>SRSE01000479.1:0-309963 GCA_005024645.1 Planiliza haematocheilus
TTGTAGAGGGACGGACTCCCTCCTGTCTGTCCTCATTCTGGTCCATGCTGCTGGATTCACATCAGCTCACACTTTGTCCTTCACCTGCAGAGGAAACACACATCATTCATGTGAACATCCACTGAAACCATCTCAGCTGCTCCTCTTCTTTGCTTGAAGCTTCTACTATCAGTCCACTAGACGGAGCCATGGAGGACACACATGATGCCTTCACTGACACTCAGTCTGTCTCCATTTCATCAAGCTCCTGTCTACATAAAGACACAGACAGTCAGAGCTCAGGCCTCAGTCACTGCTGCTTATTAATGATTAACCTCCTTCATCCAGACGACTCTGAGCTCCGACTCAGAGAAACAGACTGTGGAGCTACAACTAGACACAGAACACACCTTCACCTCTTCACCATCAAAATATTTTCACATTCAGCTCTGACTCTTAAAGAAGAAAATATTCACAACTACTTCATTACCTTCAGATGGAGGCTGACACGGAGAAAATCACCTGGGACATGATCCAGGTGAAACCAGGAAACACTCTGAGCTGCTGGAGGAGACGCAATAAACCAAAGAAACAGGAAGAGGAAGTTAAAGTAAGTAAATAAAACCACAACTGTCGATCGCAATTAAACACACCAACCAATAGAATAGTTGCCGTGGTAATGTGTGTCAGTCAGCAGAAATCTGTCAGGATATTCAGTCGTCATTCATTCATCAAACATATCCAACAAGACTCATTTTCTCTCAGCTGGAGTTACTTCAACAGGTGACTACTAGAGTTGAGCCGGATACTCGGCTGAAACGAGTATCCGGTACGGATAAAGCACTTTTGCCGAGTACGAGTATTATACGAGTAATACGAGTCATTATCTGTGCTCGGATTGAATAAAAATCCTCATTGGGTTGCTGACTGTGTCTGCGTTCTGTGATAGACTACAGCCCCTCCCCTACACACTCGCAGATGTGTTGTTGTGTCCGCTCTGATCACTCACACACAGAACAGCTCTCTGTCTCTCCCTCAGTCACTCGGGTTCGCGGGACGTTTTCTGTTAATGTTTAGGGTTTCTTTCTTCAGCTTCAGGTTATATTACTTAGGTTGGTACTTACTTATGAACTAGTAGAGTTCTGGTACTTCGTTCAGACGTGGTGCCGACTCGCGTTGCGTCTCTGCCTGTCGGAGATTTTTTTTTTCTTTTTCTTTTTTTAACCGTCATCTGGCTGCCTGGCTCTAACACTTTCTTGCTGTATTTCGTGAAAAAACAAAGCTAGTAGTGGTATAAATATTGGAAATCAAGCTACACACACACACACACACCTGATGTGGGGGGAAAAAAAAACATACACTACCGTTCAAAAGTTTGGGGTCGCCCAGACAATTTTGTGTTTTACGTGAAAAGCCACACTTTTATTTATCAAATGAGTTGAAAAATGAATTGAAAATATAGTCAAGGCATTGATAAGGTTAGAAATAATGATTTTTATTTGAAATAATAATTTTCTTCTTCAAACTTTGCTTTCATCAAAGAACGCTCCATTTGCAGCAATCACAGCTTTGCAGACCTTTGGCATTCTTGCTGTTAATTTATTGAGGTAATCAGCAGAATTTCACCCCATGCTTCCAGAAGCCCTTCCATAAACTGGATTGGCTTGTTGGGCACTTCTTGCGTACCATGCGGTCAAGCTGCTCCCACAACAGCTCAATGGGGTTGAGATCTGGTGACTGCACTGGCCACTCCATTACAGATAGAATACCAGCTGCTTGCTTCTTCCCTAAATAGTTCTTGCATAATTTGGAGGTGTGCTTTGGGTCATTGTCCTGTTGTAGGATGAAATTGGCTCCAATTAAGCGCTGTCCACAGGGTATGGCATGGCGTTGCAAAATGGAGTGATAGCCTTCCTTATTCAAAATCCCTTTTACCTTGTGCAAATCTCCCACTTTACCTGCACCAAAGCAACCCCAGACCATCACATTACCTCCACCATGCTTGACAGATGGCGTCAGGCACTCTTCCCACATCTTTTCAGTTGTTCTGCGTCTCACAAACGTTCTTCTGTGTGATCCAAACACCTCAAACTTCGATTCATCTGTCCATAACACTTTTTTCCAATCTTCCTCTGTCCAATGTCTGTGTTCTTTTGCCCACATTAATCGTTTCCTTTTATTGGCCACTCTCAGATATGGCTTTTTCTTTGCCACTCTGCCCTGAAGGCCAGCATCCCGGAGTCGCCTCTTCACTGTAGATGTGGATACTGGCATTTTGCGGGTACTATTTAATGAAGCTGCCAGTTGAGGACCTGTGAGGCGTCGATTTCTCAAACTAGAGACTCTGATGTACTTGTCTTCTTGTTTAGTTGTGCAGCGGGGCCTCCCACTTCTTCTTCTACTCTGGTTGGAGCCTGTTTGCGCTGTCCTCTGAAGGGAGTAGTACACACCGTTGTAGGATATCTTCAGTTTCTTGGCAATTTGTCGCATGAAATAGCCTTCATTTCTGAGAACAAGAATAGACTGTCGAGTTTCATGTGAAAGTTCTCTTTTTCTGGCCATTTGGAGAGTTAAATCAAACCTACAAATGTGATGCTCCAGATACTCAACTAGCTCAAAGGAAGGTCAGTTTTATAGCTTACCTAACCAGCTAAACTGTTTTCAAGTGTGCTAACATAATTGCACAAGGTGTTTCTAATCATCCATTAGCCCTCTAACACAATTAGCAAACACAATGGACCATTAGAGCCCTGGAGTGATGGTTGCTGGAAATGGGCCTCTATACGCCTATGTAGACATTGCATTAAAAACCAGACATTTGCAGCTGAAATAGTCATTTACCACATTAACAATGTATAGAGCGTGTTTCTGATTAGTTTAAAGTACAGTATTAGTTTAAAAACAGCACTTTTCTTTCAAAAATAAGGAAATTTCTAAGTGACCCCAAACTTTTGAACGGTAGTGTATATATATATATATATATATATATATATATATATATATATATAAAATCACACTAATTATAAAAAAATTAAAGTTAAAAGAAGAAAGTTATTGTTGAGCATGAAAACTCTTGTTCATTACATTTTACTTGATAATTGCAACCGCATTGTTGCAAAACTTGTTCTGTAAATAGTTCGTTTGCTATCGTGATCAAAACCATTGATCTCTGAAGCTCAATGCTGATGCTGTCCTGTAAACAGTTTTCTAATCAGCAATAAATAACTATTTCTGATCAGCCCATATCAATTGCATGCTTAAATAACATACCAGTTAAAACCTCGCTCATTTCAAGACAACCAGACCTACTTCCTGGTTAGGCCCCGCCCACTTCCGGGTCATGCCCCGCCCACTCCGAGTACAGATACAGATACAGATAATTCATATGGTTAACAGATACAGATACAATGCTGTACTCGCTCATCCCTATTAACTGCTTTGTAAGATATATCTGGGTGCATCGTCTTAGACATCTCTCATACAGTGTTATATTCTTGAATTGCCATATTGCAACAACGTTCATTAATTTCAAAGCCAATAGGAAGAAAGCAGGTTTAGTTATTTCTTGTACGTTTACTGCATAAACGTAAACAGCATGTTACAGGCGGCAATGTCCCTTTCCTTTAACCTCAAACTACCCAGCATTCGCCTGTCTGTGACGTCATCTCATGTCAGAATCAGAATCAGCTTTAATGGCCAAGTGTGTACACATACAAGGAATTTGACTCCGGTAACTTTTCTCTCTAGTGTCTGTGTAGGTTCTCAGTCATCCAGGTCATGGTAATCCAAAAAAGGTTTTCAAAAAGGCAACTGGACTTGTAGATTTTGGAGAAGACGTTTCACCACTCATCCGAGTAGCTTCTTCAGTTCTCTCTAGTAACGTACAGCTTAAATAATTCGGTGGCTGCGCAGTCTGCAGCCGCTTCCTTATTTTTGAGTTGCCAGGTTTTATTACAAAAAAGTTTAAATTGAAAGTAAGTGATTATTTATGTGTAGAGTGTATTTCATACACAATCTGACAACCTGGGAAATGTCAGTCTAACATGGTCTTGCAAATTAAGCTACAGGAGATTTCCGGGAGAAATTACAAAGCAGGAGGGCACTGGGAGATGACTGTGAACATTTATTTTTACTTCGTTTTTGCAAAAGTAGTATCAAGATAGATTGGCTGTAACACACTGTATTACAGCCAATCTATTGTGTTGGTAACTTCACTCATAAATCTACAGTCAAACATGATAAAATACCAACATAATATGTGCAACCTTTTATGTGTGGTTGTTCAAGACACACTGAAGGCATGATGCCACCATAGGTTTGCAGAGAACTACATACAATATGTACACTTGAAAGGGGTGGGGTGGTGGTGTGGGGTTGTGAGGGCCGCTGTAACCCAGTGTCCATCCTCACGGGAAGGGGGGACAGGGGTCCAGTCCAGTCAGTTATTTGGCTCGCCCCGCCTTTGCCGCCCCCCATTCCTGTCCCTGCTCAGCCGCAGCCAGTTTCTGACCGTCACCTCAACATCAGCCTCAGTGGAGTTTTGTTGGGCAGGAACTTTTAACACGACACCTAAACAAAAAAACAATGAAGCAACAGAGGGAAAAAATAAGACAGTAGCACGAACGTCTATATCTTCGTTTGATTGTTTCTATAAAGACAATTCAGAAAAGTAAAAGAGCATTTTACAAAAAAAACAAAAAAACTTCAGATAATTGGTTGAGAATAGTGTGAGGACAGTATATAAATGAGAACAACTGATATAAATACAGACACCACATATGGGTTGAATAGGGACAGAATGTTGCTTCAACACATTGTAGGACTTACTCAGGATCACATGATGAACAGGTCTTGCTTTAAGGTCTGTCTTCTGTCCCCTACCGCACCAGTTCAGCTGGGTTGAAAGATGTTGAAGAAATATCTTTGGACAGGTTCTCCAGACTGTTTCTTTTAAATTCTTTCCATTGGACAATGACAGTTTAGTTATCCGTAAAGTAAAAGATAAATTTAACTAACCCCATTTCACAACCTGCTGTATTACATTGTCTTTGAAGAACTGCTCTCCCATGCCCACATCCATGGCTGCAGTGCCCTTGAGCAAGGCACCTAACCCCTCACTGCTTCCAAGCGCCACTTTAACAGGCAGCTCACTGCTCTGGGTTAGTGTGTGCTTCACCTCACTGTGTGCTCTGTGTGTTTCACTAATCATGGATGGTGATTATCTATACTCTATATATAGGTGTATTATCTGACGATAAATCAGGGCGTTTGTGCTTTAGAGATAGACACACACGGGACATACCACTTTCTTCTTAAAGGTACTGTCAGTCCAAAGTTTTTCGTCAAAATGTTCCAGGTCTTGCAGGGTGAGCAGCGGTAGCATGTTCAAATTCAAGTCATCATGGGGAACAGAATTATTTTTTTGCAGCAATTTGATGACATAATCCATTTTGAGCTGCAGTTCTCCAACCTGCTCCAAAAGGAGCCTTTCAACAGCTTGGGAAAGTACAGGAAGAAAATATACAAAATGATACAAATAAACAATTAAAGGTGCAGTAGGCAAGTCTTATAAAACTAACTTTCTGTCATATTTGCTGAAACTGACCCTATGTTCAAGTATAATTGCATGAAGCAGGTAATTTAAAAAAAAAACAATTGGCTCCTCTGGCGCCTCCTAGAGCCTGTAGCGCGATTTGGAAGACATCCAGCGCTCCACATTCAGATCCACCAATCAAGACCAGGGGTGTATCTAACAGAGTGTCAATCACTGCTCATGGACACACATTTCATAGCGCCCTCCCCTCCCCCTTCCCCTTAAACTGTGGAATAAAACGCCACAATGAATGCTTCTGTTACTGATAGCAAACATCACTGATGTAGGCTACTTTCAGAAACATCCTAACCTTGGTTTTGTCCTAAAGTTGACTATTGCTTAATATTTTGACCTAAAGTATAACGACTGTATCGTTGTACTTTAGGTCAAATTATTTAGCAATAACGAAGGGTATTATAAAAACTATGTTGTTGTTCTTACGTCGGTGTGTTCCATGCTAGTTTGTTTATTCTCTCTCTCGGTTCTCTGCTCGTGTGCAGGGAGACCGTTTTGGGCTTTAGTGGAAAGGGGGGAGGGACTGAGAAGTTGTCGATGTTCAAATTTTGTCCTGGATCTTCGGAAATTCTGCCAACTGCACCTTTAACAAGCAATGCTCATAATACAGTAGTGTACTGACAACAGCAGAGAAACCTGTCCAAAATACCTGTGCATCCAGCAGGAGCTGATCTGGGAAACCTTTGACCTGTGGAAAACAGAAAAAATATAAGTGTTAACAAAAATACAATGTATGAAATGTGTCTTGTTTTTTAATAAAACTGTGTGTGTTTTCAGATAGTAGTTGAATTCTACCTGAATACGCGCTTTAACTAAACTCTTAAAGAGCAATACACAATCATAATTCTGCCCTCGGTCCATCTTCACTTTTCTACTTTAATAAATTGACAACTTCGCTTGGTCAAAGAAGAAATTAAGCAGCAGACCTTTCTTCTTTTTTATTTCCATAAGGGAAACCAAAAAGAAACATCTGTTCAGTAAAAGACTCTCTGAACAAAACTAATAAGGTGCTCAGTGTTCTAAATAAGGACACTAATCTGGAACATTTTACAAAACAATGAAAAATAGTCTCTCTTACCAAACAAAAAGGACACTCATCAGAAACTGCAGGATTTATCACTGCAACAAAAGCATCCACTGCCTCAATCCCATGTAAAATGCACCATTGCAGGTCACCAACGTTCTTAGTCAATGGTGGTTTGTAAAGCAAGCTCCATACAAGTTAAACATTAGACGAAACCCTTAAATGATCCCTCCAAGGCGTGTCTGTTCTGCTTTTTAATTTGTCTTTGTTTAAAGACTTGACACACTCCTGCTAGATTTCTTTCCCGCTCACAGAGTCCAGTGGCAACCACCGTCAGCTTCCAGCAGAAACCCCATATGTTCACAGTCTGGAAGTTTTGACCTAAAGCACAACCTGGGGAAAGAGTCAGTCTCATCAAGTGTTAAATGTCCATTAAGCCATCTTGTTAGCAATCCTCTATCTTCCTCTGGTACTTCTGTCTTCTCCACCTGCACCCCCATACCTCAGCCTCACCCTCCACACTCTGAGCAGCCTCAGCTTCTAGCTCCTGAGCTCTCTCTGGACAGCTGAGCACCAAGTGCCCCTCCTGCCCACACCCAAAACACTTCATCGCCTCAGTTGTTCAAAAATTGTGTAATCAAAACCTTCAACTTTAAATCTCATTGCAATATTAAGATCTTCATCATCATTTATAAGAATCATGTAGACCTGCCTCCTAAAAGAAACTACTTTGCTGATTTACAGCCTGATGGAAGCATCTTCATAACAGATACAGTCCCCTCCAAAAGTATTGGAACAATGAGGCTGATTCCTTTATTTTTACTGTAGGCTGGAAACATTTGGGTTTGACACCAAAAGATGAATATGACACAAAAATTCAACATCTCAGCTTTTATTTCCAGGTACTTACATCTGGATCCGATACACAACGTAGAAGATAACATATTTTGTAAAGAAGCACCACATTTTTAGGTGTTCAAAAGTATTGGAACAGATAATTAAAGCAAATAAGACTTAATATTTTGTTGCAAATCCTTTGCTTGAAATAGCTGCATCAAGTCTGTGACCCACTGACATCACCAAACTTTTGCATTCTTCTTTTGTGATGCTTTTCCAGGCTTTCACTGCAGCCTCTTTCAGCTGTTGCTTGTTTCGGGGGGTTGTTCCCTTCAGTTTCCTCTTTAGCAAGTGAAAAGCATGCTCTATAGGATTCAAGTCTGGAGATTGACTTGGCCAGTCTAAAACCTTCCACTTCTTGCCCCTGATGAACTCCTTTGTTGTTTTTGCAGTGTGTTTTGGGTCGTTATCTTGCTGCATGATGAAGGATCTCCCAATCAGTTTGGTTGCATTTTTCTTTAAATTGGCAGACAAAATGTTTTTGTAGACTTCTGAGTTCATTTTGCTGCTGCCATCAGGTGTTACCTCATCAATGAAGATTAATGAGCCCATCCCAGAAGAAGCCATGCAAGCCCAAGCCATGACATTGCCTCCACCATGTTTAACAGTTGAGCTTGTGTGTTTGGGATTATGGGCAGATCCTTTCTTTCTCCAAACCTTAGTCTTTCCATCACTTTGGTAAAAGTTAATCTTTGTCTCATCAGTCCATAACACTTTGTCCCAGAATGTTTGAGGCTCGTCTCTATACTTTTTTGCAAAATCCAGCCTGGCCTTCCTATTCTTCTTGCTGATGAGTGGCTTGCATCTTCTGGTGTAGCCTCTGTACTTTTGCTCATGAAGTCTTCTGCGAACAGTAGATACTGATACCTTCACTCCTGCCCTCTGGAGGTTGTTGGTGATGTCACTAACAGTTGTTTTAGGGTTTTTCTTTGCAGCTCTCACAATGTTTTTGTCATCAACTGCTGTTGTTTTTCTTGGTCTACCTGTTCGACGTCTGTTACTTAGTACACCAGTGGTTTCCTTCTTCTTTAAGACATTCCAAATGGTTGTACTGGCTATGGCCAATGTTTGTCCAATGGCTCTGATCGACTTTCCATCTTTTCTCAGCTTCACAATTGCCTCTTTCTCCCTCATAGACAGCTCTCTGGTTTTCATGTTTGTTACACTTCTTGCTGTAAATGCAGTCTCCTCTGGCAAAACCCAAATGTGAAACTGAGCAAGTGCTATTTATTGTTTGAATAATTAGTGTAATAGGAAACACCTGGGCAACAAAACACACCTGTCAGTCACATGTTCCAATACTTTTGATCACCCAGAAATGTAGTGTTCCTTTACAAATAATGTTATCTTCTAAGTTGTGCATCAGAACCAGATGTAAATACCTGGGAATCAAAGCTGAAATGTTGAATTTTTGTCTCATATTTGTTTTTCGGTGTCATACTCAAATGTTTCCAGTCCACAGAAAAGATAAAGGAATTTGCTTCACTGTTCCAATACTTTTGGAGGGGACTGTACAATCTGCCCATGACGTGATAGCTCTTTAATCAGCACTTCATCACTAATAAATGGCGGCAAATTTGATAATATCATTTTTTTTTTTTTTTTGCAGGATTAACAAGGGGGAACACAGTAGCATGCATGTTTCTTAGCACGATTCCCCGCCCTACCACTGTGTTAACCTTCTCAATTGTGTCTAAGAAGATGACTACATTTCACTCTGATCAGCACGTAAAAACCCCACAGTGTTTAAGAGAACTGTGTACAGAAAGGAAAAACTGTGAGAAAACACCAGTGAATATGAGAAAAAACAACCAAACCTTTCAGAAAACTTTCAGACAGGCAGTGACTACCATCTATATCTCAGCCTCTAGCCTACCATAACACAGAGTAAGAAGTACAGACACATAAAACACATCATAGACTAAAATGTCTCTTACTTTGAGGGATCCTGTGTGGGAGGCCTGGACGGGACAGATGGGACACTTGAAACACAAAGATTAAAAAGGTTAAAACAAAGAGTAATTTGATTCTTTCAGGTAATCAGTGTCTGATCATATGTGACCCTGCAAGGCGAAACCAGTCGCTTTGTGCACGTTGCTATTTTGAGAAAACCGCGATAAACAAACAGGTTAAAATGATGAATTGTACCTTTTCGCATAATTCCACAGTATACAGTCTAGACTTTCAGATTTATTTTCAGATCTCTTCTGGCGTATCATGACGGAAGAACCAAGCAAACTTTGTATGCGGTTATCTTAGCGATACGTTTTGCAAGCTGATACCTCAACACCCCATGTCCTGTTTGCATATGTCTGTGTGAATGTTTTTGTTGTGACTGAAGCCTTGTCAAAGACAAATTTCTGTAACTTTGTGTAACAGATTTTATCTTATATGATGTTATACATATCGTTGGAAAGCTTAGTTTATGGCCGTTCATGTTCATTTTGTAAATATCACCAAAGCGACTGGTTTGGCCTTGCAGGGTCACATATCGGTTTCAGTCAGAATGGCGTATGAATGAGGGCAGCCTAGCAGCCTTTTTGCACTCGGCTGCTAGTTTGATTACAGGAGTGATGACTTGATGACTAGACTAGACTGGACAGGTCATGTAACCGCACTGAGTGTCTGTGTGTGACACAAGCTTCTTTACAGACTCTGTTCTGTGTCTGCGTGTTCATTAACTTCCAGTTAGGAGAGCACATCCCTTCATCACTCGGTGTCTCTTGCTGCCAATCATCTTGCTGCACTAGGAAATACAGAAAAAGGGCCCGTTACACAAATAACAGCATCACCCAGATCCAACTAACAGAGCTAAACGAGTGACCCCACAGCAGTGGTTCTCAAACGTTTTCTGTCATTTTTGTCATTCTCCATTTTGTGTAGGACTGTGCTGTGTATTTTGTGTGGGTGTGTGTGTGTGTGTGTGTGTTCTCCATCTGCACGCTACATAACTTACGTTCAGAAGAGCCCAACCCTTCATATTCAGCTTCCTGCAGCCAATTAACAGTTGTCACTATGAAATGATACACTTAGATGGTGAAACTGCCAAACAAGAAGTAGGCTTTATGCTCTCAAACTTTTCAAGTGTGCTTACAGCCACAAGTTTAAAGACCCAACACATCACATATTTAATGGAAACTTACATCCAATAAGAAGGTCCTCATTCACTGATGGAATCACTTAAAAGGAAAAATACATTAATGTTTGTTCCACACAGTTTGGTTTCTGCTTTCCCTGCATATTGGTGTAGGTTTCCTCCTGCTGACTGGCCTCCAATGGCCCAGATCAAGCTTCATTTTAATATTAAGTATCTGACCCTAAACCATTTGCTATTAATTGCTCTGAAATTTATACTTTTACTACCTCAGTCTGGTAAAATGTAAAATATCTTACTATCGTTAGTCCTCTGAAGGAGCTCTGGAAGAGGACGGCGTAGAGGTTGCTGCAACAGTCCTTCGTTATTATCTAGTGTCACTAGAAAATACAGAAAAACTAAATTATTGGAGTGAACAGTAAGTCAAGATGATCACAATTAGACAAACTAATGTCAGTGGGCTGAGTAACTGACACACATTTCTATCAGCAGCAACTGTGAGTTTGCGAGTGTGAGTGTCTGTGTGTGTTCTAGCTTACAGTCAGGAAAGCCTTCAGTCCTCCAGTCCAAAGTCCCGGCACCTCTTCTTGAATCTTAACTGCTGTCTCTTGGAAAGACAGAAAACCTCGGCTTACTGATCACACTACTAAACTCAAAAACCCAGTTGAAATGACAGCTGTGATTAACGTTAGCTGTGATTAACGTTAGCTGTGAAGCCTGTAGCTACTGTTTCCCGTTATTGCGTAGTAAATATAATGAGCTAAGATGATGCATTGTGGAAGCTTCAATCTACCAAGTCACCTCCTGGTGCATCCTTGACAAAACCAACGATTGGAGAACACTTCCGGAAACGTAATGCGTTCTTGAATAAATGCAAACTTGTGATTTGGAACAGTACTTCGGCAGTGATTGATGACGTTTCACAACGATTTTCAAGTTCATGAGAACACAAGTATAGAAAAGAACGCATATTGAAAAACGCCCTGTGTCTGCTTGAGTTTAGGGAACTGATGCATTTTACTATAGAGGGGAAACTTACTTTCAGTCTACGATGATGTGGGATGGGCTGAAGGAGTTAAACGAGAGGTGGGAGGGTGGGCCAGCTTTCTTCTAACTGACACTTCAAGAAGATAAAAAAAGGTTACAACAGAAAGATTAAAAGGCACATCAACCATAAGATTTGCACCTTTATTTATTTATTTCATTCATTTCGGGCAAGTCAACATGAGTACAAGTGACCTGGCCGAAAGGGAAAGCGGGAGAAGCCAAAGCTTATCTAGTCCCGCCCCCATTACAAAATTCAGATATATATTGTTTTTTTTTTCCCTTTTCTTTTTCTGTCTTATTGCCGTCATTTGAACTATTACCTTACGATATCTACATCTGACATTCACTGTATGAGAAGTGCAGCATTATACATAAAATCTTCTTACCAGTCTTGCTCCTTTGATGGAAACTTGGGCGGGCTACAGAAGGTTGCTCCCTGTTTGTCACTGTCATGGCCGTTTAGAAAACAAGGATTAAAATTCAAGTATGACCATGTAATTCATTTTCTAACGGACATATGGAAACTTAAGGTCCAAATAATTATCCCACTTACCAGCTCTGATGTTGTTTCCAGCCATAGGTAGGAGGGGAGGAGGGATTTTTTTGGAAGGTTTGTCGTGCGTTTTCTTCTTTGCCTGTGATGTTTGTGGTGCATTGTGGGCGTCTGATGAAGGGCACGATGCAGAGGATGATGGTGGTGATGGTGATCTAAGTCACGATGGTCTGTAAGTTTTTCCATCTCTTACTGACACTTTCAAAGCAGTCTGTAGGCAATGTTTAGTACCATTTGTTACCAATTACAGCACTCAACATAGAAGAAGACAACATTCAACATTCAACATACCATAAGAGCATACATGCTTGCCTCCCGTCCCAGTTCCACACTGTCCAACCACAGCAGACCAGTATGCACTCTACCAGAGGGCCCATCCCAGCATTAACCTCATGTTGACCATGGAGTTCTCCTGTAGACAGACAATAAACACAAAGCCTGTGCATGGCACATATAATGATGGCGGTGAAAGACAGCTGAGGACTCATTAGCTGCTCCTCCACCCAAGGTGTGGACTAATTGAATGAACAGACAATCTACAGGCTACAATGCAGCATATAACAATGTTTAATGTTCTTCATCCTTCACCATTTGCAGAGAGAATTAAATTGCTATTGGGGATGTGAATTAATCATCTTGTGATTGCAGCCGATTAACATTTTAAATTGGTGAAATGAGATGATACACATGACAATTTTTTAAAAGGGCCCCATAAAGGAATCAGGATGGCATAGAGGAGCAGAGCAGAGGGGCAACTGGAACTATTCATCAGTGGGTTAGGATTATATCCTGTATTATACATGTTCCGCCCCTCTGCTTCCTCCACTGGATGTGCAAGTCTTTAGCTTGTGCTTAATTATCTTAAGCAGTCACACCTGAGAAGACTGATTAAAGGGATCACTTCAGCTGCTGAGGCTCGTTATGTCAGACCTGGTGTCTTCTTTGTCTTTGTTTTAAATTAAATAAACGCTTATATTCCTAACTCCGTCATTTGTCTCCACTTTATGTTGCGCCTCTTGAGCCTGGTTGTAACATACACTGTACTTATTTATTTATTTTTTCCTGTTGTCAGAGGTCCTATGGACCGGAGCGGTTGGCATGGCAACTGGTAGTCGTCATGATGTCACATCCTGTTTCTATAGCTTCAAATAAGAATTAAAACAAACTCAAATGGTCCCATCCACTAACATGGAGGGGGTGGAGTTTATGCTCTGTACTGCATGCAGCCACCAGGGGGAGCTCTCCTTACTTCACTTCTGACATCTATCTTTATTTATAGTCTATGGTACTGTATGTATGTATTACGTATTTATTTTGTATATTTTGTCAATGATGCATGTTCAAGATTTACTAGTTGTTTTGGATCAACAGCGCAGTTTCAAAGGTCTTGCTATACTGAATACAAACCAGAAATCGTATCCACATTCCTACATTTTATCTTATTTGGCCTTCTGCTATTCATCATTCCCTCATGCCGCCATTTCATCATTGGACGTTTTCAACTGGTACGAGGCAGAAAAAAAGCTGTGCGTTCAGACTGTAAATTCATGGTGCACATATAACATGTATGACCATGTCTCTATTACTCTTCCGCAACAGGCTACTGTTAAGTATTACTGAGTCCATGTTTTGCAAAGCTTTCTAAAATCTTCCGTTGTTTCTTATTTAACACTTTTTCATGCCTGGAAAATCAATAAAGATGTAGACTGACACATGACTTTTTTTCAATATAAAACAATTTTTTAAGAAGATCAAACAAAAAACAGCAAACAGTTAAGTATGTGAAAGTATCCAGTGCAGCAGACACTGCAGATAATTGACGTAATACGTGCAGTAGTGATGGGAGGTGCAGGTCTTTTTAAAGATTTGACTCTTTTTGTTTGGCTCCCTTATACTTGCTGTCTTTGGAGTGTGTGTCACCCCCTTAATTTTTAACACAATGGTATGATCCTAGTCTGTCCTTGCATATGATTGGTGCATGGGGTGCCTATCAAAATAAAGTCTGCCTGCATGGATTCTCAGGAGAAGCCTAAGGTTCAGCTCTTCCCAATGAGTCGACTCGTTCGCAAACAACACATCACTAGCAATGAGCAGCTTTTCTGAAATTTAATTGTGTTGCAGTAAAACAATTCCAGCGACATGTTCAATGCAGTTATGTTTAATAATAAAGAACAAATTATGAATCTTCTTTCGTCCAACTGCTTACTGGTTCTGTTCTGTTCTGTTCTCCCAACATTGCGATGTAGAGTGCCCTGAGATTACTTCTGATAAAAGCACATATAAAAGCACATATTCACACACCAGAGCCGAGAACTGGGAGCAAATCGGGGTTGTGTCTTGCTCAAGGACACTTCAGCATGTGGGGAAGCTTCACTGGGGGAATGAACTGCTAACTGTGGTTTGGAGACGCTCTGCCCCAGAATTGATGTGTCTGTAGTTGTGTTTTACATATTGTAATAACTCCAGTGCTCCCAGCTCAGCTGAAGGTCGTACCCTGGCTTAGGCAGCAGGTATGACTGACACATGCAGTGATTGCACCAGACCATAACATCACCACTTGGACCACTCTCATGTGGGTGTACCACCTAGACCAGACGAGGCACCCACACCCCACAGCAAAGACACTGCTTGACTGCAACATGGCACAGACCCACACACAAAAAGGGTTTAGGAAGCCTCAGAAACAGCACATGGTGTGGGTTAACTTTCCCATAAGCCTCCTCATCTGTATTTCATTTCAGAGAAAGGCCTAAATACTTATATTTGTGTACAGGGCTTTTGAATTCAGTGTTTATCAGATCAGGTGTATGAATGAGGGGGAATTACAGTACACTTGACCCAAAATCCCTCAGGGAGTAAACATTATTATCTGGAGAGTCAGCTCAGTAACTTATCCTGGATGTCTTAATTCTACTTTTGTGCAGTACCCCCCAGGTGTCAGATGAGAGAGAGAGTGAGGACTGTGATTGGCTGCTTTTATCAGCTCAGGGAGACTGGCCAGGTGTTCCCAATGTCTCCAAATTAGAGGCGCTGTCCACTGAGGTACCTGCTGTGATGCCCCTGTGGGCATGTGTGGGTGTGCTCACATTCTCTGAGGCTAATTGCAGTAACTCGAGGCGCCTGTGTCCGTTGCCCAGGAGTCTTTAGCTGCCACCACTCTTTCAGTTTAAAAGAGGCTGTGTGAGAGATCACGCCCCTCTCCAGACAGGCTTACTCTCTGTTTCCCTCTTGCAGGTTCCTTCGGTGTGGTTCCCAAGCCGACCCTTTGTTAATTATTTAAATAAATAAATAATTGTTTCTTTTTCCTGTAACTGACGTGGTGTGTCTCCTTTTTGTTGTGGCCACTTGAGCCGGGCCAAAACAAATAGGGACTCGTCTAAACTCGTGAAAGTTTTTAGGAACATCGGGGCGCAGGGTGCCGACTGACTGGGATAATAACAGCCCTTAGGTGGATTGAAGAGGTTAATCTGTACAGACTCTATGGCAGCTTTACATCGTCTAGATACAGGTCACTCTTCAAGGGAAGATTTGATTATTGAAATTAAACATCTGTTCCTACAACTCAGGAACCTTGGAATCATTATTCAGTTTTGTTGGGTTCCTGCTCACATAGGCATTAAAGGGAATGAAGAGGCAGATAAAACTGCAAAAGAGATGTTGGAAAACAAATACATAGGAATTAGTGTTCCCATATGAAAGAGAGAAGTCAAATCCATTATCAAATTAGTAATTATACAAAAATGGCAAAGGGAATGGGATGCAAAGGCTGATGCAAGACACTACCATACAAATCAGAAGAGTGACATTGAAAAGGGTTAATTCACTGAGGCTAAGCAGAAGAGAAGAAGTGGTTTATAGACTTAGAGTAGGACATACAGGATTAAACGCTGGATTATGCACAGTATGCCAAGTCAGAGAAGATGTAGATCAAGTACTTTTCAAATGTGAGAAATATAATGATAATAGAATAATCTGGCAAGAAATGGAAGGGGAGAAGTCAGTTAATGAAATTCTGGAAGAAAAGGGCACGACAAGTGAGAGACTGAAAGCTTTATTTATTTATCTTTATCATACTGCTTTAATGAAAAGAATATATATATATATATAAAGGATGAGATGGGGCATCTCATCCTGCTACACATAGAAGTAATAAAACAGAAAGTATTAACAACTTCTCCAGTCATAATGTTGTGGCTGATCAGTGCATGGTTACCTTCATGATGTCTATCTGCATTATGTCTGCCACAATACAATGTTCCTAACTGAATTAAATATGCATTCATTTATTCCGTATCAGTGAAATGTACCATCCTCTCTCATTATGCTTGGCAGCCAATGCAATAACAAACAGCTGCCCCCCATGCAGACCTTCATCTCCACTTTGATCACTGCAGAACTTAGCTTTAAGTTACAGTATTGGAGAAGTGGGAACAGCTTTCCTCTCTTAACATTTCTTTTGACTCGTACTACTCCTTAAGGTCTATATTCACAAACACTTCACAGTTAAACTTTTTTATTACCAGTAATTTCATTTGCTGCTATGCTTAGAATACTTCCCCCTTCACTTTGAGCCAGTACTTCTAACATATCTAAGTATATACTTTATGTACTTTTATACTTTAAACTGCTGATTGTGCTCACTCATGATTTATCTCATATAAAGACACACAAAACATCACTAACCTATGTACACATTTACTTTAACACTGTTAACACTGGTGTTTAAGCTACAGAAACTGCACAGAGCTTAAACACCTCTGCCATGGAATCTAGTTTGAACAAACATCTCCACAACAACAGGAAGGACTGTTGATGCTGGCAGGTTGACATGTGTCTGAATCATTCATGAGGGACTGGACTTGATTTGTTGGAGCTCTGTGAAGAGTTGAAGTGCAGCTCTGTTGATGGTCTTAAATGGAGACCATGTGGATGAAGCTCTCCTCTCCACCTCCCAGTAACATGGTCCAGTCAGAGTCTGCTTCAGCCTCTGGATCACCAGGACACAGCTCATCCTCTCACAACACACACCGTCCTGTTTACTGTTACCTCCACCTGTAGAGAGGAGGAGAAAGAAGAGAGGAGGTGAAGGAGTGTTTCCAGAGTCTCCCTTCATCATCACATCCAGTAGAAAGAGCAGCAGGGACTTCAGTCCTGTTCAGAGCAGCAGTGGAGCAGCTGTGGAGCTCAGCCAGCTTCCTTTCAGCTTCATGTTAACGTGTTGGAGTGAACACACACAGACCTGCAGAGACTTTTAGCATCAAGTCTCTTTCCTCTGCAGATTTCACTAATAAACTGCTGAGAGTCCTGAACGCTTCATTACTGCACCAACACTTTAGTGATGGATTTACTGCTGCTCCATTTAAACAAAGATCAGCTGACTAATAAACATGGAGGCTGTCATTGAAGAGATCTGATCAAACTAATGACACATGTGATGACTCTGCTCATGGTTACTAAATGTAATGCTGCTTCTGTGATGTGCAGGCTTCAGTCAGACTGATCTCAGAGCTGTGATCAGTTGTTCATCACATTTGATGAATGACCACCACTGTCTCTATACATCTTGGAAGGCTGTCAGCTGGAATCCAGCTTTATTTCCTGGACACATCAACACAACAACAACAGTCGTCTTCACATCAACTCAAACACATGATCACAACAAGCTTCTGGCTCATCTGATTGGCTGACTGTTGTCTCTCTCTCTCTGTCTTTCTGTCAAATCCTGAAGCCTGTCTCCATTCTCCTCTCACAGCTTCACTGAGAAGCTGCAGGTTTACAGGAAACACTGGATCTTTGATACTAACTGTGTTTAGGACAATACTGGCGAAAGCAGCATGGACTGACTGGAACCCTCTACTCACTCCAGAGTCTCCAGTTTATAGTCTGGACTCTTCACAAGATCAAGAAGCTGCTTCACATCTGAATCCTTCAGGTTGTTGTCTCTCAGGTCCAGATGTTTCAGATGGGAGGGGTTGGACTTCAGAGCTGAGACCAGAGAATCACAGCTGATCTCTGACAAACTGCAGCTCACCAATCTGAATAAAGAATAAAAGATGAAATGATTGATGATCAATCAGATGTGTTGAGGTTTTAAATGTGTCCTCATCAATGTGTGTGTTGACCAGGAATGAAGCTCAACATTATACAGTTATTTAAATGAGTTTGTGTTTGTCTTAATTTTGAGGAACAATAAAGTTTTACATCAAATACATTAAATTCAGTTGGTGATTAAACATATCAGATAGGGCTGGGTGATATATCACATTAATAAATATATGGATCTATGTTTTAATGTGATACGGTATTTAAACTATATCTGGTTTATGGATATAGTTCAAATTAGCGCTGTGATCCTTGCTCCATCAAGCTGCTGACCCGGAGCTCTCTGCACTGCTCCCCCCGTCCCTCCTCCTTGTCTTGGTCTCGGTTTAGGTGGTCTTGACTACAAGTCTACCACAGGCTCCAGGGTGAAACTAATGATGATTTCATACTGCAAGCCATTATTCAGTCAGCTGCCTTCAAGGCTGACAAAAATATCTCTCAGAAACCTCAAATCGATCTCCCCTTCAGCCCTTTCTGCCTCTTTCCAGTAAAATATCTGCTCCCCCCTCCATTAACTGACAATCCCTCTGACGTCACCAAATTCTACAACCAAACACTCTCCTCCTGTCTCAACCAGCTAGCCCCCATCAAAACTAGAACTGTCTCCTTCACCCACTCTGCCCCCTGGTAAACTCCTGAACTACACAAAATGAAATCACAAAAACGACAGCTTGAAAGACTTCACAAGAAAACCGGTTTAACTGTCCATCTACAAGCCTATACGGATTACCTTCAGCAGTACAAGGATGCTCTCAGTACTGCCCGCTCCACCTACTACTCTCACCTCATTCACTCTGGCTCCACCAACCCCAAGGCTCTGTTTTCTACAGTAAATAAACTCCTCAAGCCCAGCGACAATACCTCCAACTCATTCACCACTGACAAATGTAACTCCTTTCTCTCATTCTTCCAAACACAAATCCACACCATTTACAACAACTTGTCCTCCTCTCCTGCCCCCACGGCCTGCACTCCCACTCCCTCACCTGCTCCTCCCCTCCTCACCTCTCAGCCTCTGTCTCCGTTGTCCCCTGTGTCACCAGGGGACCTGCCCAGAATCATGATAGGCATGAAAACCTCTACATGTGTCCTGGATCCCATCCCATCTCACCTCATTAAGGACTCTTTACCAGCCATCTCCACACTCATCACAGAAATCATCAGCTCCTCCTTCAGGTCTGGCTCAGTCCCCCCTTCACTCAAACTGGCTGCTGTGACCCCCATCCTCAAAAAACCTGGACTCCTTACTCCATCACTCAAGACCAAGCATCGAACCTGGGGCGACAGAGCCTTCTCTGCAGCTGCCCCCTCCCTCTGGAACTCTCTCCCCAAACACATCCTCCACTGTACCGACCTTCCTACCTTCAAATCTCTGGCAAAAACCTTTTAAAACTGCTTTTAATGTTTTGTTTTGTTGTTTTTATGTAAAGTGTCCTTGAGTACCTTCAAAAGCGCTTTTAAATAAAATGTATTATTATTATTATTATTATCATTATTATTATTATTATAATTAATGGGTCTGGGTGTTTCCACTGGTCACGTGGGACCGTGAGCAGAGTGTGGCTCTCATTGGCCAGCCCTCAATGTGTGTTCCTTCCTACACTGTCATTGGTTAAACCTACTTAAGCTCACGAAAAGAACTGGTTTGAGCTGGAGAGGAGCAGGAGCTGAGAGATGAGAAGAGGAATGGAGGAAAATAAAAAAGAGGTATGTTCCCAGTTTAATATTATTTATTATTTATTTTCCTGTAGATTCTGGATACCTAAAGGAAATAAACTGAAACGGCATCATTTCCAAATCTGCGGTGCAGGTCTTCTGGAATAATTTGATCAGTTTAATGTGTCAGAAATGTTAGTACCGTTGCTAATCCTCATCATCCAATATCACAGTGTGTTACAAAATGAAACTAGAAAATTCCTGCAGAAATTTGCCAATGATGCTGCTGCCAACAGTGACCGCACCGCAGTGAAGTTAGTTTTGAGTTGGATATTCCACAGACATTCGGTAAATCTCTTTTTCGCTGTGGGTACGGTGCGACTCCGAGCAAGCCACTCCAACATTTCAAGTGTACTCTTACTGCAGACTACACAGTAAACACACGGAGATACTGTACCCTAGCAAAAGAGGTTTACCCAGAGCCAAGGTCTGTCGGATCTTCAAACTAACTTCACTGCGGTGGTTTCAGAGACGACATGGTCAAGGTCAGAAGACACCATCCGGGGAATGATGATAACAGGTAACTCTGGACTCAACGGGGTATAGCACTGGCCTATCATAACTAAATATTGGTGAAATGAAGGAGTTTCACGGCAGATAATGTTATTTAGAGGCTGCGTCTCGGTGCCTGGGCGCCCGCTACACGCTGATCTTAAGATCTTCTGAACAAGTGCAAATGAAAGTGATATTGGTGAGTATAAGGTCCAGGTTGTAAAAAAACAGTAGTTCCCCTTTAATGTAAATGTTCATTGTCTTATCAATTGTGTTGTTAAAAATGTTTTTCTGTGTCATTGCAGCGCAGTGAAAAAATGGAACAACAAGCAACAGAGCATGAGATTTCTCATGCCTTGGTTGAGCACCTCACACAGTCCTTCTCAGTGTCTCTCTCAGCCAGGCCTACTGCATCCTCGTCATCCTGCTCCTTTGGTTTGTTGTACCCTCCAACATGCATGACATCAAACTCACACCCATCCAGTCACTTTGTTGCCGGGTTGAGTAGTGTGATATAGTATGATGTTTTTTCTTCAAAAAGGATTTACCATGCACACTTGAAACTGGACGGCAGCATCATCGGCACAGTCAAACTTTCTGCAGGAATTTTCTAGTTTATCTTTTATAGCTACTCTTTTTGCTCTTATTTTTTATTCTGCCTTTTCTGTAAGCTGTTGTAAACTGTAATTTCCCTATTGTGGGACTAATTAAGGTTTTTTGTTATTCTTATATATCGTACATCGATATTCAGCCTAAATATATCAGGATATGACTTTTGGTCCATGTCACCCAGCCTTAATATCAGATCTACAACAGTAACAGACAGTGAACTCACCCCAGTTCCTCCAGTCTACAATCTGGATTCTCCAGAAAACCACACAGCTGCTTCACTCTTGAATCCTTCAGGTTGTTTTCACTCAGGTCCAGATGTTTCAGATGGGAGGGGTTGGACTTCAGAGCTGAGACCAGAGAATCACAGCTGATCTCTGACAAACTGCAGCAATACAATCTGAATAAAGAATAAAAGATGAAATGATTGATAATCAATCAGATTTGTTGAGGTTTTAAATGTGTCCTCATCAGTGTGTGTGTTGACCAGGAATGAAGCTCAACATTATACAGTTATTTAAATGAGTTTGTATTTGTCTTCATTTTGAGGAACAATAAAGTTTTACATCAAATACATTAAATTCACTTGGTGATTAAAATTTCTGTTAGATCGTTGACTGGTCGTTCATTTCTAAATGGATCTGAATCTGCTACCTGTTTACCTCAGATTGTGTTTACTTAAGCTCAATTAAATGCACTTTCATAACTGCATTCAGGTTAAAACTAATTCAGGAGTTTCCTAATCTAGTTAGGTGCTCATATATAGGCTACCTGGGCTGGGTAGGTGTATATGAGTACCAAACAAAATGAAACTCCTGAATTTTGATCATATGTTCTAACTGATCAAAAAATAATTCATGAAACGTAACGTAACAGATTACCGTATTTTCTGGACTATAAGCCGCTACTTTTTTCCTAGGTTTTGAACCATGCAGCTTATACAAAGGTGCGGCTATTCTGTGAATTTTTCTTCCACCGCTAGGGGGTGCTAGGGTCACTCTAACCGGAAGTAGAATCAAAAATAAGATAGACGAAAAACCAATGCAAAGAAGAATAGCAGATAGAGCAGATAAAAAGCAGATAGAACACGTACGACAAATTACTAACTGGTACTTATTTTCAAATTCTCGCCCCTTCATCATGGAAACCCATGAAGTCGTCTTCTTCAGTGTTGGAGTTGAACAGACTCAGAAGCGCTTCATCACATCTGTCTCCATCTGTCTCCATCAGTCTCGCTCTCCGTGTCACTGTCATCCTCCGGTGAAGTTGGTTCTGAAGATGCGCCGCTCTCTTGGCGTAGCAGTCCAGCCTTTCTGAACCCGTTGGTAATGGTGGATTCTTTCACAGCACTCCACGCTGTTAGGATCCACTGACATACATCAGAAAAGGATGCTTTTCACATGAGAAAGAATGGACTGATGGAGACAGATGTGACGAACCGCTTCTGAGTCTGTTAAACTCCGACACTGAAGAAGACGACTTCATGGGTTTCAGCCAAGATGATTAAAGTGACTTGTGGTTTCAAACGCAGGAGAAATGAGGGTAAATAAATACTGGTTATCTGTTCCGTTTTAATCAGCAAAGTTGCTGCCGTGTTAAAAGGCACTGTTCAGAAAGAATTTGTTCAGGTACATACATGTACATTTACAGTACAAAATCGTTCTGTACATGCAGTAAATATCAATTTCTTCAACATAGATATCTGCAGCTTATAGCCTGGTGCGGCTTGTATATCTTTTTGTTTTAAGATTTTTTTTAAAATAGAGCGGATGCGGCTTATATACAGGTGCGCTTTATAGTCCAGAAAATACGTTACTTTTAATTGATGGTAACGTAGTAACTTAACTAATTACTTTTCACAGTAACTCTACCTGACACTGTCACCCAGCCCTAATATCAGATCTACAACAGTAACAGACAGTGGCGGCTGGTGAATTTTATGTTAAGGGGGGCACAAAGTTTGTAAATCAAACCCCTGTAGGGGGGTCTGGGGGCATCCTCCCGCTGTAAATTTATTTTTGTGATTTTCACATACAAACTAAGCATTCTGGTGCATTCTGACAAAATAATAAAGACAAAATAACAAAAAAAATGAGTTTTTGTAAGTGAAATAATTGAATTTTCCTTAAGCATCACTGAGTCTCCGCTATTAACATCAGCCATCTTGTCTCTTAGAACGAGTTACAGCTGATGGACGTGATTGATTGATGAATTGTCCAATCATGCTAAGAGTAAAAAAAAATAGAAAACAATGCCATTGGTCTGGGCGCAGAGAGCTGAGAACTAGAATTTAATTTTCATGCGCCAATGACAAGCTGTTTCTGCTCATAAACAGTAAAAAAGTTTACTAGCTCTCATAGACTCCAGCATTACCGGCGCCCTTGACCTGGAGGAGGGCTTTATATCAAATGGCAAATCACAAGCTTAGCCTAAAGTCAGACGCATTTAATGGTTGCTGGCAGTGTGGCGGGTACCACTACACCATTGCACAAGTGAAAACATGATGTACTTTTGTGTATTTATTTCGTATTTGTTAGGTTTGATTGATTCATGGTTGATCTTAGTAGATATATAAAACAGTCAATATTTCACAGGAAGGGCGGCGCCCTAGCGCCCTCTATTGACCAGCCGCCACTGGTAACAGACAGTGAACTCACCTCAGTTTCTCCAGTCTACAGTCTGGACTCTCCAGAAAACCACACAGCTGCTTCACTCCTGAATCCTTCAGGTTGTTTTCACTCAGGTCCAGATGTTTCAGATGGGAGGGGTTGGACTTCAGAGCTGAGAGCAGAGAATCACAGCTGATCTCTGACAAACTGCAGCTCCACAATCTGAATAAAGAATAAAAGATGAAATGATTGATGATCAATCAGATGTGTTGAGGTTTTAAATGTGTCCTCATCAATGTGTGTGTTGACCAGGAACGAAGCTCAACATTAGTCAGTTATTTAAATGAGTTTGTATTTGTCTTCATTTTGAGGAACAATAAAGTTTTACATCAAATACATTAAATTCACTTGTTGATTAAAATTTCTGTTAGATCGTTGACTGGTTGTTCATTTCTAAATGGATCTGAATCTGCTACCTGTTTACCTCAGATTGTGTTTACTTAAGCTCAATTAAATGCACTTTCATAACTGCATTCAGGTTAAAACAAATTCAGGAGTTTCCTAATCTAGTTAGGTGCTCATATATAGGCTACCTGGGCTGGGTAGGTGTATATGAGTACCAAACAAAATGAAACTCCTGAATTTTGATCATATGTTCTAACTGATCAAAAAATAATTCATGAATAAAACGCTATGTGGCATATTGCTGACTGTCTGTCCTGGTATTGTTATCCTGCAGAGTTCATTTGGTTGGATAACTGACGTTATTCATTGTCAGGACTTCTCTGTGCATTTAAAGGAGGCTGTGTGTCTGTGTCGCTGAGTTGCAGCATGTGAGAGGCTCTGCAAACGTCTTTTAATGTTTGGTAACGCATGAGTACTCTGACGCGTTACTTTTATTCATAGGTAACACTGTAACGTAACAGATTACTTTTAATTGATGGTAACGTAGTAACCTAACTAATTACTTTTCACAGTAACTCTACCTGACACTGTCACCCAGCCCTAATATCAGATCTACAACAGTAACAGACAGTGAACTCACCTCAGTTTCTCCAGTCTACAGTCTGGACTCTCCAGAAAACCACACAGCTGCTTCACATCTGAATCCTTCAGGTTGTTGTTACTCAGGTCCAGATGTTTCAGATGGGAGGGGTTGGACTTCAGAGCTGGTCCCAGAGAATCACAGCTGATCTCTGACAAACTGCAGCTCCACAATCTAAATAAAGAATAAAAGATGAAATGATTGATGATCAATCAGATGTGTTGTGGTTTTAAATGTGTCCTCATCAATGTGTGTGTTGACCAGGAATGAATATGGAGTGAAATTAGTCTCAAAATGGTCACAAATGTATGTTCCATGATCCACACGTGAAACATGACATTCACAAATGCGTACCTAGCTATCTGAACATGTGTGATTGTTTTGCAAATTCACAAATCAGATGGTTCAACTTCACAAAGCTCATTCTTTTCGTTTTCTAAAGACTTCCTGGCTTACGAGTGTCTAAGCCTACGCATACGGATCAGCAGATACGGACAGATCAGGTATATAAATGTAACGACTATCAATGCTAACGCTAATTATGTTATGTCACAGTTAATGTAGAGCTACTATGTAGGTCTGTAAGAACATGTTAAGTACATCCCTTTGTCTAGGGTTTTGGCTCTGACCAAACTTTCTCTTCCGTTGTGTCCATTTTTGTTTCTCTTCAGAGTAAAATAAATGAAAATAGTATCAGCAAAATATTGACAGAATTAATATATGAACAAATGTACAAAAACTAGAGGTGGAAGAATATATATTATATACATAGGAATGATAATAAGGTGGTTATACAATATATATGGTTCTTTGGAACAAAAGGATTCATATTGATTCATCAGTTGTTGTTACATTTACCCATGAATGGAATCAGCAGCATTAGATACCGCCACCTATCCAAAACATTATCACAGAGTTTATAACAAAGTATTAGTTTGCATTATTTACATTTATATTTGATTTAGAAACTCACTTCAGACCAACTAGTCAAGGGTCCCGGTACTGTCTGTGGTTACAAGCTTTTAGCCTGTACCAAAGACTCGGAGCACGACGTGAGGAGGGTGTTTAAAAGTGTTTACACCAGGAAAGCAGCTGGACCAGACGGGATTAGTGGGCGTGTCCTCAAAACCTGTGCTAATCAGCTGGCTCCTCTGTTCACAGTGATATTCAACCTCTCACTCAGACAGTGTGTGATCCCAACCTGCTTCAAGAAGTCCACAATAGTCCCTGTCCCAAAGAAACCACACCCCAGCAGCTCCAATGACTTCAGGCCCATAGCCCTCACATCTGTGCTGATGAAATGTTTGGAGAGACTCATCAAGACATTCATCACCTCCACACTGCCCACCACCCTGGATCCACTACAGTTTGCATACCGGCTGGACAGATCTACAGATGACGCCATAAACCTCTTCCTCTACAAGACCATCTCCCACGTGGACACTGGTAAGAGAAACTATGTGAGAGTGCTGTTTGTTGACTTCAGCTCAGCATTCATCATAGTTCCCTCCAGACTGGCTGCTAAGCTGCATGGCCTGGGCCTGGACTCCTCCCTGTGCAGGTGGATCTAAAGCTTCCTGACTGGCAGACCACGGGTGGTCCGAGTGGGTCACCACACTTCAGCCCCCCTGACTCTCAGCACTGGATCCCCCCAGGGCTGTGTGCTCAGCCCTCTGCTGTACTCGCTGTACACACACGACTGTGAGGCCACGTCAGACTCCAACACCATCATCAAGTTTGCTGACGACACCGCTGTTGTAGGACTAATCTCCCACGACGACGAGACAGCCTACAGGAGGGAGGTGTCCCACCTGGAGGACTGGTGCCGGGAGAACCACCTCCTGCTGAACGTCAGCAAAACTAAGGAACTGATAGTGGACTTCAGCAGGAAACAGCAGAGGGACTAACATCTACTCATTATCTGTGGCTCTGAGGTGGAAAGAGTGGACACCTTCAGATACCTGGGAGTGACCATCTCACAGGACCTGTCATGGACTCACCATCTGAACATCATGGTGAAGAAGGCCAGACAGTGTCTCTACCTCCTCAGACGCCTCAGAGACTTTAAGCTCCCTCTCAAGGTGCTCAGGAACTTTTACACCATCCAGAGCATATTGTGTGGGAGCATCACCACCTGGATGGGAAACTGTACCAGGCAGGACTTCCTGGCCCTCAAGAGAACCCCCCTCCCCAACCTGCAGGACATTTACACCAAATGTTGCAGGTTAAAGGCCAAGAAGATCCTGAAAGAGCCCAGTCACCCCGGACACTCTCTCTTCTCTCTACTGCCATCAGGCCGGCGTTTCTGATGCCTGAGGACAAAGACTGAGAGGCTGAAGAAGAGTTTCTATCCACACGCCATCCGCCTGCTCAACTCTGAGCCTTTACTGGACTTAAATATCATTGCACTTTATTCATGGAGCTGATAAATACTGTAAATTTATGGGCATATACAACTACACCCCCTATAAGTTTACCAGTCTATTTTTTATTTTATTTTATATTTTGTTTCTGTATTTCTATCTATCTATCTATCTATCTATCTATCTATCTATCTATCTATCTATCTATCTATCTATCTATCTATCTATCTATCTCTTAACTATAAACTATTAAACGGTGTGTTCCCATAGCATTGCTAACGTTGTAAAATGGAAAAAAAAAAGGTTTCAGTCTCACATGGCAGCCACAGTTTTTGAGGTACAGAGATAAAAAATATATTAAAACGTAGGGATTTTTGTTGCCTTTCAGATGATGTGTGTCTTATATGTGTGGGACGTACGGTTTGGACAGCAGGCTCCTTCGAGCGAGGAGTGCGCCGACAGCTTTTCGAATTTTTCCCCATTCGTGTGTATGTGGAAACCGAGAGGGATTTTTCGACGATTTTTCGAGTCGCATACTTTCTTTCCAAAATGACTACGGCCACAATTTTGGCAGTACGCGCGTGGAAACAACACTAAATTGTAGAAAACCCTCGGCTGACGCTCACGATGTGTTGGTTTTCCCGATAGGACTTGTAGTTTTTGATTTATGAGCGTTTGTTCAGACTGGTCCCGCTGGGGTTCAGTTTTTTGGGGGGGATTTTCTGACTCAGGCAGAGGTGAGAGGAGGAGAGTTCAGCAGCAGGTGCCCCTGGTGACCATGGCAACGGCCCCTAACGAGCATGCAGGAGGAGAGGAGCACATTCACACAGACGCAGAGTGCCAAAACATTATGAACCCTCAGTTACAATGGGGAGGCAGAACACCCCATGCCCCCCCCCCCCCCCCCCCCCCCACTGAACCGGTCCTAACGAGCGAACTCAACACAGGTGTGAACACAGAAGGCTGAGGGAGACAGAGGGAGATTATCTGCCAAAACATTAGCACTCCCCCCCCCCCCCCCCCCCCCCCTTCCCACTATAGCATAAAAGACAGGCTGACAAAACATTAGGGACTCTCCTCAGTCTATTACAATGGGGAGGCAGAACACAGAAGGCTGAGGGAGACAGAGGGAGATGATCAGCCAGAACATTACCCCCCCCACTATAGCATTACAGACACAGACTGACAAAACATTAGGTAGGCAGAACAACCCATGACCCCCCCCTCCCTCCCTCTCTCCCTCCCTCTCGCCCTCCTTCCCTCCCTCCCTCTCTTTTTCTCTCCCTCCCTCCCTCCTTCCTCAGTTGGTGCTTTCACACAGCTGAAGCCATCCTGACGAGGAAACTCAGCACAGTTGCACACAGAAAGCGGTGGGAAAACTATGCCAAAACATTAGGAACACCCAAGCCATTACTGCAGTACTGTAGGTGGCCAGAACCGGACATTGTTACCCTCAGACTCCATTTTAGCGTTACAGTAATGGACAGCCAAAACATTATGAACAATCACTCCATTATAGAACTATAGTAAGGTGGCAGAATCTGACACTGTGAGCCGCCCCCACTTCATTTTAGCATGGCAGTAACAGACTGCCAAAACATTATGACCACTTAATGCATTACAGGACTATAGTACAGTGGCAGAATCTGACACTGACCCACCACTCCATTTCAGCATTACAGTAACAGACTGCCAAAACATTATGACCACTTCAAGCATTACAGGACTACAGGAGGGTGCCAGAACCTGACACTATGACCACCCACTTCATTTTAGCATTACAGTAAAAGGCTGCCAAAACATTATGACCACTTCTCTCATTACAGGACTATAGTACAGTGGCAGAATCTGACACTGACCCCCCACTCCATTTCAGCATTACAGTAACAGACTGCCAAAACATTATGACCACTTAAAGCATTACAGGAGCATATTAGAGTGGCAGAATTCTATGACATCAAACTCGCAACCAACATAAGCACGCACACATCACCGGCACAGTCAAAATTTCCGCAGGAATTTTCTAGTTATCTGTGCCGATGCACTGGCTCCCATTGCAATGCATTGCAATGGGAGCCTGTGCAGGCACATATAGACAAATCCGGCGAAACCCGGAAGTACAGCAGCGCCGCCATTACTGCGTGCCTTGCTGCTAAGGAAATAGCGGAAGTAGCGTGTTGGTCGGTTGGTCCCGTAGGCGGCAGTAGCAGATAGCTGTAGGAAATTTTTAGCCAGTTTAGTTTTTTTTTAGTACGTATGCTGGCCAGTGATGCCGGGAAGATCGTGTTGTGTGGCTGGCTGTTTTAACAACAGCACAAAACTACAGGCCTGGAATAAAACTGTTTGAGAAATTCACGAACCTCATCTGCGATGGTATGCAGTATCCGGCCAATCCATCCGGAGCTCATGTAATTCTGACCTTCAATCAATGCCCTGTAGTTTAGGTTCTGAAGCTCATCGCATGCCAGATGATTAATAAAATAATCTTGAATATGTAGAACATGTAGGATATTTTATTGCTACAACTGGTCGTGGCTAATATTTATTTGCAACTTGTGAACATATTAGCAACACAGCTAGTGTAGTATGACGTTCGGTTTTATTGTTGTCATCACATCTTAATTCCATTACATTACATTTGGCTGACGCATTTTTACATTAATTTATTTTAATACATTATAATACATGATGCTGTCAGTAAATTGTGAACATATTAGCAACTCAGCTAGTGTAGAATGACGTTCGGTTTTATTGTTGTTATCAATTAGCTTAGCCTTAGCTACACGTATCAATTCCATTACATTACATTTGGCTGACGCATTTTTACATTAATACATTATGTTGTAAATTACCTTTATCGGTAAGTTTTGGCCGCTGCCTGACATCATCTACCCAATGTTCACTTTCACCAGACATTTTCTTTAATGAGCATGATCCGCTTTCATTGAAATGTCATTAGAGGGTAGACCGGCAACTGTACTGTACTGTACACCGTCACACTCCGCAGGCACGCAGTAATGGCGGCAGGCAAGATGGCGGCGCCCGTAGAGTTCGCGGCGGATTTGTCTATATTGTTATTGCTTTGCGTTTAATTTTCTTCCAGCTTCTTCCGGCCAAAATTTCGCCGCGTAACTCCTCCCACAGTTTTGAAGAAAAGTACACAAATTGTATATCCAGACGTGCGCCTTGATCGGGAATGGTGTGCTATGACTTGAATAAGCGATCCGTCCAACGGGGCGAGAATAAACGGGCGATAAGTGAGCGTCTCGTCCCATTGAAATGAATGGAGAAGCCCGAAAAAAGCGGCAACATTCCAAATTGGACACCTTCGCTTTGTCGAGCGATCACTCAGCCGTGCTTTGGAGTAGAAAAATGCTTGGAAGTTTGTACGAGGCACGAGAAGTGTGGCTTCGTTTTTCTGAAAACGGCGTTTCGATACCTTTTACGGTTTGGTCAGGGTCGCAGTTTACGTTTTGGTGAAATTTTGGAAAAAAGTTAAAAAATCGTCGTTTATAATGGCGCCCTATGGGCACCCTCTAAGTCCCACTCTGGGTTCAGAGTTTCAGCCAAATTCAGAAAAAAAAGGTTTCAATCTCACGTGGCAGCCACAGTTAATGAGGTACAGAGATAAAAACTACATAAAAACGTAGGGATTTTTGTTGGCTTTCAGATGATGTGTGTTTTATTCACGTGGGACGTACGGTTTGGACAGCAGGCTCCTCCGAGCGAGGAGTGCGCCGACAGCTTTTCGAATTTTTCCACATTCGTGTGTATGTGGAAATCAAGAAGGATTTCTTGTCAATTTTTCTTGATGCATGCCTTTCTTTCCAAAACGACTACGGCCACAATTTTGGCAGCACGCACGTGGGAACAACACTTAATTGTAGAAAACCCTCGGCTGACGCTCACAATGTGTTCGTTTTCTCGATAGGACTTGTAGTTTTCGAGATATGAGCGTTTGTTCTGACATAAATTTCTAGGGTGCAGGAGAGAGGAGAGTGAATATATAGAATATCATGTACGCATAGCGTAGCCATGGCAACGGCCCGTGACGAGCAGGCACAGCACAGGTTTACATTAGACATTAGAGTCTGTTGGTGTATTACAATGGGGAGGCAGAACACCCCATACAGGAGCACATTCACACAGACGCAGAGTGCCAAAACATTATGAACCCTGAACCGATCCAGACGAGTGAACTCAACACAGGTGTGTACAGAGATGTCTGAGGGAGACGGAGGGAGATTATCTGCCAAAACATTAGCACTCCCCCCCTTCCCACTATAGCATTAAAGACAGACTGACAAAACATTAGGGACTCTCCTCAGTCTATTACAATGGGGAGGCAGAACACCCCATGACCCCCCCCTCCGTCTCTCCCTCTCTCCCTCCCTCCTCAGTTAGTGCTTTCACACAGCCGATCTGCCAAAACATTAGGGACTCTCCTCAGTCTATTACAATGGGGAGGCAGAACAACCCATGACCCCCCCCTCTCCCTCCCTCTCTCCCTCCCTCTCGCCCTCCTTCCCTCCCTCCTTCTCTCTCTCTCTCTCCCTCCCTCCTTCCTCCCCCCCCTCTCCCTCTCTCCTTCCCTCTCTCCTTCCCTCCCTCCCTCTCTTCCTTTCCTCCCTCCCTCTCTCTCTTCCTTTCCTCCCTCCCTCTCTTCCTTTCCTCCCTCCCTCTCTCCTTCTCTCCCTCCCTCCCTCCCTCCCTCCCTCCCTCCTTCCTCAGTAGGTGCTTTTACACAGCTGAAGCCATCCTGACCAGGAAACTCAGCACAGTTGCACACAGAAAGCGGCGGGAAAACTATGCCAAAACATTAGGAACACCCAAGCCATTACTGCAGTACTGTAGGTGGCCAGAACCTGACATTGTTACCCTCAGACTCCATTTTAGCGTTACAGTAATGGACAGCCAAAACATCATGAACAATCACTCCATTATAGAACTATGGTAAGGTGGCAGAATCTGGCACTGTGAGCTGCCTCCACTTCATTTTAGCATGACAGTAACAGACGGCCAAAACATTATGACCACTTAATGCATTACAGGACTATAGTACAGTGGCAGAATCTGACACTGACCCACCACTCCATTTCAGCATTTCAGTAACAAACTGCCAAAACATTACGACCACTTAAAGCATTACAGGACTACAGGAGGGTGCCAGAACCTGACACTATGCCCCCCCCCCCACTTCATTTTAGCATTACAGTAACAGACTGCCAAAACATTATGACCACTTAAAGCATTACAGGAGTATAGTAGAGTGGCAGAATCTGACACTGACCCACCACTCCATTTCAGTATTACAGTAACAAACTGCCAAAACATTATGACCACTTAAAGCATTACAGGACTACAGGAGGGTGCCAGAACCTGACACTATGACCCCCCCCACTTCATTTTAGCATTACAGTAACAGACTGCCAAAACATTATGACCACTTAAGCATTACAGGAGCATATTGGAGTGGGAGAACTCTATGACATCAAACTCACAATGAAACACCACGCACACATCATCACGCACACATCATCGGCACAGTCAAAATTTCCACAGGAATTTTCTAGTTTAAATTATATTTAGTCTTTTCTATATTAATAACACGATATTACTGTGGTTTAACAAGTTATGATCAAGTCATGCACTCAGGGAAACATCAACATTATAAACAACACATTTCCAAGTTGTTTAGTATGCTTTAATGTGTTAACAGATGTATCAGTAATTACAAATACTTTTGTCTTGTGAAATAAGTAACGTTTTCAACCTCTTTATTATTGTTATTAGTGTTGATTGTTGCCCAGATTTGTCTCACCCAAAGTGTCCTACAGAAGAAAAAGGGAACTGTTAATAGCAGTGGCAGAAAGAAATACTATGGTCTGTCCAGTGCAGGCCAGGAACACTGGACATAAGGATAAAAATAAATGAATAAATAAAGATATGACAGAACCAACACTGGAGAACCTGTGTATGACATCTGTAGCAACTATGGCCTGTTCAGGTTTGTCATTAATCATTTTAAGCTACACAAATCATATTGTAATTGCGCATAAGTCGCCAGGTTTAATGATTTTAAAACTATTCTGACATTAACGTCCCCTTACCTGTTAACGTTATATTTCCAAAAGCAAGTTCAAGATTAACACTACATGCATGTTAGCTAATTTATGAGGTGAACTATTTTCCCCACCCTCATGCAGAGACAGATTTAAATGTAAAGTCTATATTACTTCTATATTATATATTGATTTTGATACAATCGGTTTAATAACTGAGAACCAACAATGTGCTCCCGTTAACATTGCAGCTAATGAATTACCCGAAGGTTAATCCATTAGCTGGCTAAGTAGCAAGCTAACAAGCTGAGCTAACGCGCCTGTCTTGTTAAGCGCAGACACAAACGCTTGCTAATTAGTATGAACATATTTAGAATAAAACAAGTGTTTCACTTACCGAAAAAAACGGAGAGCATATTTCTTTGAAGGTCTGCTAGAACAATTAACCAAACAATAAGACATTCCGTGGTATCTACGTACAATTTTCCATGGTCATGACACTAATTAGCTAATGTAGTGGGGACTAGCGGTGAGACCAAAGCTAGTAGCTACCGCCAAGGGACCGGCCCATACGTCACCTGTCACTCAAGGTGGGAACGCCCTTAATTATGCAGAATTTAAACCTTAATAAAAAATAAACGCGTAAGAAAAAAAATCACCCCCCGTACAGTTGTCATGAATAGTAAAATAATGCATTGAGACTAAAATCATTGTTTGTACCAGGCTGTAAACATGTTTAATATTGCTGTAAAGTTGGGCATTTTAACATGGGGGTCCATGGGGATTTGCTCCCTTTTGGAGCCAGCCTCAAGCGGTCACTCGATGAACTGCAGTTTTTTGCACTTCCGCATTGGCTTCAATTTTCAGACCCGGAGGTTGCCGCCTGGAGCTAACACAGTAGTGGAGAGTTGAGTGGGCGGGTCTTAGCATCCAGGCTGCCTCAGATCCGCCCCAACACAACACTCATGCCCATATTTGGAGTATCCGAGTGTGGGCGGAGAAAAGCAAAACCAACATGGCGACTGAAGGCTCCGCCCACTAGAGCCTTCATTTTTGAATTCAGAAACCAATGGGTGACGTCACGATGGGTTTGTCCATAGTATATAGAGTCCATGTACACAAGCCTCCAGTCACTAGGTGGCAGCAGACCTCAAACTGATCAACAGCTGTGTTGCCAGATCTCGCGAGACAAATAATCAACCAGGCCTGTGATAACAAGCCCACGGTACACAGTTTATTTATGTTTTCTCTCCCCTGAGCTTCAGGAACTTTAGATTTCTCCCGGTCTTTGATATACAGTATTTCTTCCCTTATTTCAACCACTTTGTCCCGGGCATTTGTTCCTCAAAAAGTCTCCTAAAGCCCACCATCATCCGGATTTTTAGTTAAACATCCCAACTAGAAACAAACAGATTGCCCTGCTCTGCCTCTAATTGGCTCATACTCGTTACCATCTGGGTCAGAGCCAATTAGAAGCAGGATGGAGATGGAGACAGGCAAGACCAACTCCTACGTTTAAATAACATAATGAAAAATCTGCTTGACAACTTATTATGGATTTGGGAACAAGCCCAAATAAGCAACTACACTTTAGAAACGAGCCCCAAAAAAACGTGACCCGTGACGACCAATATTTGTAAGAGACTTTACAGGAAAACAAGGCCGAAGTCACTTATAATAAGCTGACTTGGCAACGCTGTCAACAGGCTGCGTGTTCAACCCAGTAGAAGAAGAAGACAGGAACACAGGTGTAGAGCTGATGGAGGGTATCAGAGGGTATTTATCTTTAGAACTGTGTTCATGTGCATAGATCACCTTTTTACTAAATATGAAGCGACTGGTCTAATTCTAGGCTCAGTTTGTCAGTCCCCTGTCAATTTCCATGGATTGATAACAGGCACCTTCAGCATCAGCATCAGGTCAACAGGTATCACCAACAGGCCGCTCATTTTATGAGCACATCATTGACTTTCCTTCTCTAGTCCCATGCTCTAGTCATGTCCCATCATGTCACGTCTTTTACGTCTTGTCATCCGTGGAGGTTAAAAAAGGAACCAGCCTGTTTTTACAATATCAGGAGTAGAAAGTACACATATTTGTGTACAAATGTAGTAAAAGTAAAAAGTCATCAGAAAAAGAAATACTCAAGTAAAGTACAGATACCTGAAAAAATCTACTTAAGTACAGTAACAAAGTATTTGTACTTGGTTACTTCCCACCTCTGGTGATCACGTTATCACTTCCTGTTCAACCACAGGAACAAGCTGTTCCAGCTGATGAATGAATGAATGAACACTTCTACGTTACCAGTTATGGGCTCATTGTATTGATGGAGACACAGCAGCAAATAAAAAGGCATTCTCTCCAGAGGGGCAGCTCAGCTACTAAGGGCAAATGGGCTGTTTCCAGAGCAACAATAGCCCGTACCTGTGCACGTCTGATGACTGAGGAGATACCTGCTGATGTTCAGGAACATGATGCTCCTTCATTTAAACTCTTTGAGCTCCTTTTCTATCTGACAGTCCTGACAAGAGAACTCATCTAAAATGGATCTCCATTCTTCAGAAGCCTGAGACGAAAATAAATGAAAACTCACATCAGAGTCTCCAGTTTACAGTTTGGACTCTCCAGTCCAGCAGACAGATGCTTCACTCCTGAATCGTTCAGGTGGTTTCCACTCAGGTCCAGATGTTTCAGATGGGAGGGGTTGGACTTCAGAGCTGAGGCCACGACTTCACAGTGACTCTCTGAGAGTCCACAGTTAGAAAGTCTGTTGTGAGACAAATAAATAAAACCTGTTATAATGGAAGAAGACATTTCTATGAACATGATGGGTTTGATGAGTGGACAGTTGGACACATCCTGTTGGACATCTTGTCTCCACATCAGTGGTTCAGCTCATCTTCTCTGACTGTGTTTGACAGGAAACAATCATTCTCATCATCTCTCTCAGACCTTTGTTTAGTTGAATGTGCAGATGAACAGAATAAAACAGAAGCCTGTCCTGCTGAACTTAAAACTGTAGAAATTAATAGAAAACATCAGAAAGCAGAACATTCCTCTTGTAATAGTGCAATAAGAAAAGTGCAAACAGAAAGTGTGAGGAAAAGTTGTTGCTTTGTTGTCTTCTGGTACCTTCTTCTCAAGCAACAGTACCTCGACCAATGAGATGACAGGGATTCCTGCTGTCAGCTCATTGGTCACAGAGCAGGAGACGGCCTGGGAATAAGTTTACCGTAAATGTTCATATAAAGCGTCCTGTTATTCATTCATTCCATTGACATTTTATACTATTTTGGATTCTCTCTGTAATACAGGACAAAGTGCGTCCTGTTTCAGCTCAATACGGGACGCCTACTTTTGTTTCTAAATACGGGACGATTCTGTTTTTCAAGGGACGGTTGGCAACCCTAATCTGATCCCATCATGAGGACATCTGGATGAGACAAACATCTGGACTGTCTTCACTGTTTAATGGACTCTGGATCTTTTGACTGAGTTCAGCTCAGTGAACAGTTCCAGTTGGAAAGATGATCTCTGCTGTGGACCTGCTGCCGTCAGCTTCAGTCCACAAGTGGAACATTTAGTCTTTAGTCCAACACAAATGAAAGCCATCACTTGACAACCTCAGACCTGGACATCATTCAGTATGAACATGGTGAAATATTTCCATGTGGAGGACACAGGACTGGCTCAGCTTTAGTTGTTCAGCACAAACACAATGAACAAACAATCAGGTTGAATTCTTTTCACCATCAAGTCATCACAAAGATGTTCTCAGGGTTTTATCTGTCAAACTAAACTCTGACCTTTGTGTGTTTCACATCTCTTTAACAAGTCAGACTTCTACCGTTCTGCTCTTATATATTCAGACCTCTGAGCATTTCCTGCTTCAACTCTTCTCTACAGCAACAAGACAGGAAACAAATAGAAAGAAAGACGTGAAAACAAGACCATGTGACTGGACTTCTCTCCTTCAAATGAAATGTTGAACTCAGTCAATAAAATGCTCCATTGATGGGTCAGTCTCTGTGTGGGATGATCAGTAGTTTACGGTGGCTCATGTTGATCTTAACAAGCTTTAGATAGATGTTGATGTGGAGCCACTTCACTGACTTCAGGATTATTCTGTACTCTAGAAACAGCCTTCAATATCCTCTCATCATTGTAACGTGAGGCCTCAGAGGCTGCTTCAGCTAAACTAACTTACTGATGGAGAGAATAATAAGACAGAGAAATAGAAAGAAAAGAGTCAATAACTAGAAGAACAGCTTTAAACAGCTGGAGAACATCTGGGACTAAATACAACTGACTGTGATGTTTGCAGTCAACAAGTGGAACACTGTTTGAAGAAGAATGAGAACGTCTGAAGAACTAAACTACTAATCTCCACTGATTGATTCTGTTAATGATCACATCAGGACTCACACAGCCTTTCTGCAGTTCCTCACAGCTGGGATCAGTCTCTGTTTTCCCTCCTTTGATGTGTAAAAATTATTCAGGTCCACCTCCTCCAGAACCTCCTCTGACATCTGCAGCATGTAGGCCAGAGCTGAGCAGTGGATCTCAGAGAGTTTCTTCTTTGATCTGTTCTCTGACTTCAGGAACTCTTGGATCTCCTGATGAACTGAGAGGTCGTTCATCTCCATCAGACAGTGGAAGATGTTGATGCTTCTGTCAGGAGAGATTTTATCAGTGTTCATCTTCTTCAGGTTGTTGATGGTTCTCTGGATGATTTCTGGACTGTTCTCTGTCTGACTCAGCAGACGTCCTAAGAGTCTCTGGTTGGACTCCAGAGAGAGGCCATGAAGGAAGCGAACTAACAGGTCCAGGTGACCATTTTTACTCTCCAGGGATTTAATCATGACTCTGTTCAGAAATTCATCCAGAGGTGAGTTATTGTAGTTTCCTCCCAGGAAGTCCTCCAGCACCTCTGTCTTCCTGTTGGTGTAACAGTGGATCATGTAGACTGCAGCCAGAAACTCCTGAACGCTCAGATGGACGAAGCAGAACACCTTGTCCTGGTACAGTCCTCTCTCCTCTTTAAAGATCTGTGTGAACACTCCTGAGTACACTGAGGCTGCTCTGATATGGATGCCACACTCTGTCAGGTCTGATTCATAGAAGATCAGGTTTCCTTTCAGCAGCTGATCAAAAGCCAGTTTTCCCAGAGACTCAATCATCTTCCTGCTCTCTGGACTCCAGTGTGGATCTGTCTCAGCTCCTCCATCATACTTGACCTTCTTGACTTTGGTCTGAACCACCAGGAAGTGGATGTACATCTCAGTCAGGGTCTTGGGCAGCTCTCCTCCCTCTCTGGTTTCCAACACATCCTCCAGAACTGTAGCAGTGATCCAGCAGAAGACTGGGATGTGACACATGATGTGGAGGCTTTGTGATGTCTTGATGTGGGAGATGATCCTGCTGGCCTGCTCCTCATCTCTGAATCTCTTCCTGAAGTACTCCTCCTTCTGGGGGTCAGTGAACCCTCTGACCTCTGTCACCATGTCAACACACTCAGGAGGGATCTGATTGGCTGCTGCAGGTCGTGTGGTTATCCAGAGGCGAGCAGAGGGAAGCAGTTTCCCCCTGATGAGGTTTGTCAGCAGCACATCCACTGAGGTGGACTCTGTAACATCAGTCAGGATCTCAGTCTTGTGGAAGTCCAGAGGAAGTCGACACTCATCCAGACCATCAAAGATGAAGACAACCTGGAACTCTTCAAACCTGCAGATTCCTGCTTCTTTGGTTTCAGGAAAGAAGTGATGAACAAGTTCCACCAAGCTGAACTTTCTCTCTTTCATCACATTCAGCTCTCTGAAAGTCAGTGGAAATATGAAGAGGATGTCCTGGTTGGCTTTGTCTTCAGCCCAGTCCAGAGTGAACTTCTGTGTTAAGACTGTTTTCCCAATGCCAGCCACTCCCTTTGTCATCACTCTTCTGATTGGTCCATGTCTTCCAGGTGAGGCTTTAAAGAGGTCTTCTTGTCTGATGCTTGTTTCTGGTCTGTGTGCTTTCCTGGATGCTGTTTCAATCTGTCTGACCTCATGTTCATCATTGACCTCTGCAGTCCCTCCCTCTGTGATGTAGAGCTCTGTGTAGATCTCATTCAGAAGGCTTGAGTTTCCTGCTTTAGCAATCCCCTCAAACACACACTGGAACTTCTCCTTCAGAGAAGATTTAACTTTACGTCCACAAACTGCAGCTTCACGTCCTGAATGAAGAAACAGGAAATAAGATGAATGAATAAACTCTCCAGTAAATATTCCAACATGTCATTGCTCTAAAGAATGAGTGTGTGAATATATCTTGGTTCATCTCTGGAGACATTAGTAAATGTCCCATTTCTCCAGCAGCTTCAATGTTTAGAGAAATCCTCTTACTGCTCTGCAGACAGTCAGCCAGCTCCTCCTGCTTCATTCTCCTCAGGAAGTTCATTGTGATCTTCACAAATAAATCTCTGCTGCTCCTCCTCTGCTCTTCATCCTCACCCTCCAACACCTCCTCATCCTCCCTCTGACTCTCTGAGCATTCTGGGTAATCTGGACTCAGAACCTTCTGCATCTTCTTCAGCTCGTTCTTCACAAAAGTCATGATGTTGTCCTCCAGCAGCTGGAACAGAATACCATATGAATGACACAAGCAGACTGAAATCATGGAGACAAACATCAGATCCATGTTGGACACACTGACAATCCACTGGTCTACAAAGTGCAGCATGGAGATGATGGAAAGTAGTTGTTGTACATGTACAGACCAGAAAGATGGAGTCCAGCTGTGTCTGATGCTGCTGGGCAGACTGACCACTGAGAACCTCTGAGCTCTGCTGGTGGACTCTGTGGACCAATCATCAACAATTAGCTCTCATCATGTCTGTCCACACAGAGACAAACACAAGTCCTTGTTAAGTTATTATTTATTGATCTCCACTCTGACGTTAGTTATTCTAGAGACCTGAACTAAACTCAGATTATAACTCTAAGGCTCTCATTACTAATGAACAGACATCACTTATCCATGTGATCATTTCTACTAGTGGATGAATGAACAGATCAGCCCTGTTGAGTAGGTGGTCTTTAATGTGACCCAGGATTCATTGTGTGTCCACACTACCAAAGGAAGGAGGTCACATGTGTCCCAGACCACCTCCACATGTGAACTGACACCAGATCTCTCCAATGTCATCTCAGTGTGACCTGGAGGAGTTCACACATGTCTCTTATGTGATTGGATCTTAATGCAAGGTCTGAACATGATGAGTGAGTGAGTTTCACATAGAAACAAAGTCTAGCATGTAAACTAACATCCTGTCTTCCAACCGGGCACCTTAAGAATCACAGACACAGATACTATGCTAGCTGATTCACATAGACAGAACAAAGTTAAAATACCTAGCTGGAATGTAGGAGGGATGAACAATCCACCAAAAAGAAGGAAGGTGTATGCTCATTTACGGTCACTTAAATCTGACATATTTCCTTCCGGAGACACACATTAAAAAAACAGCAGCAAAAATACTTTGTCTCTCATGGGCTTCACAGGTCTATCAGTCGAACTTCAGTACAAAATCAAGAGGAGTAGCAATTATACCAAAAATATACCATTTATCCACTCCCAAACAATTTCAGACCATAGGGGCAGGTATGTAATAGACTCCATACCATTAATATTAGTAAATGTCGATTCACTTTTTTTTTTTTTCAGAACCTTTATAATGCTTTGCAAAATTTGTCAGATTCAAATGTAATCATGGGCGGCAGTTTTAACTATGTTTTAGATCCTGTTCTTGATCGACAGCACTCCCAGGCTAGTACATAAATCCTATTCTACAACTGATTTCTTTTTGTTGGATTCTAAGTTGCTGCAGTCAGTAGTTGACTACACTTACCATAATATACTAATATCAGATCATGTCCCTGTCTCCTTAAGCCTTGACTTAAACCATAAGAGAGGTGAACATAACTGGCATTTGAATAATACACTTTTAAAAGATGAGGATTTTTGTACCTGTCTTTCTATTAAAATAGTATTATATTTAAGTATATCCAACAAAGGTTCAAAAAAGGCAACTGGACTTGTGGAGTTGAACCTTTGTTGGATATACCATGACCTGGATGACTGAGAACCTTCACAGACATATATTTAAGTACCAATGATACAGGCGATGGGGATGATTCCACTCTGTGGGAGGCCATGAAGGCTGTCCTTAGAGGTCATATAATATCATATGAAGCAGCAGCAAAGAAAAAATCTAAGAAAAGATTAACTGAAACAAAGATTAACTGAAACAAAGATGAACTGAAATTGATGATCAACTGACCAAGCTAGAAGTTTCATACAAAACAGAACCTAAAACAGAAGTACTTAATAAGATAACTGCTCTACGATATGAATATAATTCTATAATGTCAAAAAACATATCAAAATTGTTAGTACAAGTTAGACAAAGATATTTTGAACCGATAAGAGGTACAGCTTATTAGCCTGCCAGCTGAGACAAATACAGGCTTCCAGAGCCAAACATTGTATCAAATCTGAAAAAGGCACCTTGCACAGATCAATGAATGTTTTGCCAATTTTTATGCTACTGTCTACCAGTCACAGGGCGACCTAGATTTTCAAGCTTTTGATACATTTTTTGAGAATCTGGATTTACCTAAATTATCAATGGACTCGGTCAAAATGTCAAAGATATCAATCTGGATGAAATCATGCATTGTTATCTCTTCTTTCCCCAATAATAAGGCGCCGGGCACAGATGGTTTTAATGAAGAATTTATCAAACAATTTGGCTCCAAGTTGTCACCTCTGCTCCTACGCATGTTCAACCATACGATGCTGACCTCGGGTCTGCCACCTACCTTATACAAAGTTAATATTTCACTAATCCCAAGCCTGGCTGTAACCCTCAGGTGGCATCGTCAAACTGCCCAATTTCGTTATTACCCAATGAAACCAAAATCCTTGGAAAAATTCTGACCAACACACTTAAACAATGCATAAGCTCCATTATTCATTCACATCAACTGGCTTTATGCCTGGTAGACATATGTATTTCTCTCTACGCCACCTTTTCAACATCTTATATGCCAAGCATACAGGAGAGGTGGTCATTATCTCACTAGATGCACAACACGCGTTTGATCAAATAGAGTGGCCCTATATGATGTCTGTGCCCAAAAAAATTGGATTTGGACCCTCCTTCACAAAATGGATCAAAAGAATTTATTCATGACCGACCGCATCAGTTATCACTAATCGGAATATCTACCCTCCATTTACAGTTCACCGTGGGACCCGTCAGGGTGTCCCCCCTCCCCCTTTTTGTTCATCGAACTACTTGCTGCTAGTATCAGACAGAGCCCTTTAATCTTTCCCATCAATATGTTTGGCTATAAATATTATCTTCTTCTCTGGATCAATGACAGCTTAAACATGAATCAGAAACATGGAGGAAACATTTTACCTCTCAGGAGCAAAGGCCTGAGGTCTTTTAAAATCAATCAAGCGTTCATTTGAGTGATCACTCTTCAAGGACACACAGCTGAGGTCAGATGAATGAGGACTGACATCAGTGAACTCTTCTTCCAGATGTCTGATTTCCTCTGTGTCCTCCCTCTGGTCCATGGTGCTGAATCCACATCAGCTTTCTACCTTCATGTGCAGAGGAAACACAAATCATTCATGTGAACATGAACTGAAATCATTTGTGCTGTAAAGATTTCAGCTGATCCTCCACTGATTGGCTCTGATTGTGTCAGTTAAAGCTGCTGTGATCCAAACTCTGTAGTGAACATCTTGTCCAAACATCACAGACAGAAACAGTTAGTGAACCCTAACCCTAAGACAAACCAGACTCACCGTTGATTCAGAGAGTCTCCACTCCACACCTGGACACTAGAGACTCAGGTCAGATACTTCCTGGAACCAGTCAGGGCTGCACCTGTGATGGAGGAGGACATTATAGAGAAACTCAACCATCTGTTTTATATCCATATTAAAGGCAGCATGTTTAATCTGATCAAATGACCAAACACACATAGAACAAAATAATCACAACAATGAGCTCTCACATTTAAATATAATGGAACAAATTTACGACAAGCTTCAACTTTTCAGATCAAAGAGGATAATGAGGATCAGAGAAGGAAACAGATCAGTTGGAGAAACTGCAACAACTTTAAATGACTGTGTATCTAACACAACCCGTCATCATAACACAGCGGTTATGGAAATAACATTAGAGATAGTGATTTAATTTATATTTAATAAAGTTACACACAACATAAATATCCTTCATCACTAACTTGGTCTTGAGATATCTCACCTGACAGCTAACCTGATTTCAGTCATTTGATCATATTTGCAAAAACGATTACATGAGAGGTGGAAGTGCGCATACTCAGAGACGACTCCATTTTCACCTCCTCTGTGTTAAAATATAAACTGTAGAAAGAAGCTGTTCTCCTCCAGATCATGGATGGATTTAACCTCTGGATCTTTTTATTCTCATTCTGTTGCAATACTTTAAACCTCCACATCTGATCTGACAGGACTGGACTAAAGGTGATCACATCTTTTTATCGTTTCATCCTAGTCCTCCTCCAGACTCTAAACTTTCAGCTCTGACTCAGATTAACGTGAATTTATGGAGCTGCAGATTTCTGCTGCTTCTGTTGGAGCTGAGCTGCTGACATCTGATGTTAACCAAGAAAACATTCAAAACTGCTTCATTACCTTCAGACGGAGTTTGACACGGAGAGAAAAACAACTGTGACATGATCCTGATGAAAGTGAAACGAAACTGAAACCAGGAAACAGGATGAAGGAGGAGTCAACACAAATGTTTAAAGACGCAGATTCAGAGTCTGAATATTTCTTCACATCCAACAATAAATGTTTTCTGTCATCGACTAAAAACTAAATAATGTTCCAGTTGCTAGGAAACACTGACTTGACTGAGCTCTCAGCTGGACTCGAACCCACTCCTGAATATTTGTGAATGTTTAGTCTGGGTTCAGCCTCTTAACGTTAAACTGAAGCTTTGAATTAAACTCTAAAGTGTTTCTGTTATTTAGTCCAGCCCACTGACTACTATGTCAGAATATTAGGAACACGAGTCAGTTCAATAGTTGAACAGAAATAAAACCCAGTAGAATCAATATCTCTGTCAGTTATTAGAAACTAAAGCTGAAACACCAGAACCTTCATAGAGACTAGGTTTAGAGCAGGAACATTTTAATACCACCTTAAACCAGGCCAGCTGACAGTCTTGCCTGGGCCCGGGACCAGATAATCTTTTATCAGTTCTGGACCCCCCCTCAACCCTGGGCCTGGGACAGCAGACCCGTTTGTCCCCCCTATTGGTGGGCGTGCTTGCAAGCAGGACCTTTCCCTGAGTGTACACTTCACTTATCTCATTATATGGGTCCCCCATGAATCCATTTTCAAAGTAATCATTCATCCCGTCTCCTGAAGGGGGTGGGGCAACATGTAGTTGCTCAAACTCTTTAATGACACTCAGATTTGCCGTGTTAGCTGCTATTTCTGTTTCCAGCTCAAGCTGTTTCCTTCTTGCTTTTAAGATAGCTTCTTCTCTTTCCAGAGCTTGTTTCTGAGTCAGCATGGCTGCACGTGCCAACAATTCAGCCTTTTGTCCTTCCAGTTTGAGCTTTTCAGATGCAATAGAAGATGGTGAGGACCTCCTTGATCCTTTTGAATGTGAACTCTTTACATTTAAAGCACTGTCCTGTGGAGTTCTAATGTTTGATTTAACATCCTTTTCCTCAGACCTATATACAGGAGCAGCAGCAGTCCATAATGTCACTTCATCTGTGAACTCTTTGAAAGCTGCTGCCTTGGGTTTGTACCATTCGACCTGATCAGTTTCTCTGCACCCTGAGTGCTCATTAAATCATGAACGAAATCATTCAGTTCTTCCATCTGTTTGCAAAGTTTAAGAAACTCATTTTCCATTTTAGATTTTACAACTTCAACATTACATACATGTTTCATCAATTCTTTGATTTCATTCCTCTTTCTTGTTAATGGACCCAGTTTTGCACTCCTTGATGCTTTCAGTCTCCTGAGCCTTTCCCCAAACACATCCTCAGTGTCACTCTCCAAGCTCTCCATATCCTCAGTTCTTTCATTTGACTCCATTGTGTATTTTGATCTCGACTCCAAGTCCTCCTTTTGTATTTCACTTTATTATTTTCAAACTTCCAATGAATTGCATTGCTTTGCTGTTTGCATTTGTCCAAATGCGTTTTCCATACGCTTCAGAAATTCCCACTGAATTCACGTCCTTTGAACGCACCATCATTAAACACAGTTGACAGCGTCCGTCCATCCAAGCAGTCTCGTCATTCATTCATAAGTGCAGCTTTCCAACAGGTCCCTTTTTGTTTGTATTTTTGGTTGACACATTTAAAAAAATGAACTGAGTCCACGATTCCTTTTAGTTATATTTAGTGTCCATTTCTTCTTCTTAATATACAAGATGTTCTTACCAGTAGCAGCACGCACAGCAGTATCAAGTAGAAAGAAACAAAACAAAATGCAATAAATGAACTCAAAGAAAAACTCAGTTATTTTGTTTCAAACGGTCAAAAAACCGTGCCTCTACTTAACCAAAACAGGGAGCCCCTCACATACCGCTCCTGACCTTTATATACATCAGCTGGTTGATATGATGGCTCCATCCCAGTCAGCTCATTGTCAGAGCGGCTGCACTTCAGGAAATAACTTTAATAAATCATCAATTTTGGCCAGAATCAAAATAATAAGGTAACAATAATAATAATTTTACCAAGATTCTTGAAATGACTAAATTATGATTTTGGCTCCAACATTATTTATTCTTCACAAATTCTCAACAGTTTTGACAAACCACATCACACTCTGTGAAATCCTGCACCATACCTGATTGCAGTTTGCAGTAGTGTTTTGAAGGACTCATAGTCTCTGATGTGGGGGACTGGAAATGTGATGGCGTCAATGCAAGCACTGACAGTTGGAAAGCAAATACTATGAGTCGGCATGTCATTCATACATTCATGATTAAACTTGACAGTGACACTGAAGTTTTGCCGCTCTTCCAAAAGCAGATGTCCATGGGCTTGACCCGTCATCCACTGTCTGAGACTGAGGACACAGTCAGGGTATCTTCTGTACGATCAGCGTGTGCATCTTGAAAAGACAAAAACCTCAAGTGGTAACAAATCTGTTCAGTCATTTTATTTGCCAACAATTTGGTGAAATGCTCAGTGTTTTTCAGAAGCCTGGGTTGGTTTGCTGTAAAAGCTCATGTCATTTTTTTGTTAACAGCAGGCCTGGAGGAAAACGAGTGTGGTACTTGTGATTTTTATTTATTCTAAACTGCACTACTAGTTAAAGAGGTAGACATCGTTGAGCTATCTTCTCAGCAAAAAACAGTTAGGCTAAGTAAATAAGTACACAAGTATGGGATGTTCAGAGGGTAAATCTTTCAAGAGTTCAGAAATGTAAGTGGGAGCTTGTCCATGAATGGTCTGATAGGTGATAACCAATATTTTAAAATGAATCCTGAAATAAACTGGAAGCCAGTGCAGAGAAAACAAGATAGGGGTGATATGGCATTCTACTGCTTACTTTAAACTGAAGGTCGTACATACCTTCAAGTTCAAGAAGGAAGTCCTGAAAGTACTCCAAGATGTTCCTTTCTCTCACATGCTTAGTTGAACCACTTGAGCTGAAGTTTGGGGCCAGATGGGAAAGAATGTAATGTGAGTCCACCTAGATTAAAAAAAGGGTAATCTGAGATTCCCTGATAATTACCCGCTTAAGAAGCAAGGGGTCAGGTATGGAAATACCATGTAGTACAACTTGTAAAAACCTCAAAGCTACACTGTACAGCAGCAAACCAAATCATTGGTGTATCACTTCTGGCCTCGTCTGAATCACTTTGATGAGATTCTACACTTTCAGGCCCTCATGTAGTTGTTGGAGCATGGGCATGCGTTTTGTCGTCACATGAAGTCAAATTGTCCTGAATACAGAACAATTACCTTCACACTGTTGCCTCCGTGTAGCATTGCCTAGGTGTAGCACTGAAATGGTAGGAAGCTCTCAAAAAAATTTGAAATGCAACATGTCACATGACACACAAACTTATAAAAATGTCAGACCAAAAACAATTACCCATCTCCACAAAAACTTGCATGAACCTCTACATCTGAGGCAGGGAAGGCGTTGTTGCAAATAGGGCATTATGCATGCAAGGATATGAATTAACAACCTGAGCACAAAGCTACAGGCAAACTCTTAACAGTAAAAAAAAAAAAAAAAAAAAAAAAAAAAGGAAAAAGTACTCTACTTGTTGATGGCTGTGGTCTTCACAGGTTGATGAAGCCGATCCAGATGTAGACTGATCAACAAAGATCAAATCTTCATCCTATAAGTAAAAAACAAACAAAACAAACAAACAGGCGTAATAACAGTCAAATAAATATTATACTGTCTGTCTCTGGATTTCCTTAGTGTCTGGGAACACAGTTACACTTCTAGAGCAACCTGAAGATGATCCAGTTAGTACATTGTATTGAAATCACAGGCTTGGTATGTCTGGTGAAATCTTAATTCAAGTTCTCTCAAAACATATGTGTCACAACGGGGTAAGCGAGGAAGGGGATGTTGGACCCAAGTGCAGGACTCAAAAAGGAGGTGCAGGCAGGTGTAGGCAAAAATAGATGTTTTAATAAAGAAAAGAAACTTACAAAACTAAGAACGCTGCAGACATGAAGCAGGAAATCCAGGAAAGAACAAAACTCAAGCAAACTACAAAACAAAAACGTGGCGTGAAGCATGAACATGGAGCATGAAACGAGAAACATGGAACATGACGAGTAACAAGTAGCATGAAACAACAAACGACATACGGCAATGACGCGACAAGGAACAAAGGGAAGGCAGGGCTATATACACACACGAGGAACAGAGTGACAAGACACAGGTGAAGCAAATCAAGGAACGAGACACAGGTGAAACCAATTATCTAATCAAAAGAGCACGAACCAAGACAAACAGGAAATCAAAGAACTTAACAAAATAAAACAGGAAACAGAACCCAAGACAGAAACAAAAGACGTGACAGACAACCAGAACTTAACAAAATAAAACAGGAAGCTGAACTAAACCCTGACAATGAAAAAAGACAAGACAAAGACGAAGGACATGACAATATGGCAGAGGGAAGGAACTTCTGCAGCTGAAGAATATACTTTGGCAGATGAGGAGACTGTGTCACTGGACTCCAGAAGGCTTGAGGTGTGTCAAGTTTATGGAAATATCCTGTTTATTTAGTCCATAAAGGATATGAAGTCAGTGATGTGGTGCTAATAGAAAATATGTGTAACAGGACCCAGATGCTGCACAGTCTCCTAAGCAGCCTGGTAACATTGTGAGTATTGTCCAAAGTAAATCTACATTATGCACAAATCCTGCTATGCTGATTGACATTTCTTTTACAGACGTCACAAACTGTCAGAACTCTGTATAGCAAGCACTCGGAGAGACAGATAGAGCTGGCAGACATCAAAAGAAATGGAGCTGGATCTTGAGATTAAACGCTGGACACTCAGGAAACTGGACCTGGAAATCCAGAAACTAGAAAGAGAAGTGAGTATTTCCGAATGGATGTGAAATGCAGCATCAGTCAGACATCTTTAGTTTTATCATATTCAACCATTTTATGTGTTTTTATTTTGATTCCTTCAAATGATTTGAAGTGGACAAGTGCGATTGAAAACAAGGTCAAATCCATGTCAGAATTTACCAGAGAGAGTGATTAGAGGAACAGGATGCAGGTGTGCCAATCACTCTCACCTGGTGCTGCTCTCACTCTCCCTCTCCACACCAATGAACCTAATGAGCATGTCTTTGGATGGTGGGAGTGATACTGAAACAGTGAAACATGACACCATACTAGTCACTAAATGTTGGATCTGAGCAGATTTGTTGGCAGTGGGTGTTTCAGTGTTCACTGTTCTGACACAAACGGTTGAGTCATTTGATCACCTATTAATCATCATATTTTAGTTCTTCATGTGTTGTGTGTAAACCTAAAAAGTAAAATGATCAGTAATTAAAGGTGACAAGTAAAACCACAGTATGTATGTAGAAGCTTTGGTTCATTTATTATATTAGAGTGTGTGACTAAAGACATATTGACATAAAATCACTTTTACCTGAAGACACTGTGTGATTTAGAAATGACCTCCATCTAAGTTTAATGTGGCTCATTCACACAGAACAGATGCTGTTTGACTAATTTACTATCTCTGGTTCTGACGTCTCTGCTACTTCCTGCTTCATTAATTCAGGGCTTAATTGGTTTGTTTGGTGCAAGGGTCATCCTCTATATTATCTCATCATAAATATGCATTTAAAACTAAACTTAAAGCTCAACCACAGCAATAAAGCCCAAAGATTTGTTCAATTTCTGCCTATAAACTATCACCCATGGCCACTGCAACCATCACTCCATTCCCTCACCCTACCGCCAAACAAGACATGGTTGAAAAAAGGTTAAAGAAATTGGAACTTTATTTAAATGAAGCAAACGGTAAGTGCATACAAAGAACAAACGTTTTCAAACAGAACAACTTTTTTTCCAAACAGAAGAAACTCTTTTCTTACAAAAGTCAATGAAAACGGAGCAAAACCCACAAAACAACAAACGGTTGGTGGATTGCTTTAGATTAAGCAACAAAGCCAAAACAAAGTGCAAAGAACAAACGTTTTCAAACACAACAAATTGTTTTCTTAAAAAAAAAGAAAATGGAGCAAAACACACAAAACATCAAACGGTTGGTTGTTGCAGCAAACAAACGCTCCAGTTCCTCGCCCGTAATTTCTCCTTCAGCCAGTTTCTCCTGTGAATTATCACCTGGCGGATTGAGGGCAGTCTGGTTACATCAACCACGGCGACAACTTTTGATTAAAGGGTCAATGGACTAAGTCAGTTCGCTACAGTCCACGCGTACCTGGATGTCCCCGGCGCAGAGGAGGCTCTCCTCAATTCCATCCACCTCGTTGACGGAGTCGCCCAGGTGCTTCCTCGCGGTGTTGGTCAGGCTGAAGCTCTGGTCCATCGCAGCTCAGCTCCAACGAGCCACTGTATGTGACGTCGAAGGACGAGGACTTCTGCAGCATCCTGCAGCCCTCACATCTGAATGTTAACCAGCGCTTGGGAAACTCCTCCTGGCCCTTGTGGCACCTTCGGCAGCGCCGCTTCTGTGCCGCCTGTGTCTAAGTGATTCCCTCGTCATTGCACGTAGTGTGCTACTTTATCCAGCAGATGGAGCCAAAGCACACGTTAAGTGAAGCATTTCGGAAAAAGGGTTTAGGTGTATTTCTTAGTCATTATATAATGTGCCATTGTGTGTGTGTCTTTACTAGATGTTTACTAGAAGATACTAAGATACTAGAAAGTAATAAAGTATAAACATGTTATATGTTGAGTGTTTTAGTATGTGCGTTCCTTTTCTTGAACTGTTTTTTTTTTTTTTTTTGAGGGATAGGTGTCAAATACCGTTTATTGAGTTGTCTGGGATTGAAAATGAACAAATAGTCCTCTGAAATGCTATTATAATAGTAGTAGGTATATTTAGAGCTAGAATGAAGTATGTGACAGATAGTGATGATGCAGGGCACAGCAGGGCAAAAAGAAAGGTCAGGAAAGTTGTAAATGACTTTATTGTGAAGAGACATGACATATGTCCAATACACATGAGATGTACATAGGTAGTGTGTTTGTATAGTTGCTGTTTAGTGATGTCGACAGAAATGCCACAGAAACTTTTTAAAGTAGGTAAACAGTTTTTGTTTACCAGCAACAGTGAGACGTAAGCCATCTCTGCGGAAGTAATGTGTAAGTACTTTGCCTTCAGACAGAAATAATGTATTTGTGCGCAAGTACACAGCATCAGGGATGTCTTTTACACGGTGCTCCATCATTGTATTGAATTGTTTCACGGTGTTTTTGGTGCACGCGTCATCCACAGGTCGTGGCAAAACAGCACAGATGGCGATGTAGACTTTGTTTGTGTGTCCACGGCGAATGCGTGCGATTAATGCACACATTTGCTCCACGTAGAGTCTGGGAGTCAGCCCCTGGGCAACGTCATTTGTGCCAATGTTGATCACGACTAAAGTCTCTGCTGTCACACGGCTGAAGTGGTACATATGTTGTGTCAGGGTTCTGTGGAGGAATGTACCAGGATGAATGAAGAAGGCTGAGACATTGGCGATGCTGTCTTGTAGGCCACGACACATTGAGTCTGTGAGAAAACACACGTGGAGACCTGTAGGGATAAAGGGCAATAGTTATGATAACTGGCACACAACAAGGCAGATGGAATGAAATATACATGCACAGTGCAAATGATACCTTTGGTCACAGCATAGTGTCTGTTGCCCATTTTAGAGAGCACTTTAGTGGAGCTGAGGCCTAAAACAAAACAAACAAACACAAAACGGTGATTAGAATTGTATCCCAAATGTTATTTGTTATTGATGTACAAGTTTTCAGTAGTAGAAATATAGGTGCAACAGCTATCTTACCTGCAGAGTTCATGATCACACACAGCAGCAGTGGTTGAAATGTCAATGAAGAGTAACTGTAGAGAATGGAAAGGGGATATGTATGCAGAGGGGCAAATAGTAGGAGGTGTGGCTTGCATCTTTAAATGATGAGTGTGTGATGACTAGCAAGTAGCTGTATGTGCGATATCAGTATGCAATTAACGGCAAGACGTGGCAGGAAATATGTACAAATAGAGCAATAGGCAATTTATGGTCTTTGTAGTGAATGAAGTAAGTAGAAGTGACAGTGGTCGTGTAAGAGAAAGATAAGACGTGTTTCACTTTCAGAAAATAATAGTTGGCATTATTATAACACCTTTTACACAACACAGGTGCACTATCTTGTAAGTGTCACGATTGCAATTAGTATATTGTTGTACGAGCAATACGATGTCAGTGGCGACAGACGTACAACAAGGCTGTTCTTAGTGAGTCACGTTTCTAAATGCAGGTAAAATGCGACATAACTGACAGTCTTGTTATGAGACACACAGGTGTGTTCATGTACATTTCTGTGAACGATGGTTGTCAACAGAGCCGTTATTTAATTTGAGCAAATCAAACGTACACAATGTTTGTGCGCAGTCTTGAGTAAACCACAAATAAGGACAATAAAAATGAAAAAATATGGAAGCGGCATACGGTGGTAATACTTGTGCCTAAGTGGCGATTTCAACATGCTAATGAATGTTTTCCCCATCAGGCAGCGATCAACGCGGGGGAGCTTTCATCTGTGCAGAGACAGTGATTGCCGGTCTTGTTGTACATTATGTCGGCATAAGTGTCCTGGCATTAAAATATGAATGACTGGAATGTGTGGATTACGTAGTCAAAGGCAGGAATTAGCACATCTTTACATAAGCGGCTAATGATTAGAAGTGACGCGGTTTATAAAGAACAATAGCGTCAACAAACACAAAAACAAGTTTTCTAGTTGAATGTAGCAGATGACAGACTGATGAAGAGGATGGAGGCGAACGGCAGCTTTACCAGTCGACCCCTGAGACCACGCCCACTGCCACACAGACAAACGAGTCCTGCTTTGTATTTATTTATATAATCAAATGTATTTTTATTATTATTTTCTATCCAGATAATAGTGAAAAGAAAAGTCAGTTTCATAATAGTGAAAAAGTGGAATGCAGTACCTATAGGGCAGTGGTTCTCAATTATTTTCTGTTATGCCCCCCTTAGGAAGAAGAAAATGTTGCGCATGAGTGACTTTCCTTTGTCTTATTATCTTCCTCTCTTACGGCCTTTCTTTTCATCCCTATCAAATATTTTTCCATGTTCCTCAGTTTGTTTACATCTCTTACCGCCGGCTCTGTTAAAAAACACCATAGAGCTAATAGTGCGCACAATGAGAGCGCCACTGCCACCTAAGTTCTGGATGCGCAATTACACTTTAATCGAATACAACAAGAGCAAGCAGTCGTGCCCCCCCAGGCATTGCCCCACTATTTGAGAAGGACTGCTATAGGGAAAGAGGTGCGTGGGATGTCACAGTCCTTGATGCTTAGAAAGTTTTGAGGTGTTATGGATAAAGTCGTTATAACGAATAAAAAGTCAAACAGAAATAATGTAACAGGTAACGTGAATGGAAGTGCTTAATGTGTGTGTCTGTGACAAACAGGACGGTGCAATGGTTGTCTTAATGGTTGGTTTATTTTTAGTAAAAAAAAAAAAAAGTAGCATCTCAAAATATGCTTCTGCAAGTCGGAAGCTGTATATGTGTATGTTAGCGAAGTCTAATCAGATACAGTTGAGGCCGAAATTATTAGCCCCCTTATGGAAATTTGATTCTTTTGAAAATGTTTCCCAAGTGCTGTTAAACAGAGCAAAGATTTTTAACACAAGTCTTTCAAACATCCGCCTTTTATTTTGGATGCTTATTATTACTTATTTTACTTTCCACACAGAAATGAAATTATTTCACAAAGACCAAAAAATACCAGGGTCAAAATTATTAGCCCCCCTGCTGTTAACTGTCAGTTCTGTATCCTTTTTGCTGGATAACAGCCTGTAGTTGTTTGTTGTAGTTTTAAATACGTCTCCTGAGGAATACCAGCCCATTCTTCTTTGGCAAATCTCTGAAGCTCTTCCAGATTTGATGGCATTCTGGCATTGACCTTGGTCTTTAGTTCACCCCACAGATCTTCTACAGGATAAAGGTCAGGGCTTTGTGCAGGCCATTCAATAACATTCACTTTGGTCTTCTGAAAGTAGTTCTTCACCAGGAGTGACGTGTGTTTTGGGTCGTTGTCGTGTTGGAAGACAAAGCGATGACCCAGACCCAGTTTTGCTGCTGACTGCTTGACATAACTCTCATTTCGTCTCATCTGACCAAAAGTCATGCTTCTAGTATGCATAATTTGTTTCCAGGTTGTCCTTAGCATACCATAGTCCGCCTTTAAGGTCTCTTCTGCAGTTTTTCTTGGTCTGCAACCTCACAGTCCTTTCCTGTTCAGAACTCCAGTGATTGTCTTCTTTGAGGCTACAATTCCTGACAAGGCTAAGTCATTCCCTAGTGTCTTGGGGGTTGTTCTGGGGTCTTTAGACACATCTTTCTTTCCAGGGTCTTTGAAATACTTCACTTCCTACCTCTGCCAGGCTTGTTCCGTACAATGTGGCTCTCTTTTAATTTCTTGATGATGGTTCTCACTCCACTTCTTGACACTTGGAAACGCTGTGATAACTTTGTGTATCCTTCTCCTGCTTTGTGAGCATCAACAATTCTCTTTCGCAAGTCTAAAATGATTTCTTTTGTTTTTGGCATGATGCTAAAGAAAACTAGTATGTTTAGAAATGCTATGTTGAAAGTTCAATGTTCTACTAAAAAAAGCACTTGGGAAAATTTTGAAAATTTTGAAAATTTCATAGGGGGACTAATAATTTCGACTTCAACTGTACTTAGGCAGATGGGGAGTCTGTGTCACTGGAGTCCAGAAGGCTTGAGGTATGTCAAGTTTATGTAAATATTATTTAGTCCATAAAGGATAAGAAGATGTGGTGCTAATAGAAAATATGTGTAACAGGACCCAGATGCTGCACAGTCTCCTAAGCAGCCTGGTAACATTGTGAGTATTGTCCAAAGTAAATCTACATTTTGCACAAATCCTGCTATGCTGATTGACATTTCTTTTACAGACGTCACAAACTCTCAGAACTCTGTACTGCAAGCACTTGGAGAGACAGATAGAGCTGGCAGACATTAAGATTAGACTGAAGAAGAGAAAGCTCCAAGAAATGGAGCTGGATCTTGAGATTAAATGCTGGACACTCAGGAAACTGGACCTGGAAATCCAGAAACTAGAAAGAGAAGTATTTCAGTGTACACAGTAACCAGAACTGCAATACAGTGTTTTAACCATTGTTGCTTTTGCTCTCTCTATTCCAGGATCCAAGCAACCAAGACAAAGGAGGACTGCCTAATAAAAACAAAAACATTGTGATGTCCTCCCTCTTTCATGAATGTAAAGTAGAATGTAATGTAAAGTGACATTTAAGATCTTTTATTAACTAAAAGAGGCTAAATCCAAAAATGAAATGGAAAAAAATTCCCTCATGAGTCTGCCATTAATGTTGACTGGGAAGATGGGAGCATTTTTACAGTCAACGCGTCTTATTGTGCAGCAAATGGCTCCTTTATTGAGGTTCCTTTATCCATTTGTTATGTAAATGAGGCAATCACTGGGACACCACAGGAGGGGACATGCTGAGACACCTCAAGGAAACTTGTGGGGAGGGGAGGAGGAGTGGGCCCAGAGAGCTTATGGGGGACGGGGTACCTGTTCACTTCTAACCTGTAACCAGTTTTCAGACAAACAACAGCAGTGGTTTGCAAATAGTTATAGAAAAAGTGATTGAATAATAAAATGGTGAACATTAAATAATGAACGGTGAACTTCCTTTGAGTGGGATTAAAATAAGATGTAGAAAAATAAACAGTAAAACAGTAAGTAGCAGTGAGTGAGGTGAGTACATTTCAATAATCACTGCCATGCTAATGACCAATGTGGCCATAATGACTCAAGTGACTGCAACCACCCCGACTAGTTTTGTGGCCGTTGACCCACCTTACTCACTGACGACTCACTAATCACTGTTTGATTGACAGTTTATCACATTGTCATGTAGCCTATTGCTTGCAGCTGGCACTCCTTTTGTGCTGAGGTGGATAAATAGCTCACTGCACATAGCCTACCACTTCAGTACCCTCAAGAATTCTGTGGCCTACGAACCTCCTCTCCAAGGAACGAAGATGCAGAGAAGATTCAGCACTCAACAGGCACTGGAAATGGTCCTGGAAGGAGTAAACCCTTGTGACTCGGATGGAGAAGAGATAAACCTTCAGCCGGATTCGGACTCCGAGCTGTCTGAGCTGTCTTCAGGTAAGAATTCATTTCATATCATTTCCTATTTTATATTTCATTTCAGGCAGGAAGGTGGAGATGGTGGTGCACGTAGCACCATGTGAATAGAGTTTTGGGGCTTCTTGCATCAGACAGCCTGAGTGCAGGCCTCCGTTTGTTTGCTTCTTCTTCTCCTGAGGTCCCTGCACCTTAGCCAACCTATTTTAGATGTACTGGAATTATTATTATTATTATTAGCTTCTATGCATGCATTTGTGATATCATTTGACTTTCTATTCCTATTGCTCATAATTTGAATTTGTCCACACTGCAGATGAGGAGACTGCTCCTCAGCCAAAAAAGAGAGCTCGGGTGGGGACTGACCAGACAGAGACGGCGAAAGATGGCACAGTGTGGTGTGAAGAACAGGTGGAGACAGGTCTCCATTTCACCCCTCCATCTCCATACGACGCAGATGGAGAGCCAACGGCTGAGGCCAGGGGGTCCATCTTGAGTCGCCTTCAGAGCTTCCTGTGTTTTATCACTCTGGAAATGCTTGGTTCCATTCGAGACTGTACTGTTGAACACGCACAGCAAACGGAGCATGTGGACTGGTTCATGGCCCTCCCTGAACTAATGGCATTTATTGCTATTGTCATCTTGCGGGGGCTGACCAAGGTTCCATCACTTCGTGACTGCTGGTCAGCAAACCTGGGAAACCCCCAGATCATTGCAACGATGTCCCGAAATCGCTTCCAAGACATCATGGGACACCTACGCTTTGATGACAAGGACACCCGCAGTGAGCGAGCAAAGACAGATAAGTTTGCTGCGATTTCCGATGTGTGGGGATCGTTTGTCACCAACTGCATCACATCCTACAACCCTGGTCGACACATCACCATTGATGAACAGCTTTTCCCGTCAAAGACTCGCTGCTGTTTCCTGCAATACAATGCAACGAAACCTGACAAGTTTGGGATCAAGTTTTGGGTGGCTTGTGACTTGAAATCCAAATACATCTGCAATGTCCTCCCATATCTTGGCAAGGACCCCAGTCGTCCCAGTGGGGAGAGACTGTCCGAGAATGTCGTTATGAGGCTGATGAAACCATTCCTGGACAAGGGCAGAAATGTTACCACGGACAATTTCTTTACATTGCTGTCACTTGCACAACGACTGCTTAGCCGGAAAACCACCATCCTCGGCACAGTCAACAGGATTCGGCGAGAAATTCCACAATCAACAAGACAGAGGGACCACGATGAATTCACCACTCAGGTATTTTCAACCACTGGTGCCACGCTGACGGTGTATGCGCCCAAACGGAAGAAGACGGTCTACATTCTCAGCAGCATGCACAGCGTGGTTCAGACTGAGAATACCACCAAAAGGAAGCCAAACACTGTCACCCTTTACAACACCACAAAGTGCAGCGTTGGTGTGATGGACCAGATGGTGCGGGAGTACACTGTCCGCACAGGAACACGCTGCTGGCCAGTCGCTGTGTTCTATAACATGATTGATATGGCAGCACTGAATGCATATGTGCTCTATCAAGCATGCACCGGGAGGCAGGAGAGACGCGTGGACTTCCTGGTGGAGCTTGCAAGAGAGTTGGCTCACTCTCATGTGGATGCAAAGCAGGCACAAAAGGAACAGTTGCTTCGGCAACAACCTTCAACACCTAGCTCTGGGAAAAGAGCAATGTGTCAGGTTAAAATTCAGTGTAGAAGCAATCATGCCACTGTGCGATGTACTGACTGCTACAGATACACATGTGGCAAATGCAGAAAGGAGATGGCTTGGCAGTGCCAGCATTGTGAGTGATTATTGAAATGTACTCACCTCACTCACTGTTACTTACTGTTTATTTTTCTACATCTTATTTTAATCCCACTCAAAGGAAGTTCACCGTTCATTATTTAATGTTCACCATTTTATTATTCAATCACTTTTTCTATAACTATTTGGAAACCACTGCTCTGTGTGCTTGCTGCTGCGGAAAACTCAAATTTCCCTGAGGGAGTCACCCCAAAGGGATCAATAAAGTTTTATGTCTAAGTCTAAGTCTCACTCACTTCCACTCTGTAACACTGTATCCTGATAATGTATTTTTTTTATTATGTGTAAATATCACAAAGGCCCAGTTGGGATAACCACAGGTTTTGGGTGCTTTTTTGATGTGGTTTGTTCTTTTACTTTTCCTATGTGTCTGGTGGGGGTGTTGGAAGCCCAATGTTTGGTTAGTAAAATAAATATGTTGTCAATTCAAAACAGCATCTTCCGTGTCTGGAATGGATGTATTCTTGAATCTATAAGGTAACAATAATAAGAACCTTGTTTGAAATAGCTTTGGCTAAAAGAAAATTTCAGTTGTGTCTATACTACAAGGTACTTATACTATATTGACAGGGTTAAATACTCTTGTATCACTAAAAAGAGAATAAAATACAATTTTCACTGACTAAAACTAGACTAAATGTCATCAGTTTTCGTCGAGTAAAACTAGACGACTAGAATGCTCAGATTTTTAGTTGACTGAAACTTGACTAGACTAAAAGGAGTATGAACATGACTAAAACTAACAACTAAAATGACAGGTTGACACAAAGACTAGACTAAAACTAAAACAGGACACCAAATCACTAGTAGGTAAGTGAGGTGGCTGAATGTGTATGAGTGTGTGGATGCAAAAACCTAAAGTTACTCCAACCTAATCATCAGCAAAGAACATCAGGCCCCAAAGCGTTCCCACACCATGTGGTGGCCAGACCAAAAGCAGAGACAATGCAGAGAGAATGCTGAAAGAATCCAGAGAGAGACTGCATGGCCTGAGCAGAGTACTGATGCTCAGGTCTAGTGGCCACACCCACACCTTGCCAGGTGCAGCCATTCAGCCTGACGAGCAGGCAGCACCAGGACTGGGAGGAATCTCCTCCCTCCATCACAGTGTGGGGATTTCAATGCTCACGACAGTTTAGATCAAAGCACAAGCATGGGTACTGATCACTTCCCAATTACATGTGCAGTTAATGTTGAATTTAAGATTGAACAAAATGATGTGCCCCAAAGATGGAATATAGAGAGAGAAACCAAGAAAAATATACTGGCCCCATCTGGCACGTAACACCCCCACCCTTACAAGTCCAAATAATATGTTTGGAACCATTTTTCAATACTATACAGCACATGACAAGGCATCAGCAAGGACATTTTGCAGGCGTTCTCTCTCCAGTTCTCTCCTGCAGCCGACATCCGTGTGTGTGTGACTGGTCTGGTCTCTCCAGGTCCAGCATGCTACTGTGTTAAAAGGAGAGAGTGATTAGTGGAACAGGATGCAGGTGTGCCAATCACTCTCACCTGGTGCTGCTCTCACTCTCCCTCTCCACACCAATGAACCTAATGAGCATGTCTTTGGATGGTGGGAGTGATACTGAAACAGTGAAACATGACGCCATACTAGTCACTAAATGTTGGATCTGAGCAGATTTGTTGGCAGTGGGTGTTTCAGTGATACAAGGAAGATTATTATTAACACTGGCCATGAGCTGTTGTCAAATAAAAACTAACCAGACATAACATAACAACAACACACACCTTCTCAGCTGAGTGGGAGCAGGAGGGTGTATCATCCGTTCTCCAGAACTGCCTGGCCAGTGGAGACGTCTTAGCATCTGATAACACACACAATACAGACTCAGTGTCCTGTGTGACAGAAATAAATCCACATATCCTATATATCCATAGTAGAGGGAAACTACTGGACCTTGGAAGCTGGAGAGTGTGAGGGGGTTGATCCATCATGTTGCCTGCAGAACCGTCCTGCTGTGGACTCAGCCAACTACAAACACAGGACACAGGTTTAACATAAAGTGGCATGATTCCTTCAGTTGTTAAAATGCAGAGTCTAAATGAAATGATCTGTCATTGTCCCAGAATATATGGATGAGGTTGTCACTGGGCTATTTAAAGCAGCGTACATTCACAGCAGTAACGTGCAGTGAGGTCCATGGCTGGGTAGGCAGGATCAGCCAGAACTTAAATCACATACAAAAATATATATTATGTAGAACTCAATATTAAAACCACTGCAAAGTCAGTCAAATGCCGCTGTCAGAAATGTAACTAATTACTGACATCAGTGGATTATAGCACGCACACAATTACTGTCGGCGCGCCACACAACGCCAAGCATGCAGGGGGACACTTACTTTATTTGTAGATGAAATCCATGCGTCTGTCCCTCTTGCTGATGACTTGATTGTAGAAGACGTCAGACATATTTCACAAGTCTCTCCTTTTCAATGGAAACCAGCGCCAATGATGAAAGCCTGTCCTGCTCCGTCCTATTACGGCTGTAAGTCTTGATGCGCTTTAAATGCTTTAAATGTCCTCTCCACAGATGCAGTGGTAGCAGGTATCGTTGAGACCAGCTTCAATAACTTTGTGGCCTCTGGTACAGTCTCCTGGAGGCCATTGTCTCTCAACAATGAGAGCAGCTGTACAGGTGACATTCCTTGGATTATTTGTGAACAGTATAATCCACCAAATCAGGCTGTAATCTAACCAGATCAAAGAATCGTGCGTATTTTGTCAGGCTCTTCAGTTTATCAGTGTCAAAATTAGCTGACATCTCTGCAACTTTCTTGCTGTCAACTAAGCTGAGGAAAGCAAGCTCATTTAAATTTCCAAATCTGGCCTTCATTTGCACAGTGATGTTGTCAAGTACACTCAAGTAGATTGTTCTCCTGTTATCTCTTGGGGATTCGTTGTCTGTCAGTTTCAGTTTCAAAACGATCATATAATGTACATACTGTGTCACTTTTCTTCTCCTGTTGCCATTGAGCCTTCATCCTCTGACTGGAGGACTGCTGTTCCATTTCTGTTGTAGTCCTTCAGCTTTTGCCTTGCCTTACTGAAGTCATCTATAAAAAAAAATAAAAAATAAAGAAAGATAGATATGGAGATAATTTAGGACAAAGGGAGTAAGGCATAACTGTCCTAACATGGAAAGACATAGATATGCCCTGTTTGCTTGTTTATTTACCTTTTTCAGAGAGTGTTCTTATTGTGAAGATATTCCATCCAGGGCCTGGCATCTCATGCCTCTTTATGGCCTTTTGGGTTTTTTCCTCGGAAATGAATGTTGGCCAAAAACATTCATCACCTTTAACCCATGACCTCGGCACAACTGCTTCCATGTCCTCGTCGAGGAAAATGACTCCACAAAATGTCTATTAAAAATCATTGTGTAAAAAATAACAAATAAAAGATGATTAAAAAAATACATAACTGAACTGAACTATGATGTTCAAAAATAAAGTCTAGTCCTTCATATGAAATAACCACCATTGCCTCATTGAAAGGGACAGCTCAATGCGCAGCAATGTAAGTGAATGAGGCCCAACGGCCAAATGACAGTGTTTGGAACTAATCCGATCTTCAAATCCGGAAGTAGGCGTTTAAAAGCGCCGCCATTTTTTACAACTCTCTCTCTTGATGGCACTGGTCGCTCCTAACCACACTAATATTACTAGCCAATCATAAGTAGGGTGGGGGCGGGTCCTGGAAAATCTTAATTGAGATCCAGCAGCAGTTAATGCTGCGTTCATGACTTGGGGATAAAAAGAGATCTGAGTTGTGAAAAATGAACTGAACAGCGTCAAACTCAGAAATTACAGGTCTGAAATGACACCGTCCAAAATAAGCATAAATTGCTGCTGCATATATTGTTAGTGTTCAGCAAATGGTGACAGCTTCCCAAACTGATTTTTTTCTCCTCCGTGTTAACCTGTAGCGTGAATGCTTTGACTTATCGGGTACTTCCGAGTTGTCTTGAACGCAGCAGACACAGCACAGTTTCACCGAAGTCGATAGATGGAGAGAAGTTTTCACTTAATGCTGGTGAAACCACTAGCCACAGCATGGACACAGTTCTTAATGTACTGGTTCACTTCTTTGATGATGATGCTCTCAGAGTAATAACACAACATGTAGCAAGTAGGGAAGTTAATATTAGCAATGCTTCAGCACTCATGCTGAACTCACAGATGTCCTGCAGAGTTATGGTCGTGAGTGGAAACAAGAAACCAGTATTCAACTCAGAGGTCATTATTTGTTTTGAACAAAAAACTGATGGAAATGTTGAAATTTAGAATAACAATATTATCTACAGTTCACCCTGATCCTGATTATAATCAGTTACAGCTGTAACAGATGTTTAGCAGCTTTTTATAGAAATTGTTCTACTGATTGAAATGATGGTTAACTGAATAATTCCTCAGATTAATAATCCTGACAGAATCTCACATGCTCTTAGAACATTATGACCTTTCATTTCTAGGTCATTCATGTATGTTGTTCTTTCTTTTCTTAAGGTGCTGCTGTCTATAGAAGTTTGGCAACATTTGGATGAAGTGGAGCTGTAAGTTTTGCAGTTTTGCCACAAAAAACCATAGTCACTCATTACAAAGACAGACATGGACGTGAAGTCAGGGCTTGAGCTGCATTTACTCCAGCTGTCTAACTGTGCTCCAAAGCACATCAAGGGGCATAAAACGGATCAAATCCAGTTGCTTAACTATGCTGTGAACTTTGTACTTTTTCTGCTCCAACCAACATAAAACACTGTTTTCTTCACTTAAAGACACATTTGAGAACTCGAGAGACTGAGACTTGTCCCTTTGAGGGGCGCTCTTTTAAGTCCAGCATAGTTTCAGCTTTTACTGCCCACAGGACAGAGAGACAGGTAATTACAGCTTTGAATGCAATCCCCAGAAATGTTATCATTATTTTCATTCTCCTCATTCTCCCCTTCTCTTTCTCTTCCTTCTTCTCTCTCCTCTGCTCCCCACTCTTCTTCTCTATCCCCCCTTCTCTTTTTTCCTTTCTCCCCTCTTCTACCCTTACCTCCTATGTTATGTCGAGAACTATGTTGATTAATATTTTCTATCTGTCTCTTCAGATTAGGGCAGAATTCCAGCGTATTGTGACTGAGGAAGTTTTTTGCTGGACTTGGATGACGTGGAAGGAAGCAGTCGCTCCAGAAACTTTTGGACTGCCTTGAAAAAGATGTAAGAGGAGATGACTAGGAAGAGACTTTTTCAACATTTCCATCTTGCTGCATGTTTCTTCGTCTTGTAGGACACAAATGGGAGAAGAAGGGCGGCTGCTCTTCTTGGCCTGTCACACTACATATCAGGTGAGGATTCTTCTAATGTCATCAGGATGTGCAACGTAAGAATAATTGTCTGTAATGACAAATTGTATGTATTGTTCATTTTTGTCTGTCTCCTAATCTTTCTCTTCCTCTTTCTATCCCTCCTTCCCTCTTCTTCATTTTCCCTCCTTGTCTCTTTCTCCTTTACGTCCTGTCTCACTCCTTTTCTTTCCTATACATATAGTCTGGTGAATTATGAAAATGGTCTTACTCTGTTTCTTTTCTTTTCAAGGCACACACTGACATGCCTGACACAAAGTTTTCGACATTGCTATTGTGGTTGAGGAGACGGTTGTTCTCCACAACCTGAAAGACATTTCACAAAGTTTTGTGGGAGTAATATACTCCGTTAACCTTGAATATCTGGATGCCATGAAATACTCATTTGAGTTCATTCAGAGAGTTGTTATGGAAGTCAAAGCAGAGCAAGCCTCTGAGAGAATACATGGATTATGAAACAGGATCCTGAGACACAAACTGTAACAAGTTGTCCCTGTCTCTCACTCACAAAACTAAAGCGTTATGTTTCAAGTTACATAAAAAAAGTAGAGTACACGCGTTAACCCACAACACCGTTGGCTGTAGACAAATCCGTCAAAACATGGAAGTAAAGCAGCGCCGCCATTACTGCGTGCCTTGCTGCTAAAGAAATAGCAGAAGTAGCAGATGGAGTTGCTGTAGGAAATTTTTAGCCAGTTTAGGTTTTCTTAGTACGTATGCTGTCCAGTGATTTGCGATGGTATGCAGTATCTGGCCAATCCATCCGTAGCTCATGTAATTCTGACCTTCAATCAATGCCCTGTAGTTTAGGTTCTGAAGCTCATCACATGCCAGATGATTAATAAAATAATCGTGAATATCTGTAAGAACATGTAGGATATTTTATTGCTACAACTGGTCGTGGCTAATAGTTATTTGCAACTTGTGAACATATTAGCGACACAGCTAGTGTAGAATGACGTTTGGTTTTATTGTTGTCATCAGTTAGCTTAGCCTTATAGCTACACGTCTCAATTACATTACATTACATTTGGCTGACGCCTTTTTACATTAATACATTATGTTGTCAGTAAATTACCTTTATCGGTAAGTTTTGGCCACTGCCTGACATCATCTACCCAATGTTCACTTTCACAGGAGGAGGTCAGACAGCCGCTCTTGACCACACTGATTTCTGAGCCTTGATTTGATCAGCTTCAGCTTTAAAAGGAACGTTCTACCGTTGCAGTGGACCCAGGCAGAGTGGCATATATTTTGATTAGTTTGAACAGTGTGGGGAATATGATGTTAGTGTTCAAGCATAGACTTGACTGTCCTCTTGGGACACTTGTAAGACACATGGAAGACTCTCTGTTTGAAGGTTGGTCTCTTCCCCCTGAAGTCCATAAAACTCACACAGTGAATGTGCTGTATCAACACCATGGCCAATATCCTTCCACTGCTCTGGGTCAGTGAGTCTCTGCAGTGACGTCACAATGTCCCAAGTCTTCCTTTCCCCGTAAAATCTTTTTTCAAGCTCCTGTCTCAATCTGTCCAGAAAGGTATAGTAAAGTAGTTTGCTAAGACAGCAGAATAATTTGTATTATGTACTAATTAAGTATTTAATTATTAAGTATTTAAAAAAAAACTAAACAAGAGGGAAAAGAAAAGCAACCAGGATGAAGTTACAAATAAACATTTTTTAATCACTCTGATCACTTTTACTAGACCTTGCTGTTTAATCCAATTCTCAAAAAACTGCTGCTGAGATTTTACAAGCCCTGGATTCCAATTTATAATAATAATCACACATATAGTAGTTTGCACATACAGGGCTGCAATATTTGCTCATACACGTTACCAAAAAAAAAAGGAAAAAAGGACACAAGTCCACTGTTGGCTGGTGAATTATGACACAAGTTCCCCCTTGGATAGCACAGAGCGACAGTCACACTGCAGAATGAGTGAAAAGAAGAAACAAGCTTAAGCTTAATAAGATTATTTAAAACATAACTCAATACCTAAACTAAATACAAGAATTATACAAGATTAGTTATGATGTTCTTCGTTTGTTTTTTGTTTTAAATACAGCATGATGGCTCCATTAAAGCTGAATTAAAATGAAGGGCTAACCAGAGGGCAACAGAGTGATAAGTGCCTGAAAATCTACAAATGGGGAAAGAAAAGAAAAACAACTTGGAAAAAATAATTAAATGGTTTATAGACTTATAGAATCAATTTTATTTGTTCATTTGTATTAGAGCAAACGTTGCGAAGCTGACCAGAGCGGCAAAAGTAGGAGGCAGATTCAAAGCAGTTTGTTCAAAAAAAAATTACCACAAGGTGTTTATTTACAGTGCTTCCAGCCTCACATGCAGCAAAAAGTATATACAACAAAAGAAAAGGTTAAGTGAACAGTTAACTGAGTTGAACTAAATAAAACTCAACTTAAACCAAGTTTAACTTGCTACACCGGCTCAGCACTCTCTTTTCCCTCTATTCTCCTCGACAGACAAAAGGCCACTGCTTAAATAGTCTCTCCTGGCTCTTGGCACAACCTCCATGGCTAAACCAATAATGGGCAGTGTTATGCCCCGTCTAGGGGTGTCTGAGACACAACATGAATAAAGGCCCCCATCTTCCCCAATTCCCAAGTAGCCACCGAAACACACTTAATGAAATATAAAGAAATTATTTATTTACATAAAACAAAACTAGTTAACAATGAGTGATGGTATCTTCTGGGTGGACCAAGGCCAAAATAACAAACAAAATAACCCTACTTAGAAATAAATCTTCTAACCTAAACAATGCAAACAAAATACACAACACTTACCTCCCTAACTAAATAAACAGGAGAAAAATGTTGTAACAAAAACTGGCAGTCCATCCCTACTACTCAAAGTAAACGAACAAACAAAAACTCAGTTAGAACAAAGGAACAAAACTGTGGCCGGTTGGGAGAGGAGGAAGATGAGGCGAAGTTCTGCTGCCCGCTAGACGCGCCATCTTGGCCGCTTTTAAACGGGGGGGGGGGGGGGGGGGGGGGCTCAATGCTGCAGCCAATCCGGGACCGGGACCGTCGTACCAATCACCTCCTCGACCGGGCACACACCTACTCAATATGAAAAACCAAAACAAATAACTAATATTAATTACGCCGGCAGGCGTAACAGGCAGACTTGGCTACGCCAGAGTCCTGAAAACGGAGCTGGAACCCGTACTCTCCTGGGTAGTCCGTAGTGACAGGGACAGCGAAGGCCGCGGGGGTTGAACTATCAGTAGGCAATAGGTCTGCTGGTAGTTCAAAGAGTTTCTCATCCAAGCCCTCCGTCAGTTCTTGCTCATTTAGAAACAGTAAATTAATTTGCCCGTGTTCATGGTGGTCCTCCCCCTTGATAGGAATCTCTGAGAGCGACGGCGGGTACAGCGAATAACCTGCAAAGCTACGGATTGTCCGTTATTAGGTGAACAGAAGGTGTCCGTAGAATTGAGAGCCAAATAAATGCAGAGATGGACAGAGAAAGGTCAAAGCCATCAGGTGCCCAATTTAGGAAAAAAAGAAAAGAAGAGGAGAAACTAGCAAACGATAAAGGTATGCTATGTTCTTTTTATATGATTATAGTATCCGTGTCATGAATGAAAGGCTAATGTTAATGAGTGCTATATGTTTGTTAGCCTTTTTGCTATGATGCTTGCAATACTTATACAATAATAATTGGTCTTAACAACCACCAGATCTAATTTCACCGTAAGATTGTGCTTTGCAACAAAATTGTTACAAGTTCAGTTATTATTTATTTCCAATAAGGGGACTCTCCCGGGGACTAATTCATTAATTGAGAGTCTCATTAATTGTTGTGTTTGGATTTTGTTTGATTTCATTCAGTAAAAATATAGAATTTCTACGTATGGAATGGATGGGCTAGCCACGGGGCTAGCCACAGGGCCGACCGCAGGGGTTTGGTGTTATGTTTTTCTGTTTTCAGTTTTATTTTGTTAAGTTCTTGGTTTCCTGCCTTGTGTCCCTTCCTGTGTCTTCCTGTCTTTGTGATTGTCATTCCCATCTTGATTTGTTTCACCTGTTTCTCATCACCCCTCTGTTCTGTGTGTAGGTGTCCATGTGTTGGACTTTAACACCATGTCTGAGATCATGGAGAGCGGATACATGAGGATACCCATGTATGAGGACAAGCAGTCCAACATCATGGACATCCTGTGTGTCAAAGATTCGGACCCCGAAGACTGCACCACCTTGAAGACCATCACCAAGTTTTACAACTACCCGGTCCACTTTGTGGAGAGGAGAGAAGTCCACGTATTACCATCCCAACATTTGGACTACATCAACTACACATACTAACCCTCAACCTAACCCTTCAGTGGAGGCTATGATGGGAGGCCTGAGAGTTCAGCTGGAGCGAGAGGAGAAAGAAAAGATGATGATTCCCTGGGACGGGACTGTCAAACCAGCCTGTTCACATTGTTGTGTTTGTGTTGAATAAAAAATAAATTTACTGCACAGTATGTTAAATGTTTTCAAAGACACTGAACTTGTGTCAATTGGCCTTCACCTACTGAACAGTGCATTTAAGGACATCTGTCTGAAAAACAACTTAAACAAGCCCAAATCCAGTCTGTGCACTATTTATGACAGAGACGAGCGCTTTCTCAAAGTCGATGTAGGCTTTGAAATGAGCTGGCAGCTTTAGTGTTTCAAAGCATGTGGAGGATGTAGGAAGGGTTCCACCAGAAATCTCCACTTTCAGTTCAGGAGGAAGCCTCGCCCAGCCAACCCAGAAATTGTTATCTAATTTAACCCGCACCTGTGTCCCGAGTGACTGATTAGTAGCCTGGCTAACATTAAATTATTAAGCTAACCTTGGACAGGTGTACGGGATGGAGTGGCAGTTATCTGCTGTGACTGAGCCGCCGGAGCTGGAGGAGTTCTGCTCAGAGCTTCCTCAATCAAATTCGCTGCTTCTCTAAGCAGCTCCGGGCAACTTTTTGACATTTTGTGTTGCACCTCGTACGCTGTATCAACATTTGGGGCTAGCAGGGACCAAGCCTTCCACTTATTTTTAGCCAATAAAGTTTTGTTTGACAGCATCAATCTTCTTCTATTATATTGGCTTTTTTTGGCGGTTGGCAACCAACTTTTAGGTGCATTTACCGCCACCTACTGGACTGGAGTGGGGGACATAAGATGCATCAATCCATTATCTGGAATCAATTTGGCTTGACTTGATGTGCAGAGTAACCAATCAGGTGTTAGGATCCGCCCACTGACTTTGATGGGCGAGTTTGACAGATAAAACAAATTCATGATGCACTGCAACACAGGACCATGAAATAATTAATTAAATAGTGAAATTGATTATGTTTTTTTTTTTGTTTTTTTTACATAAAATGAATTGGTATTTTAATGAATTAATGACGCTTTTAATTCCAATTTTAATTAATTAATGACACATTTAGTTAATCAGTGACACATTTAATTAATTATTTAGTGGTGTATTTAATTATTATGGCACTTTTAGTGCTTGTTTGGATTGAGTAAATCAATATTGAAGTCACCACAAATGAAAACAACTTTCAACAACCCAGTCCTTGAATGCTTCAATACTGGAGCCCGGTGCTCTGTATATACAGCTGATTATTAGATTTTTCTTTTTTTCTTCACATATTTCAATTGTTATACGTTATCAATTCCAGTTGTCATATTTTCTACTACTATATAATTCACGTTATTATCCACATATACAGCCACTCCTCCTCCTACTCTTGTTCTTTCTGTTAACACAGTTATATTCATATCCCTCCAGTTCAAAATCCAATTCTTTATCTGTGTTGATCCATGTTTCTAATATTGCAATTATTTTAAATGCTTTTTTTAACTTGACCTAGATATTCCTTAATGTTACTGAAGTTTGCATACAGACTTCTGCTATTGAGATGCATTATAGACAGTTTGCTGTCGGTTTTAATGGTCTGATTGTACTGTTCAGCTGTGTAATAGTAGCAGTTATCGTTGATGTTTGAGAAGATGTTATTGTCCGGGTCTAGATCGTGCTCCAAGTCCAGTAAATTATGGTCAGTGTATTGAAATGTTCTCAGTTCCAGCTTTTTATGGTCAGCAATCGTTTGAATTATATCCCCATTGTAGCTTCACTGGTCCAACAAAAAAGGCCACGCTTCGTACTGATGTCTTGATTTTCGCTTTTATTTCTTCTCCTTCACCGACGTAACAAATCGTGAGACACCGTGAAAACATGTGCGCCTCCTGAACATAGTGAGAATAGTTCTTTCAACCATGCACCATAACTTCCTGCCTCCATGTCTGTGGTCCTGCTTCTGACCCACAATCCCACACTTCCAACTCAAGGTCATGTGACCATATCATTTCAAAATAAAATGTCCTCACAGGATGGTGTCTTTAAAACGCAACTGCAATCATTTAATATCGTATTGTTACAGAAGTTAATTATAAAGTAACCACTTTTACATTTCTTATTTATTGTCTTGTACTAGTATTCCTGTTTATTCATTTTTTTTAAAATATTTCTTGAACTCAAATCTTTTTGTATTCATAAAAATATGAAATGTAAATTTATTTAGACCATTAATCTGTCCCACAGACAGTTACACCCATTGTTTCCAGTTGTAGATGAATGAGTTCTTTCAGACTGTGTCATGGTGATGTGTTTTGTAGTGTGGAGTCATCATACATTTGTCCAGATTGTGATATTCATTCGTGTTTGTCCAGTTCCTCAATATTCCTGATGACCAGCACTTTGGCTTGCTCTGGTGTCCTGTTTAGTTTAATGAATACTTTACAGTTGAACTCCATGTGTGTTGAATTTTTCCATTTTTTCATGATGTGTGCTTTTCTGGCCAAATCGGCGTTTCGTTTGGTTAGATGCTCGTTGATAAATACGTTTGATCCTTTCAGTTTCCTTCCTTGTATTAACAGAGCGGTTTTGTGTTTTCTGTTGACAAATCTCATGATCATGGCTCGTTTGTCGCTGTCATCTCTCCGGGGAAGAGGGTGGCATGCCTCAACGTTGCTCCAGTCCATTTCAATCCCTTTGGATTGAAGGAAGGTAGCCACCTGTTGCTCTACGGAGCTGACATCCTGCTTACCGGGCTATAATTAGTTGGATGAAGATAACATTCATATCCAAAATAATGAAGTGTCAACATAGCTGACAGTTGTTTAATTGCCCTGCAGTTTTAGAGTTAGAGTTAAAATGTTCAGCTCTATTTGCTGTAGTATCTCTAATAGGAGCAGTGATATATGTAAATCAGCATCAGTGTTTATAGTAGGAACCATCATCTTCTTTCATGCACTGCAGCAGCAGCAATGAGGTTAAAGTAGTGTCTATGCTTCCACCTTGAAAACGGCAACTTCAGCTCTGAATGCTCCGATCTCTCCATTGCTGCAGGCTATCTCTGATCGCTTATGTGATACTGCCAGAGGTGTTGCAAAGACTTGCAACTCAACTTGGACTTTAACGTCAATGACACGCGACTTCACTTGGACTTCCGCCTTTTGACTCGAGAAGACTTGCTACTTCCCATGAAAACTGAAAGAATTGTTCCCGCGCCGCTCTCAGTTTATCTGCATCTGTGGAAAAAAATGTGCCCCACCTGTATGCATGCAGAGAGCACACACGCTGCCTGCACGACATCCAATCACTGAAGTCCCACGCTGTTTTGATTGGACAGCATCTAAGCAGGCACATTGCAAGACAACCACTGAAGCGCAACAAGCAACAACGCGCCACTTGGCAAAATGATACTGAAGGTAGTTTTCATTTGGCTATAAAAAAGCACCTTATCTATATCTATATCTATATAACTTACTAGCTGCTGCATATTTACTGTGTCAACGAGACAGTCAAGGCTTGTAGTTGAATGCGCCTTTTCTCCAACAACAGAGAGCAACAACGTAACCCCAGCACAACTCCAAACACCACATTAAAGTGTTTGCTCGAGTAGAACAATATACTGAACCACATATTCAAGTAGAACATGCACTGGATTAGGCTACATGGAGGACATAGCATGTTTATCAAAACAAAACAAAACTCACTCAGTTTAGAATCACATAGATTAACTACACAAAAGAAATGCATTTGGAAATGATATGCATTTACTGGGCAATGTCAACTAAAGTCAATGCAAAATAATAAATAAAACCAGGAATACAAATCAAAACTGGTCAGGAGAAACAAAAACTTATATTAAATAAGGTTTTTTTCAGTTTTGTCCATCATAGTAACACAATCAATGCTCTTCCAGCATCAAGGACAGCACCTGGCTGATTCAGTTCTCTCCATCACAGCAACTATTTCAGGCATCAGATGTGAAACAGCAAAGGGTGACAGGGATAGCCACAGTCATAGATCTTTAGATTGGGTGCCATCCATTGTGGGTAAACTGTACTGACAATTTACTGGGAACAAAATGACTGTCTGCTGAACCAACTATAGGAACATTATTAAACCAGAACAGGGACAGTTTGAAACTAAAACATGCAACATGACACCTGCATGATGTTAACACGGTGTCATACATACCACTGACACCTGTAGGACCTGAAAAACTAAACAATTCAAATAGAAAACAATGCAGACAGCAAACAAATTGGAACAAGACACATCATATCACATACATATATGTATCATCCAGGCTCCTTTTCCTCACATATAGATCCCTTCATGTCCTTGCCCCCCAGTACCTGTCCAACCTTCTCCATCTCCATCCCGGACCCTGCGTTCCTCTGATTCTGCTCTGCTCTCCATCCCCTGTACCAGACTACAGACCTTTGGCGACAGAGCCTTCCATGTCACAGCCCCCACTCTTTGGAAGTCTCTCCCTTCTGAAATCCATCACACCCCAACCTCACCTCAAGACTCACCTTCTCTCCATGCCCTTTCCAAATTAGCCATTTAGTTCTCTCCTTTATTCATCAAGTTTATTTTTCACTGAAAAGTGACCTTGGGTTTCTTGAAGGGCGCTATATAAATTGGAGTTATTATTATTACACAACCTTTACAAAACTTTACTGGCGGAACAGTCGTTGAGGAGTACACGGCCATACTATATCATATTGACGCCTGTAAGACCTGAAGAAACAGTGAGTTATTTCCAACAGTAAAAAACGCATAATTTAAACCTGAATCAGAACAAGAGAACAGGGCATCTTATGAACTTGATGCAGAACATGGGAACTGAGGAGTGAATGAACCTATTTCATGCAAACAGTATAGTCACTACTTTAAAGGACCTCTTTGACTGGTGAAGGGGTGTGACACCTTTCCCTGACAAACTGATCAAATACTCCCTGGCTCTCAACAAGAAAGCCACTCTCTCTGCCCAATTCAAGGCCCCAAGGGGAGCTTTGAATCCTTTGGCACAGGGATTGCAGCTGTTCAAGGTGTCAAAGAGCCTGTCAGTCATCTAAAAACAAATATCTGCATTAACTTCAAGCATCTAAAACCATCTCCATAACATTGTTATCATATCAAATTAATTCTAATGTCTTCAAAATTAAAAAACTATTCATTTCACTATGTTAAACATGCAAGTGTGTGAAACTCATGTGAGGACAGGTGGATCTCCTCCATGGTGGTTGTTACTCAGAGCTCATGGCTGCATATGCGTGTTTCTGAAGCTTCCAGGAGCTGCTGCTGTGTCCAGTGTGGAGGATACAGGAGGACGCTCACCCCGATCTCTGCTCTGCCCTCAGCACACTGAGCCCATTCAGAGAGTTCATCCAGAAGGTGGGAACACCTGCAGAGAGCTTTAGAAACATGACTGTCATTACACTGCAGTCTGGATTAAATGTGTGTTTGGTTTTCTTTCAGCTAAAGAGAAGCTCAGTGGCAGATACACTGATGAAAGAGACGCAGCAAATGATCCACGGCTGCCCGGTAAAAGAACATAACCCAGCTAATATGCTCATAAACGTGTTCAACTATTGTGTCACAGTACTTTAAACTGAATACTTTATGTGTGTAGAAGCTCAGTGAAGGAAACAGGCAGCTGATAATAACTCAGGATGCTGCTTTGCTCATGAGTCCTGATGATCAGATTCCAGACTCTCGAAGAGAGTAAGAGCACAAATTATTTCTGTGTTTCTGCTCAGTGTTGGATTTAATAAATCTGCGTCCATTTATACATCCAGGACCTACGAGCACGTGTCTGACGTGGGCCTGTTCCTGTTTAACGACGCTTTGGTGCTGACGCGGCGAAGCGTGCGCCACGCGCCTTTCACGCTGGCTCACCAGAGCACACACACGTTCCTGGCCTCAGTGTGCCTTTTCTGAGCCTTTGCTTAAGATTGAAAGCAATTTTAGAAAAATGGGAAACGTCAAAACAAAGTGAAAATGCAGCACGACTTCTCAAGAAGTATTAGAAGAACATGATTAGTTGGAGCATTATGCTTCTACCCCCATGCTTCACAGTTGGGATGGTGTTCATGGGATTGTACTCATCCTTCTTCTTCTTCCAAACACAGTGAGTGGAGTTTATACCAAAAAGTTCACTTTTGGTCTCATCTGATCACATGACCTTCTCCCATGCCTCCTCTGGATCATCCAGATGGTTATTGACAAACTCCAGACGGGCCTGGACATGTGCTGGCTTGAGCAGGGGGACCTTGCTTGTGCTACCATGGTAACCATTGAGACTGTGGTCCAGCTCTTGTATAGAGCCCCAGTCTGATGGAGACTGACAGTCATCTTGAGTCTCTTCCATTGTCTAATAATTGCTCCAACAGTTGTTGCCTTCTCACCAAGCTGCTTGCCTATTGTCCTGTAGCCCATCCCAGCCTTGTGCAGGTCTACAGTTTTGTCTCTGGTGTCCTTAAACAGCTGTTTGGTCTTGTCCATGGTTGACACCTTTGATGTCATTCACCACTTTGAAGATAGTGGTAGGTTCACCATGGCGACATGTGACACAAACTTGCTTTGCTGCAGTTGATCCCTTTGAAGTTGGTTTTACCATGGCAACATGTGTGTAAGGGTAAGTCAAATGCATTACGGGGTAACATCTTCAAGGAGATTGGTTTGCCTTTGATGTCATTTACCACTTTGAAGATCGTGGTTCAGTTTCATAGTTACATGTGTGCCGACTCTACATTACTTATCACTATGTAACATCTTTCAAGTCAATATATTGCCTTGCTGTAGTTCAGCCCTTTGAAGTTGGTGTCACCATGGCGACATGTGACACAAACTTGCTTTGCTGCAGTTCATCCCTTTGAAGTTTGTGTCACCCTGGCAACATGTGTGTGACGGCAAGTCAACTTCATGACGAGGTAAGATCTTCAAGGAGATTGGTTTGCCTTTGATGTCATTCACCACTTTGAAGATAGTGGTAGTTTCACCATGGCGACATGTGACACAAACGTGCTTTGCTGCAGTTCAGCCCTTTGAGGTTGGTGTCACCATGGCGACATGTGACACAAACTTGCTTTGCTGCAGTTGATCCCTTTGAAGTTGGGATCACCATGGCAACATGTGTGTAAGGGTGAGTCAAATGCATTACGGGGTAACATCTTCAAGGAGATTGGTTTGCCTTTGATGTCATTTACCACTTTGAAGATCGTGGTTCAGTTTCATAGTTACATGTGAGCCGACTCTACATTACTTATGACTATGTAACATCTTTCAAGTCAATATATTGCCTTGCTGTAGTTCATCCCTTTGAAGTTTGTGTCACCATGGCAACATGTGTGTGAAGACAAATCAACTTAATGACCAGGTAAGATCTTCAAGGACATTGGTTGGCCTTTGATGTCATTCACCACTTTGAAGATAGTGGTAGTTTCACCATTGCGTCATGTGACACAAACTTGCTTTGCTGCAGTTGATCGCTTTGAAGTTGGTGTCACCATGGCAACATGTGTGTAAGGGTAAGTCAAATGCATTACGGGGTAACATCTTCAAGGAGATTGGTTGGCCTTTGATGTCATTTACCACTTTGAAGATCGTGGTTCAGTTTCATAGTTACATGTGAGCCGACTCTACATTACTTATGACTATGTAACATCTTCCAAGTCAATATATTGCCTTGCTGTAGTTCATCCCTTTGAAGTTTGTGTCACTATGGCAACATGTGACACGAACTTGCTTTGCTGCAGTTCATCCCTTTGAAGTTTGTGTCACCATGGCGACATGTGTGTGAAGACAAGTCAACTTCATGACCAGGTAAGATCTTCAAGGACATTGGTTGGCCTTTGATGTCATTCACCACTTTGAAGGTCGTGGTACAGTTTCATAGTTACATGTGAGCCGACTCTACATTACTTATGACTATGTAACATCTTCCAAGTCAATATATTGCCTTGCTGCAGTTCGTCCTTTTGAAGTTGGTGTCACCATGGTGACGTGTGTGAAGGAAAGTCAGCTTCATGACGAGGTAAGATCTTCAAGGAGATTGGTTTGCCTTTGATGTCATTCACCACCTTGAAGATATTGGTACAGTTTTATAGTTACATGTGAGCAGACTCTAAATGACTCATGACTATGTAAGATCTTCCAAGTCACTCTATTGCCTTGCTGCAGTTCAGCCCTTTGAAGTTTGTGTCACCATGGTGACATGTTTGTGAAGGCAAGTCAACTTCATGACCAAGATCTTCAAGGAGATTGGTTTGCCTTTGATGTCATTCACCACTTTGAACATAGTAGTACAGTTTCACCATGGCGACATGTGACACAACTTGCTTTGCTGCAATTCATCCCTTTGAAGTTTGTGTCACCATGGCGACATGTGTGTGAAGCCAAGTCAACTTCATGACGAGGTAAGATCTTCAAGGAGATTGGTTTGCCTTTGATGTCATTCACCACTTTGAACATAGTGGTAGTTTCACCATGGCGACATGTGACACAAACTTGCTTTGCTGCAGTTCATGCCTTTGAAGTTTGTGTCACCATGGCAACATGTGTGTGAAGCCAAGTCAACTTCATGACGAGGTAAGATCTTCAAGGAGATTGGTTTGCCTTTGATGTCATTCACCACTTTGAACATAGTGGTAGTTTCACCATGGCGACATGTGACACAACTTGCTTTGCTGCAGTTCATCCCTTTGAAGTTGGTGTCACCATGGATGGTACGATGCAAGTCTTAGTGATAAGGCGCAGTTTGAAGGGTTGAGGCAGGAAATGATTCAAGGCATTTCAAGCATAGACCTGTCAGGGCTACCAGGCAAGCTAAAACTGTGGTGCTGGCAATTTGGTTTACTGCCCCGGCTAATGTGGCCGCTGACAGTGTACGAGGTTGCCCTTTCAAAGGTAGAAAAGCTAGAAAGAATGAGTAATTCATTTATCAGAAAGTGGCTTGGTGTCCCACGCTGCTTAAGTAGCACAGCGTTGTATGGGAAAGGCATACTGGAGCTCCCAGTTACCTGCCTAACAGAGGAGTTTAAGTGCACTAAAGTTAGGCTGGAAATGACTCTAACTCAGTCAAAGGATCCAGTGGTTAGGAGCGTAGCGCCTACTATTAAGACAGGGAGGAAGTGGAAGGCAAAAGAGGCAGTGCAGCAAGCACAGGCAGCTCTTAAGCATAGGGATATCATAGGCCATGTACAGCAAGGGCGTGGAGGCCTAGGACTGTGTGCAGGGAAACCTCTGTGGAGCAAGGCATCAGCAGTAGAAAGGAGAAAGATGATAGTGGAAGAGGTACAGAGGCAAGAGGAAACGGTTAGATGCTCGAAGGCAGTGTCGCAGGCTAAGCAGGGTCAATGGGTGAACTGGGAGAGTGTGGAGAAAAGGAAGGTGAAGTGGAGAGAGCTTTGGAGCATGGAGGCCAGCAGGATTAGATTTATGTTAGGGGCTACTTATGATGTGCTGCCAACTCCCCAGAACCTGAACCAGTGGGTAGGTGAGGATGCTGCCTGTCCACTGTGCACTTGTGTCTGCACGCTTAGTCATATTCTGACAGGTTGTAAGGTTAGTCTCTCCCAAGGACGTTACACCTGGCGTCACAATCAGGTATTGAAATGTTTAGCAGCTGCAATAGAGGAAAAACGGGTGAATGTAAATTCCGTGGCCATTAACAGAGAGAATAGAGGTATTAAGTTTGTACGGGAGGGAGAAAAGGCTAGAGGAGCAGGCTTCAGGCATAACACGGGACAGCTAAGGGTAGGAGGAGCCTGGGAGATGAGGGCGGACTTAAATAGCCAACTGGTTGTCCCAGGTGAGATAGCTAGCACTCGACTACGGCCAGATCTGCTGTTGTGGTCTGAGCCAGAGAAAGTAGTCTATTTCATAGAGCTGACTGTCCCGTGGGAGGATAGAGTTGAGGAGGCTAACGAGAGAAAAAGAGCTAAGTATGCAGAGTTAGCAGCAGATGCAGAGCAAAATGGATGGAAGGCTTATGTCCGCCCGGTAGAAGTGGGCTGCCGTTGATTTGTGGCAAAGTCGGTCATTGCTCTGCTGAGTGAGCTGGGCATACGAGGAAGAAGCCAGAGGACTGCAGTTAGCAATATGTCCCGGGCAGCAGAGAGAGCCAGTGACTGGTTATGGGTGCGCAGGAAGCATGCTAGCTGGGGAGCTAACTAAGGTAAGGATGTAGGCCGCATGTAGGCCGCTTCTAGGCCGCATGTAGGCCCCAGTTGATTTGTTTGTTGCTTGTCACAGATTTGGTGGTTACGTGCTTCAGCTTGCATCAACGGAGCGGAGCATGGTAGATTTGTTTGTTTGTTATGGATTTGTTTGTTTGTTATGTGCTTCAGCTCGCATCAACGGAGCGGAGCATGGTAGATTTGTTTGTTTGGCTTGTGGTTATTAGTTTCCATACTAGTTGTTGATAGACATCGAATGGTGAGGAAGAGAGGGTTGTGTAGTGGCGGTGTGGAGGGGGGTGATTCCAGGACGCTGGAAATCACTGTTAAGCCTTCTTGAGGTGTCGTGGGCCTAACTTAACGAAACATCGGTGAAGGGAGGTGCCCACTTGAAAACCCCAATGATATGCTGCATACTGCTGTTGTTCAGATCATGTTCTCATGGTATTTGGTAGCCATGGTTTGCTGCTGAGCGGGCCATACAAGCCAGCAGCGTTTAGTTAGGTATGTTTTACAATGTTTGAGGTATCCTCTGCTGCTCAATGGGCTTACAAGCCAGAAGCCTCTAGTTAGCCTAGGTAGAATATAGGTTATTGGTCATATTACATGACTGTAGGCTTGGTAGGGCCTCTTAGTCGAACAGGGCCTCTAAACGTGTTTTGCCTGGGATTTCGGGCACAAGGGATTGTAACATCTTGTCCTGTGTATTTCTAAATGGCAACATGTGTGTGAAGACAAGTCAACTTCATGACCAGGTAAGATCTTCAAGGAGATTGGTTTGCCTTTGATGTCATTCACCACTTTGAACATAGTGGTAGTTTCACCATGGCGACATGTGACACAACTTGCTTTGCTGCAGTTCAGCCCTTTGAAGTTTGTGTCACCATGGTGACATGTGTGTGAAGGTAAGTCAACTTCATGACGAGGTAACATCTTCAAGGAGATTGGTTTGCCTTTGATGTCATTTACCACTTTGAAGATCCTGGTTCAGTTTCATAGTTACATGTGAGTAGACTCTACATTACTTATGACTACGTAACATCTTCCAAGTCAATATATTGCCTTGCTGTAGTTCATCCCTTTGAAGTTTGTGTCACTATGGCAACATGTGACACAAACTTGCTTTGCTGCAGTTCAGCCCTTTGAAGTTGGTGTCACCATGGCAACATGTGTGTAAGGGTAAGTCAAATGCATGACGGAGTAACATCTTCAAGGAGATTGGTTTGCCTTTGATGTCATTCACCACTTTGAACATAGTAGTACAGTTTCACCATGGCGACATGGTGAAACTTAAGTTGGTGAAGGTGTTGGAACAAAAGAATAAACAAATAGGATGCAAATGTAACTTTTTACTTGATACTGGATTATTTGTGGCATCTTCTTAAATAATGATGTGACATCCTAATATTTGTGTGGAGGGGGCGTGGTGCATCAGCTGCAGGAGAGAGGTGTGGAGAGGGAGAGTGAGAGCAGCACCAGGTGAGAGTGATTGGCACACCTGCATCCTGTTACACTAATCACTCTCTCCTTTTAACACAGAAACACAAAATAAGAGGAAAGAATACATCATTAGAAGATATAACTCAGAACCTGAGGGGTATTGCACAAAACTAAGATTAGGGATTAAGCCGGGATATGTTGATTATCCCGGCTTAATTTAGCCTCAAATCGGTTGCATGAAAGCAGCTCAAACTTAACCCGGCTAAGTTACTATGGTGATTTATTCTCTGCAGCTAGCCTGCTCCAGACCAGGCTAAGATTAATCCTGGTGATCCACCTGGTGATCCACCTGTATTTCCACCGTCAATCCTGTGAGGATTTAATGTGTTTTACAGCATGACCATGGTCTTTCTAAGTATGTTGCATCATTTTAATTATCCTGTATTAAAATATTACATATTTATAGTAATTTCTCATTTTATTTAAATCTGTTGCCCGTTTGTAATTGCAATAGTCTTTTTATATTGATTTAAGTGGTAGTATTATTACTCAGGCCAAGTTTGCTGTACTAATGAAGACTGCTTGTCAAATTGCCGTCAGAGGTTTCATAAATATGTGTTTTATTGTAGTAACTGATTACAAAACACAAGTTGCAAAGGTGTTTTCAATGAAATCTGTGACAAGGGCAATATAGTATATATAGCTCCACCTCCCATTCACCTGTTCCCTCTTCATAATGGCTTGCCCCTTTATTTGGAGGATGTGCTGGATGAGGAAGCCCTAATCCTCAGACTGTACCACAGATGGTCTGTGTTACTCTGAGATGGTTTGCAAGTGGGAGCTTCCTTTATTCTGTTGATGATGCAGAGAACCACACAGCAAAAAGGCAAGTGTTAAATCAACTCTGAGAGTGTAAAATTTAACACCAAGAAAGTGTGTATATGCGTCCACTCTTTCCAGTGTTAATTTAACACTAACACTAGTGTTAATGTTTTTTACACTCAGCTATAGTTACTTCAACACTGTAGGGAGTTCAAAATTAACACTGGCCAACACTTGTGAAGTGTCAATAGTACTCTACACTAGTGTCAGTGTATATTTTTACACTTAAGTCTAGTAATTTCAACACTGTAGCGAGTTCAAAATTAACACTGACTAACACATGTATAGTGTCAGTGTTAGTGTTTTTACACTTAGCTATAGTTATTTCAACACTGTAAGGAGTTCAAAATTAACACTAGCTAATATGCGTAGTGTCAATAGTACTCTACACTAGTGTCATTTTAATAAAATGTTACACTGACTGAGGTTGAAAATGCTACACCGACTACCAGTGCATTCAGACCAATGGGTGTAAAATTTGACTACCAATAAACCCACCCACCCTTAACCACCACAACCACCCGCCAAACCTATCACAAAAAATACACAAGGCAAACACTTCCTTAGAAAAATAGTCTTATTAAATGGTCACCACACCACATTAACAATTAACTGCATAGATTCACATATAATTACAGTATGGAACAAGGTACACTTGGTCATAGGTGTCATATGAAAATTGCCTATCACAAGGTCTGTAATATACCAGGTCATTTACACACATCACTGTGAAAACCTAATTTTTCTCCTCAATACCAAATGCATTTAAATGATCATCAAAAAAAAGATTCCAGACTTTACAAATCAAAAGATAGGCATTGCTGTCTTTAACAATTATACTGTCAATCCTGTTGAACAAAGGCATCTCATTTTCAACTCCAGTAACCACATACATCCCAACTTGATACTCTGTGCCATAGTTTTTGACCCAGGAAGTGGTGGAAACTGAGGACACATCAATAGCTTCATTCAGCACCTCTCCACCCTCTATACTGCTGACCAGGACTTCAGAGATCGGACCGAACTGTAATCTTTGGAAATAAAAGTTCTCAAAATGAAATGTTAACTGAGCCTGATGTTTCTTAACCAGAGTCTTAGCAATATTTTTGAAGTTTTTAACAGATTTCTTGAAGAAATTATGTTTTCCTTCAAATCGCATGCACCAAATGTGTATGAGTGGTCCAATTCTTCTAATACAGCTTGGGTAGTGGATCATATGGTGATGTTTTGGAATGAGATTGTGATCTGGGAAGATAGATTTAAAAAGTTTGTGATGTTCAAAAATTAAATGTTTCAAATAACAAGTCATACCATGAGTTACAGTTGGTGAAAACACAATGTTCACAATTTAAATTAAAAGGAGTAACAACTGCCAACAGGTATCCTCTCTTTTAACTAAATCTCCAAATATCAGCGGGGCATTGCGTAGGAGACACCAAGACTGGATAGCATTTAGTCCAAGATCTTTGCTGTTGTCATCCAGCTTAAGCCCACCTTATGAGAGACCGTTTAGGAAATAATGCATATTTGCTCTCACATGTTACATCATACTCTCTTACAAACACTAGTATAGTCACGCACACAAACTATTATTCTCTTTCACATACACTAGTATAGTCACACACACTTACTACTATAGTTACACACACACACACATACTATCATACTCTCTCACATACACTAGTATAGTCACACACACTTACTACTATAGTTACACACACACACACATACTATCATACTCTCTCACATACACTAGTATAGTCACGCACACTTACTACTATAGTCACGCACACTTACTGTCATATTCTTTCACATACACTAGTATAGTCACACACACTTACTATCATACTTTCTCACACACACTAGTATAATCACACACTCTTACTATCATACTCTTTCACATACACTAGTATAGTCACACACACTTACTAGTATAGTCACACACACTTACTATCATAGTCACACACACTTACTATCATACTCTCACACACACTAGTATAGTCACACAACTTACTATCATACTCTCTCACACACACTAGTATAGTCACACACACTTAATATCATACTCTTTCACATACACTAGTATAGTCACACACACTTACTAGTATAGTCACACACACTTACTATCATAGTCACACACACTTACTAGTATAGTCACACACACTTACTATCATACTCTCTCACACACACTAGTATAGTCACACACACTTACTAGTATAGTCACACACACTTACTATCATAGTCACACACACTTACTAGTATAGTCACACACACTTACTATCATACTCTCTCACACACACTAGTATAGTCACACACACTTACTAGTATAGTCACACACACTTACTAGTATAGTCACACACACTTACTATCATAGTCACACACACTTACTATCATACTCTCTCACATACACTATTATACTCAAAATTACTAAAACAGGAAGTTAGTTTGTTTAAACAGGAAAGACTATAAAGCCTCATTCCTTGATTGGTGCACAGCTCTGGGAGCTTACTGCTAGCTAAACGAAAGCTGTGTGGGAGAACTGAAATCAAGAAGGCAACTTTATAAGTACAACTTTATAATTTTGTAAGTAACTGCAGTTGCAAATATGATTTTTCTACTAATTTACCTTCTTTTTCAAAGCAACTTTTTGTTAGCAGTAAATGGTAATGAGGAGAGTATTAGGACTTTTTTCACTAATGCAATGAGGTGCCTTCAGCACATTGCAAGGGAAACTGACAGAGGTGGATATGACAGCATGATTTTGGATCGGTTATTCTTTGAGCTTAATGGATATGCACGGACAATTTTGTTCTTTAGCCAGCAGTTTGATGGAGGTGTCGATCAAGAGAGCTTTGTAACACTGGAGGCCCTACATTTATGTTTTTGTTCCATCATAAATTCATTTCAAAACTCAAGATCCCTGCAAATGAGCCAAAGGGAAATGTTGACTTCAAGAGGCCCACCAACAATAATAACTGGCCGTCCTGGTCGCCCACAGTACAATATTCTACCTGAACAAATTACGTACTGTTTATCCCTGGGAATGACCTGGCAAAGAATAGCTTTATGCTTTGGTATCAGTAGGAGGACATTGTACAGCCACAGACAAAATCTTCAAATTGGACCACTGGCCTACACAACAATGTCTGCTGACGTCTTGGGTGATATAGTCCGTGACATTCTTCAAACAACCCCAAATGCTGGAGAGAGATATGTACATGGAAGCCTTAGATCACGGAACATCCGTATACAGCGGTGGCGTCTAAGACATTGCCTGCAAGAACTTGATCCTATAGGACGGGCCCTTCGTCGTCGCCGTGCAATTCGGCGAAGAATATATAATGTTCAAACTCCCAATCAATTGTGGTGAGTATTTTGGTTGTTACTCAAAACATTTAATTTATTACTCAGTACTAATTTGTATATAATGTTACTAATTTCTAACTAAGTAATAAGCAGTTTACTCATGAGAAAAATAATTGTTTGAAAAGTGTGTCATTATTTCAAGCTTGCTTACTGCAGGTCAACATGCATACAAATACTAGTAGCCTAATGTAGGTAGGCCTAATTTTTTTTATTTCTGTCTATGGAAATTTCTGTTTTTAGTTTGTGTCTGTTTTTTGACTGTGCCCGTTCCTTGCTTTTATACTTGATTACTTACTTTTTATCTGGGACCTAGGTACAAATTTCGTTCTGTCATGTCTAACATGTGGAATGACAATAAAATACTTTGAACTTTGAACTAATTGCAGTGTTCAATTAACAATCAGCCTGAAAAAGTAGGCTAACAAGATATTCTATGCAAGAGTTACTGTAAGTAATTAGTTGTATTATGGGGAAAAGTAATATTATTACAGTATTAGTAGCAGTAATGGTGGTACTCAAAGTTAGGAGTACTGATGCAACTTTAGACTTAAAAAATTTGTTGAACAAAGTTATAGGTGGAAATACTCAATGTACCTCATATTTCCCGAATTTTGTTGTAAAGTACTTATTATGTGCTTGTACTGTTTTTGTTGTGGGCTCACTGACGACACTGTTAGTTTCTTGAAAGAGCAGGTACTTTATATCAGACTGGTCTTGATGACATACAGACAGGGAACAACCATGTCTGACTTCTGTGGTTAAACTGCTCACAGACACTGAACGCCACCTGCTGTCTGGAAATATAAGCAGCATCTACATCAAAGTACTGTTGTGTTTGAAATCGAGGTTGATTTGCTTGGTTGCCATTAGCTTGAGAGGATCTGCTCTGCCCTGACACACCTGATGTTCCAGGTCTGAAGAGCCGCTGCATTTCCCCATCGACCGCGCTACCTGAGGGCTGTTGATTACGGTTCGAAATTTCCGACATTGTGGTTATCACATTAGAACGGGTTAAAATGTTATTTAAAATTCCAATTGCCTCATTCACACGGTCCCGGTCGACCATTTTCACACGTTAACGTCCAGGAGGCGGGACATTGTCCTTGAGATCCCACTGGAGAGACACATCCGGTACCTACACCCGTGATGAGCCAATCAGAAACTGGAAATTCAAGTTGACTTCCGTTTCAATCAAACTCTCTCACACATACTACTATACTTGCACACATCACATATTATTCTCTCATACATTCACTATCATGTTGTTCCATCCATAATAGCGTGTAAGAGAGTATGATAGTAAGTGTGTGTGACTATGATAGTAAGTGTGTGTGACTATGATAGTAAGTGTGTGTGACTATACTAGTAAGTGTGTGTGACTATACTAGTAAGTGTGTGTGACTACGATAGTAAGTGTGTGTGACTATACTAGTAAGTGTGTGTGACTATGATAGTAATTGTGTGTGACTATACTAGTAAGTTTGTGTGACTATACTAGTGTATGTGAAAGAGTTTGACAGTAAGTGTGCATTACTATACTAGTAAGTGTGTGTGACTATACTAATAAGTGTGTGTGACTATACTAGTAAGTGTGTGTGACTATACTAGTGTATGTGAAAGAGTTTGACAGTAAGTGTGCATGACTATACTAGTAAGTGTGTGTGACTATAGTAGTAAGTGTGCGTGACTATACTGGTGTATGTGAGAGAGTATGATGTAACATGTGAGAGCAAATATGCATTATTTCCTAAACGGCCTCTCATACCACCTGGCCTGTTCTTTCTCTGTGTGTATCCATAATTAAAGCTATCAATTCTTTCAGACAATGAACTCAGGGATATTGAATTCTTGATCAAATACTGAAACACAAGCTTTAACTCATATTGCACCACTCCTTCTAGCAGGTCATGCATTATGTCTACAGCATAATTGTTTGACGAATGGAAAAACTGGAGGGAATTGAGTGGACAGTCTCGTTTGACACCAAATGCTGATTTCAAAGCAGGATTTTCCTGCATGACACGAACATGCTCAACATGAAGGTCTTTTGAACGTAGAGTTAGACCTGGGTGATCTTCACTGAAAACTGACTGATATTCACTTTTATCAGTTAAACATAACCTACAGCAGTATGTCGCACTGAATGATTCAACAAAACCAAAAAGTGCATGTAGAGCTAAATTGTCTCCTGTAACCTGAATGACTGAACCCTTCACAGGTGTAGCTGAAAAGGGCAACTGTATTCCTTCAGTCTCCAAAATCTTAAGATCATCAATAAGTGGCTTCAGAATTGGCTCAAACCCATATTTCTTAAGATCCTCTGAGTGAAAAAGAGCGACAAGATGAATATTCATTAACACAGAATTGAGCTTTGGTGATAAATTTCTCAAAACCAAATAAACACATCCAAGTTTGTGCACTCCCTTTTTTGAGCCCAATGGATTGGCAGTTTCAAAATCGTCATAGTAAAGCTGGATCTGAAGAGTGGGTTCTTGCTGAGAAAATAAACTATGATTTCTAAAGTAGGACCCATCACTTATATCTCTGTAAAATCCCTCCTGGTGTGGTTTTACTTCTTGGAAACTGTTACAGAGTTCACTGTTACTAAACATAGATGAGAGAGACCCCCGGATAAGTACATACATGAACTTATCATCGACCGGAACTTGCCTGTATGTACCTGTTATTCTGTCTCTTCTTACATCAAAACGGACACCCAGAACATGCTCTACAGGTTCTACTATGTTCCATTTCTTTTCAAAATGCCTCATCCTTTTAGATTCTGTGTTAAGACATGAAAATGGGTTTTCTAGTTGATCAAAACAACTCTCAACTCTCTCCGAAGTTTCTCTAGATCAGGGGTTTTCAAAGTGTGGGATGGTGGGCCTCCCCTAAGAGAACTCAAACGCAGCCAATAATATAATATTTTAACGAGGAAATCAAGTACCCCCCTCCCCAGTGGTTCGATCCACCTCTCTCGTTTACCGCTCCTTCCCTGACGCAGTGCGCACACACCTTTGGTTTGTCTGACCACCTGAGGGGCGTGGCTCCTATAAATTACCGAAAGATCTATTTAATTTATCATTCAGCACCAACACATAACAGTCATTAGCAACAGCCCTAACTTTTACTGTTCTTGTTCTTGTTCAGTAGGAGTTTACTAGATTACTTTTTTTTCTTTTTTTTTTATAGCTAATAGTGCAGGTTGACAATCAACCACTGTCAACAGTTTTATTAAACTTTTGGTTTGTGCATATTTGTTGATGTTAAATAAATAAGCTCCCTGTGTTGTTGTCTAAAATTGGGCGCACTCACCGCTTTGCAGCGTCACTTTTTAATTTAATCTCCGGCTCCGTCCTGCTCCGTTGATTATTTGCTCTATCCCGTCCCGATCACGTTACCAACAGTGAAACTGACGTAGGTCCTGCACCTAAATGGAAAACTGTCACCCTCTATTCTGCACCACCACCGGCCGCATTATCTTTCACGCTCACTTTACTTTCTTTCTTTTTAAATTCCCCGCTGTGTTAGAGACTGATACGATAACGATCGTTCAGCCCTAATTCAAATAGTTAGCCACATCGATGGACTCGTCCAGTTGAATGGAGAAGAAATGGTTAGTTCATAGTTTCAATATGACGCCGAAGTTTACATGGTCGCATACTGTCGTTAGTTAGCACCGATCTTTGCAAATAACACACTGTGGCAGTGGCAGCGAAGCATCGTCAGGCCCAATGAATGAAAAAACAAACTTTAAATAATCAGGGTCATACTTCCTCCGTTTTCTGCTCGCTTCTATGTCCACTCTCACTTTCACCGTAGGTACTAAAAATTGATACATTTTGCCCCGCTGTAGTTAGTTAACCAGATGATACACTTATTTGTATTTTTTTTTATTTTCACGCCTCCCCTGAAGGCCTCTGGCGCCCCCCAGGGGAGGCGCGCCTCACACTTTGAAAACCGCTGCTCTAGATGCATCAGAAGACAACCACTTAACAACAGCTTCCTTTGTGTGAGCATGGATGTCATTAACCAGTTCCTCCATTGAGCCAACTAAACACTGCACAGTACTCTCTAGAACACCTGAGGCTTGAACCTGAGCAATAACAGAGCTGCACATGTCCAGTATATTCTTCTTTTCAACTGGAACATGTGTAGTGACCCTCACAGGAGGATCCACATTAACTGGTGTGGAAGGTCCAGCTACAGGCTCAAATTCAAAACTGCTGACGGGATCTGGATCAAGACAGTCTTTATGTGCTCGAGATAGGTGACGTTGGTAACCAGAATATGTACAAAAAACAAATGAACAACCAGGCTCTCCACAGTTCAAGCGCAGAGACCTTCCGGGATATAATCCATGCTGAAACTTCAAATGTCTAAATAACACTGAACAACTGGTGTGGTGTACCTTGCAAATGTAACATGTGTACATTTCTGGTGAAAATGTATCAGCCTTCAAACTTCACAGTGAAGAAGCCTCGCTCTGAATTCTTTTACCCGAGGACTCTCTTTCACTTTGCCGACGTCGATGCCATACACGGTGGTTTGGATGAAGATGAAGAAGCTGGACAGCACATCATCATATGACACGGCAAAAGCATAATGCGCCTTGAAGAGCTCATCAAAGGCAGCAACTGGGGTCTGCATCCTGCAGGGAATGGCCTTCTGGTCCAGGATGATGTAGAAAAATGAGAGAGAAAAATGTTTTTACTCAAGTCATTTTAATTCATGTGCGACTGTATGAATGGATGTGCACAATACACAACTTGATGAATTAATATTTGATAGATGTACACAAGAAATTAATTCAGGGATGGATCTATGAATGTACACAACATTACATTACATTAAGTACATTTTTGTGTGATGAATGGATGACTTTTTAAAAACAATTTAACTGCACCCCCCCCAATTACCCTGCCATATTGGCTCCTGAAAACCTTACATCAGCTGACATGAAAACCTTGCATTAGTGATGTACAGTCCTAAGAAAATACCTTCATGAACTTGATCAGGCGTCTAGCAGCCTCCGATGCGCTCATCTTGCCGGCCTTCTTGCCTTTAACTGTTGGCGGCAAGAGGTGAAGCAGCAGAAGGATGGCGGCCATCTCAGAGTCCCACTCTTCAGAATGCCACACTGCAGAATTAGAAGTGACACTATAAAATGTCTTTTATTTCCTTATAAGCATTACAGCATTAGTTATAGTAAAGTTTTCTTAAATTACACCATGGATTGAATCTGGTTAGCAGTAAGGAGTAGGTAAAACATGAAAGGACACAACAATGTCCTCTTTTGTTGTGTACACTAAAGGCATGTGCAATCGACTGTGCCCACTATTCAGTTAACACTTACCACCATCATCAGACTCCTGTTGTGCAGAGAGAAGTAGCTCATCCACATGCGGACTCGGGGTTAGATTCTTGCAGCAATCTGCGATGACTCTTGGTTTGAAAAATGTTGGCCACTTGGAGAGGAACTTACCAGACACCTCCTCACCAAAGATCATTGTGAAGTCTTGCTCGATCTTAAAACAGAAAATGTTTGTGTGTGTGTGAATGAGAACACCACTGTAATGGCGCTATGGGTGTCAATCAATAAACAGTCAAGCAAAATAAGGCAACCACAAAGTCGTCAGCAATTCATTTTATGTTTACCAAGCCAGGTGTATCCAAGAATCTGGGAAAGAGATCCAGAACAGCAGAGGCAGTATCCGAGTCTTGAACCACCTTTTGCCTGTGCTGGAATGTTGCCTTCATCTTATTTTTGACAAGGGTCGTATCACTTGAGTGTTTCATCACCGATATGGCTTCCCTGCATTCATCACCGGTCAACTGCTTCTCATCTGAACGGATACTGCGTGGAGTCTTGGGGCCCTCTTGGAAAGTGGTCCTGGATTTCTTGCTGTCTTGAGCAGAGTTCCGCTGAACAGTTTTCAGCCTCCACGCTAAGTAGCCGGAACCAATCTGGTGGTCATAGAAATGTTCCTGTTGATAAAGAAAAACACATCAACTCACATCAACTGAGGAAAAACTCCAGGAAAACTCTTTAACAGTGAAAAAATTGGAGAATCCTCAGGGTGAGCAACAGAGGAGGGATCCCTCACCCAAGACTGGCAGACGTGCAATAGATGTTATATACAGACAAAAAAAGTTTACAACACAGAATGTATGGGAATGCATTACTGTTTATACTCACATAGCCATTCTTGGAATCCGGGTCCTTCAATTTAGGGAACAGTGTTGTAATCCCAAGTGCGTAGAGGATCCGCACATTCACCGGAGGGATCCTCCTGAAAAGAGATAGATCATTCCTCCAAAAACTGCAAATTTCATTTATGTGCACTTGGGTTATTATAGTTAACTAAAACTAGCAGTGAAAAAATAATTTAGTAAACAGAAAATAAAAATAAAAAAGAGAACTAAATAAAAACTACAATAATAGTACAAAAACTAAAACTAAAGTGAATGTCAGATAACATCAGTTTAGTTGTAGTTACAGATGCTAAAGTTGCAGGAAGAAAAGGCCACAGCTCAATATGGTACAACTTAAGAGTACGACCCACAGGTAGATAAGAGTGAATGGAAATGTGATGAGGACTGATGGGAACATTATGGGATGCAACTAAAAGGGAAAAAGTTAATCTTCAGAGGTCTGACAGAGGCTTTCTCCTAAAACCTGAAAAACTAAGACTGAGACCAAATAAAAACTAAACTAAAACTGCTTCATCACTTGTTGAACAAACTAAAACTGAACTTAAACAAAAAAGCAATAAAAACTAATGAAAAATGTAAAACTATAATAACCTTGATGTGCACATAGGTGTGGGTGAAGACATAATCGGCAGCGACTTTTGGAAGTGAAAAAACAAACAAAAAAGCACAACTTGTAATTACAAGTGCATTCACTTACCCATGGCTCTCCACCATATCTGCCACAAGAATGTTTACCATCTTTCTTCTTGTAACATCACTGATGGTGCTTGTTTTCTCATACTCTTTGAATATTTCTTTTCCACCAGGCTTTGAATACAGAGCGACTCTAACATTCTGAAACGACAATTGTATAACATTCACACTGCAGGTACAGTAGGTATTTCAGCCTGTGCCCCGGGCTGATGTAACAGTTGGTTAGGGGGTGCATGATAAATGAGAATTAGCTAACATAACGGAGCTCTGGGTCTTCAGTCAGACACCTGCTGAAGCTGCAGTACTAATATACTTATTATGAAATTTTAATGTAAGGTTTGACATCGGTCTAAATGACATCAGGGTCAATATCAGGTGGTTAACTTACATCTCTTGCAACATTGCTATCCAGGGGTCCTTCAACCAGCTGTCTTTTCCGAGCTTTGGTAGATTCTAGTATCAGCATTGAGTCAGAACCTGATGATGACCCCTGGGATGCACGTGACGGTGACCAGTCTGATAAAGATGAGCCCTCTGAGAACTCCACCTCAGCATTGTTACCTAAGAAAACACACGGCTTTGCATTGTAAATGACGCAACTGATCATAAGAGGAAACAAATTACAGCTCAATTTACCTTTTGTAGAAAACAGACTCAAATTCTTAAAAATTAAAAATATAAGCCTGCAATCCCTTACCATGATATTCTTCGGCCTTGAAAGACACCCCAGATGACTTCAAGAGTTCATCAAATATGTCTGAATCCACTTCCACGTTAGAGGAATCCTTCAGGCTCAAGGATGCAGAACCTGGCAAATTGAATTTTGCCAGCACTAAAACACAAGATACTGTAGATAAGCAAGATTTGGGCGGGACAAACATGCATTAATGAACAGAGCTGATGAACTATAAATACACCAGAGTTAGCAGGAAAGCTAATTTTCATCTGTAGTCTCTGACATGACAGTTAAATTAGCAGTTACAGTTACCTGCTTGCAAAAACTGGGAGTAATTGTACTCGTCCTCCGCCTGTGGTCACCTGACCCATTTGCGGACTCCTTTATACTCTACAGGAACCAGCATGTCGCTTCAAAGACAAGAATGGCATAATTTATTATTCCTAATTTCTTACATTTACACCCAGTGTTTCCCGCGCTGGCTGGGGGATGGGGTGGGTGACTACCATGCAAATGACAGCGCAAAGGTGAAATGCTGTTCAAGAAAAAAAAAAAAAAACACTTTTTCTTTTCTCCATGAGAGACTGTAGTACAGTATTATATGTCGAGTTTAATGTCGACATGTCGACTTTAAAGTCGAAATGTCGAGTTTAATCTCGTCAATATTTTTTTCTTCATGTGTGGCCTAATACTCCGTCGCCAAACGCTCGTATCTCGTTAATTAATGTTCATGGGAAACGCTGTAAACCATACATTTGCTTGCACATGTGTAGTGTTGTCATACTATACTCGTATCGTGTACAACCTTTTCAATACATTCATATTACTCAAAAAGCCATTCATTTATAGACACTTTTAGGCTAGCAAGCTAAACTAACGTTAGCTCGCTAGCCAACTTCGCTAGCTAGCTACCAACCAAAGTCAACCACAAAAAAAAAAATAAAAAAAAACGCTAATATCAATCCAAAAGAGACAATTTTATCGAACGAAACTTAACTTACCGTAGAAAGAAGAGACGGTATGACTGCAGTCTGAGTGCTGACTCCGTGTGTGCCACCAGTGTGCCAGTCACTGCCACGGCCAAGCGCGATTCTAATGATGTGTGTGGACAATTAAACGAGCCAGAGTGTAAATTCAGAGTGATTCTCAGGACGACGGATATCAACTCTTACACTATCAGGAACGGACTCTAGGGGGAGTTAATTTTGATCAATTTTGAGTAAAATTAATAGTAACCCCTGTTAATTTACACCAACACTAAAAAAATAACACTGGCACATTTGCTGTGCACAAGAGCTCTTTGTGAAAATTATGCTGATATAAGAGGAGCCTTACAGATGTTAGCATCTGATGACGAAGAGAAGCCGGACACAAGGCGCGAGGCTACTGCGCTGTGTAACAAGCTCAGGAAACTGGAGACTGCACTCATGACCGCATTTTGGGACACTGTGCTACACCGTTTCAAGCTTACGAGCAATGGTGTGACACAGACCTACCAGGACGAGACCCACCGCTGGAGTAAAAGAAAGGCCTTTGTTGATGAGACAGTGGACAATGAAGTTGTTCTCAATGGGAGTAAAAAGTTTCAAGTTGAGACATTCAATGTTATCATTGACAGTTTGCTTTCAGGACTGGACAAACGCCTGGACGCATACAGAGACATTAACAGTCGCTTTGGTGTCCTTTTTGACATGGACTGCGATGACAGTGACCTACGCAAACGGGCCAACGCGCTCTCCTCCTCATATCCCACTGACATGGACACTGCTTTAGCTGATGAGCTGATTCAGTTTAGGGCCTTTGTCAGCACTGTACAAGAAAAGACACCAGCAAATCTATTGCAGGTTGTTCTCAGGAATGGACTGCAGACAACATTCCCCAACGTTTTTGTCGCACTCAGACTTTTCCTCACACTGCCTGTGTCCAACTGTGAGGGAGAGAGGACATTTTCACGACTGAAACGGATAAAAAATGAACTCAGGACAACCATGGGTCAGAAGAGGCTCTCTTCACTGTCTTTAATGGCTATTGAGTCTGAGCTGGTGAGGGAGCTGGACTTTGAGGACTTGATCTGCAACTTCGCAAAGAAAAACACACGAAAAAAGAACTTCTAAAGGTAAGAGCTATTATGCTGTCCGTGAAATGAGTAGTATAATTTGATGTGACTGTGTGACCTGATAATGTAGGCTGATTGTTTTCAATGAACACTATATTTGATTCATGGACTGGAGATTTATTGAACTGGTCAGGCATGCTTGCTCCTTGCTCATTTGGATTAGTTTCATCTTTTGACCAATAGATGTTTGATTTGACATGTCAGATTGGCTGGGAGTTCAAATAATTAATAATTAAGCTTTAATGACCAGGGTGTGTAGCATTTGCGTGTGTGTCTGTCTGGTGGGGCAGCACCTCTACTACTTTGGAAGGTGTGGGTGTTTGGGAGGGGAGGGGGGCCCATGAACTTCAGTGCCCAGGGGCCCCTGGGGGTACTGATCCGGCCCTGCTTCTCCTCCCAGGCTGTTTCTTGGTTTCAGTTTCGTTTCTCTTTCTCCAGGATCGTGTCGCAGTTGTTTTTCTCTCCGTGTCAAACTCCGTCTGAAGGTAATGAAGCAGTTTTGATTGTTTTCTTGGTTAACATCAGCTGTAAGCAGCTCAGCTCCAACAGAAGCAGCAGAAATCTGCAGCTCCATAAATTCACGTTAAACTGAGTCAGAGCTGAAAGTTTAGAGTCTGGATGAGGCCTAGTCTGAGGACTAGGATGAAACGATAAAAAGATGTGATCTACTGTGATAAGGAAATTTCCCATACGTGGGATTAATAAAACATCTTATCTTATCTTATCTTATTTTATGATCAAATGACTGAAATCAGGTTAACTTTAGGTGAGATATCTCAAGACCAAGTTAGTTAGTTAGATGAAGGATATTTATTAGGGATGTAACAAATTAAATGAATCATACCTGGCAAGTATTCCGTTTTGGTCGGGAAAGTCCCGTATTTTATCCTTCTTACCCTCCGTCCTCCTGTATTAGTATTTTCCCGTAAATCTCCCGTATTTTAATCTGCGTTATTAACAAATAATAATACGCCGGCCCGGGTGGACTAAAAAAAACAAAAACAAAAAAAGCATTCCCAATCTGAGCTCGCGATAACTGCCACTGGCATTTCTTGTACACCTGCCTTAAAATGTAAGGCATGGGAGCTCATCGATCTGATCCGGTACATTGCGATGGTAGTGTGTAGATCGCGTGCCATTGATTTAAAAAAAAAATAAAAAAAATATGCAACTCCAAAACAGCAAGACAAACGTTTATCTTTATTTATTTTTACTTTTGCAATGTACCCTCAGTTGAGTGGCACACATCCACAGCCACGCACAACTTTAACCACTCAAGACTAAAGAGACAGCTGTCTTAAAGAGACAGCGTTATTTTGGTAAAGGTGCAGTGCACAAGTTTTTCTTGATAAAAATAAAAACAAAGATGGATAGAGATTTTAACACTGTAGCAACTATTAATATGACAAAATAAATAAATCTCAACATGCACTTAGTGAGAAGTGAAATGGCCGCTGAGGACGCTAGCAGTACAGCTAGCTCAAAGACATTCAAGACTTCTTTCAACCAAAAGTGTAATAAACACAGTGACATGGTTCTGTATTCACATGTCAAAAACAACAAAAATACTTGTTTGCTAGTCTTTTATCAAACTTATCAGTATGAAGGTAAACAATGTCACATTTTTAGGATTGATTTAGGATCATGCATAAAGTAAAATGTCTACTTTAAACAAGGAACTATATCGGCAATTGAATCTGGTCAACTGGACTTGGTTTTTGTCTGTATCTGCGGGCTAATCAGATTTGCCTGCTAGTCTCTCGAACTGATGAAGCCACTTGGATAAGGAGCGAAACGTCTTCACAGACAAAAAACAAGTCCAGTTGACCTGATTCAATTGCCTAGAGATGCCTTTGACCTGGACAAATGAGAATTTACACAGACTCATCTGATTACATCACATTGCACTGAATCGTACCGAATCGAATCGAATCCTTTGTTTTTAAAATGTATCGTTCCTGAATCGTTTCGTACCCCATGTATCTAGATACGTATGGAATCGTCTTATATTAGAGAGATGCACACCCCTATTATTTATGTTGTGTAACTCTAATATAAATGAAATCACTATCTCTAATGTTGTTACCATAACCGCTGTGTTATGATGACGGGTTGTGTTAGATACACAGCCATTTAAAGTTGCTGCAGTTTCTCCAACTGATCTGTTTCCTTCTCTGATCCTCATTATCCTCTTTGATCTGAAAAGTTGAAGCTTGTGGTAAATTTGTTCCATTATATTTAAATGTGAGATCTCATTGTTGTGATTATTTTGTTCTATGTGTGTTTGGTCATTTGATCAGATTAAACATGCTGCCTTTAATATGGATATATTGAGTTTCTCTTTAATGTGTGTGTGTGTGTGGAGTGGGGGGTGGGGGGGTGGGGGTCCTGGTTGGGACGTAGAAGGGGGTGAACAACTGATCTACAGGATGTGAAGACTGGTCCACATTTGACATTTGACTGTAGAATGCAGCACATAGTGCAGTGACTTTCATCCCTTCATTACATGACTACACTAAGGTACATTAAAGAAGTGAAAGTAGAAACTTGAAGCCTTCTCAGCTCAATGATCAGATTAGAAACGTTTCCAGTTAGAAATGATTCATTCATGAATGCTTCTTGTCTTTAAATGACATTTTGAAGGAAATTCTTCATTTTCCAGTTTCCTCTTTAATTAGTTCCAGTTCATGTTGATTTCAGTGAGAGAAGTCATTATTAGTGACATCTGTTAAATCTGAGTTTGAACTGAATCAAAGCTCATTCTTCTTCTTTCATTCAAAGTCAATCAGAGCAGAATAACTGAGCAGCAGATGTTTAGACCTGAGTCTCTAGTGTCCAGGTGTGGAGTGGAGACTCTCTGAATCAACGGTGAGTCTGGTTTGTCTTAGGGTTAGGCTTCACTAACTGTTTCTGTCTGTGATGTTTGGACAAGATGTTCACTACAGAGTTTGGATCACAGCAGCTTTAACTGACACAATCAGAGCCAATCAGTGGAGGATCAGCTGATATCTTTACAGCACAAATGATTTCAGTTCATGTTCACATGAATGATTTGTGTTTCCTCTGCACATGAAGGTAGAAAGCTGATGTGGATTCAGCACCATGGACCAGAGGGAGGACACAGAGGAAACCAGACATCTGCAAAAAGAGTTCACTGATGTCAGTCCTCATTCATCTGACCTCAGCTGTGTGTCCTTGAAGAGTGATCACTCAAATGATCGCTGGATTGATTTTAAAAGACCTCAACCCTTTGCTCCTGAGAGGTAAAATGTTTCCTCCATGTTTCTGATTCATGTTTAAACTGTCATTGATCCAGAGAAGAAGATAATGTTTATAGCCAAACATATTGATGGGAAAGATTAAAGGGCTCTGTCTGATACTAGCAGCAAGTAGTTCGATGACAACCATGAACAAAAGGGGGGGGGGGGGGGGGGGGACACCCTGACGGGTCCCACGGTGAACTGTAAATGGAGGGTAGATATTCCAATTAGTGATGACTGATGCGGTCGGTCGTGAATAAATTCTTTTGATCCATTTTAAGAAGGAGGGTCCAAATCCCAATTTTTTGCGCACAGACATCATATAGGGCCACTCTATTTGATCAAACGCGTGTTGTGCATCCAGTGAGATAATGACCGGCTCTCCTGTATGCTTGGCATATAAGATGTTGAAAAGGTGGCGTAGAGAGAAATACATATGTCTACCAGGCATAAAGCCAGTTGATGTGAATGTATAATGGAGCTTATGCATTGTTTAAGTCTGTTGGCCAGAATCTTTCCAAGGATTTTGGTTTCATTGGGTAATAACGAAATTGGGCAGTTTGACGATGCCACCTGAGGGTTACAGCCAGGCTTGGGATTAGCGAAATATTAACTTTGAATAAGGTAGGTGGCAGACCCGAGGTCAGCATCGTATGGTTGAACATGCGTAGGAGCAGAGGTGACAACTTGGAGCCAAATTGTTTGATAAATTCTACATTAAAACCATCTGTGCCCGGCGCCTTATTATTGGGGAAAGAAGAGATAACCATGCATGATTTCATCCAGATTGATATCTTTGACATTGACTTTGACTTTGTCTAACTTGTACTAACAATTTTGATATGTTTTTTGACATTATAGAATTATATTCATATCGTAGAGCAGTTATCTTATTAAGTACTTCTGTTTTAGGTTCTGTTTTGTATGAAACTTCTAGCTTGGTCAGTTGATCATCAATATCAGTTCATCTTTGTTTCAGTTAATCTTTGTTTCAGTTAATCTTTGTTTTTGTTGTTTCAGTTTCATGGCCTCCCACAGAGTTGAATCGTCCACATCGCCTGTATCATTGGTACTTAAATATATGTCTGTGAAGGTTCTCAGTCATCCAGGTCATGGTATATCCAACAAAGGTTCAACTCCACAAGTCCAGTTGCCTTTTTTGAACCTTTGTTGGATATACTTAAATATAATACTATTTTACTAGAAAGATAGGTACAAAAATCCTCATCTTGTAAAAGTGTATTATTCAAATGCCAGTTATGTTCACCTCTCTTATGGTTTAAGTCAAGGCTTAAGGAGACAGGGACATGATCTGATATTAATATATGATGGTAAGTGTAGTCAACTACTGACTGCAGCAACTTAGAATCCAACAAAAAGAAATCAGTTCTAGAATAGGATTTATGTACTAGCCTGGGAGTGCTGTCGATCAAAAACAGGATCTAAAACATAGTTAAAACTGCCGCCCATGATTACATTTGAATCTGACAAATTTTGCAAAGCATTATAAAGGTTCTGGAAAAAAAAAGTGAATCGACATTTACTAATATTAATGGTATGGAGTTCAGAGTCCCACTAACTATTACATACCTGCCCCTATGGTCTGAAATTGTTTGGGAGTGGATAAATGGTATATTTTTGGTATAACTGCTACTCCTCTCGATTTTGTACTGAAGTTCGACTGATAGACCTGTGAAGCCCATGAGAGACAAAGTATTTTTGCTGCTGTTTCTTTAATGTGTGTCTCCTGAAGAAAATATGTCAGATTTAAGTGACCGTAAATGAGCATACACCTTCCTTCTTTTCGGTGGACTGTTCATCCCTCCTACGTTCCAGCTAGGTATTTTAACTTTGTTCTGTCTATGTGAATCAGCTAGCATAGTATCTGTGTCTGTGATTCTTAAGGTGCCCGGTTGGAAGACAGGATGTTAGTTTACATGCTAGACTTTGTTTCTATGTGAAACTCACTCACTCATCATGTTCAGACCTTGCATTAAGATCCAATCACATAAGAGACATGTGTGAACACCTCCAGGTCACATTGAGATGACATTGGAGAGATCTGGTGTCAGTCCACATGTGGAGGTGGTCTGGGACACATGTGACCTCCTTCCTTTGGTAGTGTGAACACACAATGAATCCTGGGTCACATTAAAGACCACCTACTCAACAGGGCTGATCTGAGGAAGAGGAGTTTAACTCATTCATTCATCCACTAGTAGAAATGATCACATGGATCAGTGATGTCTGTTCATTAGTAATGAGAGCCTTAGAGTTATAATCTGAGTTTAGTTCAGGTCTCTAGAATAACTAACATCAGGGTGGAGATCAATAAATAATAACTTAACATGTTAAACCAAAGCCATGACAGTGGCCCACACATCACAGCTCTGTTCTCAGTTCTACTGTGCCCCAGGTGATGTGGTGGTTTATGTTCAAGCAGAGAAACTGAGATCAGATCTGGAGAGGCATCTGGATGAAGGTCTGAACAGGCCTTTAGTTCTCTAGCAGAATTAGCAGCTTGGTCACTAAATCAGGCCGTTGTTCTTTTTGTTGGTAAAACTTTGCAGGTAGACTTTGAGTCAGGGGGCGGTCCAGGTGTTAGCAGATCAGGTTAACATTGTTTTAACAGAGGTCTATTTTTCTATCCACTGCATGCCTATATAATGTTTTCATATCTATATAAATGTAGTGTATATTAAATGTAGTGTATAGTGTGTTATGCAGCCTCCTGGATGTATTCCTTACTAATCAGTATTTATACCTACTGACTGTAATCAGTGTCTTTGATTATATTGGTGGTATATTATTTCTTTTTTCTGCATACATGTAAAAGAACCAGCAACAACAGCTTCTGTCAACATCTTTTCCATCCTTGAGATTATACGACTCAGTTAGAGCTGGAGGGACTGAACTGGTGAACTACTTAGGAAGCTACTGTAGCTGCACAGAGATGGAGACTGGTGTGATGGTTGATAGTGGGATCATAGTAGGATCATTAATAACTAAGGAAACCATCATTTTCAGTGCTGATGTCACGCAGCGGTGTTTTGGTTTTGTGTTGTCTCATCATTTCCGGTTTTATTTTGAAGTTTTAACTCTCCTCTCATTTCAGGTCACTTGCCCTTCCTCTTGTGTCTGATTGTCTTCCTGATTGTTTCCACTTGTTCCCCATTACCCTCATGTGCATATATGGTCTGCGTTTTCCCCTGTCCTGTGCCAGTGTGTCATGTTCGTTGACCAAGTGTGTTCGTGTTCCCTGCTCATGTGTATCTACGAGTTCGATAAGTATTTCTGTTTTGAGTATTTTTCTCTGCCTCGTTTTTTCCCTCCTTGGAGTGGTTTTTCGTTTGTACTTTTCTTTGATCCAAGAGACATTGAGTATTCTGTTAATAAAGTGCTTCAGTTTTTGGAAACCTCTGCATCTGAGTCCAACTCTTTTTGTACCGGCCTGTCAGTACACACTGGCCAGAAATGGACCCAGCAGAGGCAGGCTCGATGTCGGCGGCTCTCCGAGCTCAGGAGGACCGCATATCACGTCAAGAGGAATTTCAGACAGCCATGGCTTCACAGCTAGGTCTACTCGCTTCAAACGTTCAGTCTTTACTCGACCATTTCTCCAGAGAGACCACAACCTCTTCCGCAGCTAGTCCACCTACTGCACCGGAATCCCCGGCCTCCGTTGCTGCCCCTTCCCTGACTGTGCCTGCGGTTGGTGGGGGAATACGATTAGCTCCTCCGGAACGGTATTCAGGAGAGGTAGGACTATGCAAACCTTTTTTGATAGACTGCTCCATTCATTTCGAACATTCACCACATGCTTTCCCTTCAGATCGGTCCAAAATAGCGTTCATCATTTCTCACCTGTCGGGAAGAGCTCGAGCTTGGGCCACAGCAGAATGGTCTTGTAACTCACCCATTTGCAACTCTCTAACAGTTTTTACAGGCAATCTGCAGCAGATTTTTGATCCAGTCTCCACTGATCGAGAAAAAGCTAGAGAGCTGAATGGATTTAAGCAAGGCCAGGACTCGGTATGCGACTATGCCATTCGTTTCCGCACGTTAGCCGCAGAGAGTGGATGGAATTCCACATCCCTATACGATGTATTTCTCCAAGGGCTTGCGGCTCCCATTCAACGAGCACTCATAACCCTTAACCTGCCATCAGATCTAGATTCTTTAATATCTCTTGCCATCCGCACAGACCATAGAATCCGTGACCTGGATTCCCACAGCCGAAAAAATCTGACGGACCTCACTCCAGACTGGTTCACTCCTAACCGCCCCCGCTCTACGGCAGGCGAGGAAGAGCCTATGCAGGTGGGGAGAACCCGGCTGACCCCGGAGGAGCGGCGACGACGACAGATGGAGGGACTGTGCTTTTACTGTGAGGAAACCGGTCATCTCCTCGCTGCTTGTCCGGCCAAGAAAAGAACAACTGTGAGTCAGTTTTCAGGATCAAGTCCAACACCTCGCAACCTCACCACTGTTAAGGTAATGCACAACACTGTTTCCAAGGAATTAAAGGCACTTATTGACTCGGGGGCAGACGAAAGTCTGATGGACTGGGGGTTAGCGGGGAAGTTGGGGCTTACCGGGAGATTATTGTCTAAGCCCATTAAGGCCAGCGCCCTGGATGGCAGCGAACTATTTACTATTACACACACCACTGATCCTGTCAAGCTACACATCCATGATCATCACGAGGAAATCAGTTTTTTTTTGTTCCAATCAACATCACATACGCTCATTTTGGGCTACCCATGGCTGAAACAACACAACCCCCATGTCAATTGGGTAACAGGAAGGATTTTGGACTGGGGAAAAGATTGTCAGAATCATTGTCACATTACATCACCACAGGAAGGGCCGTTAACTCAGATTTATTATGTTTCTGCCGCACCAGCCACAGAATCGGATTGCCCGGACCTGAGCACCATTCCCACCTGCTACCATCATCTCCGAGAGGTATTCAGCAAGACCAAGGCCACATCGCTACCTCCACATCGTCCCTATGACTGTGCCATTGACCTCATTCCCGGTTCCACAATCCCCAGGTCTCGCCTATACTCTGTTTCTGGTCCCGAGAAGGCAGCCATGAAGGACTACATCGAAACATCTCTTAAAGCCGGGCTCATCCGTCCTTCCTCCTCGCCTGCTGGTGCAGGGTTTTTCTTTGTTGACAAAAAGGACGGTTCCCTCCGACCATGCACTGACTACAGCCCCCTGAACGACATAACCATCAAGAATCGCTACCCTCTTCCACTCATGACCTCTGTGTTCGACCAGCTGCAATAGGCCCGGATTTTCACCAAGCTCGATCTTCGCAACGCCTATCACCTGATAAGAATAAGGGAAGGAGACGAGTGGAAGACGGGCTTCAACACTCCTAGTGGGCACTACGAGTATCTGGTGATGCCTTTCGGGCTCACCAACGCTCCAGCAGTTTTCCAGGTCATGATAAACGACATTTTGAGGGACTTTCTAGACCAGTTCGTGTATGTCTACCTGGATGATACTCTCATCTACTCCAAGGACCTTGACTCGCACATCAGGCATGTATCCCTAGTCCTTGAAAGACTTCTCGAAAATAAACTATATGTTAAAGTTGAGAAGAGTGATTTTCATGCTGAGACTGTCTCCTTCCTGGGCTTCATCGTAGCCCCTGGAAGAGTACAGATGGATCCAGCTAAAGTAAGTGCGGTGACTGATTGGCCTACTCTTGATAGCCGTAGAAAGGTTTAGCAGTTCCTTGGGTTTGCTAACTTTTACAGACAGTTTATCAGAGGGTTCAGCGCAATAGCTTCCCCTCTCCATGCTCTTACCTCTCCCCAGGTGCGCTTCCACTGGTCGCCGGAGGCGGAGTCAGCGTTCCAGACCCTCAAACATCGGTTCACTACTGCTCCCATCCTCACCTTACCAGACCCCCAGCAGCAGTTCGTGGTGGAGGTCGATGCCTCCAACGAGGGGGTCGGGGCAGTCCTTTCTCAGCGATCGGAACAGGATGGTAAGATGCACCCCTGTGCCTTTTTGTCTCGGCGGCTGTCCAAAGCTGAAAGGAATTACGATGTCGGCAACCGTGAGCTGTTGGCGGTCAAGGTGGCGCTGGAGGAATGGCGTCACTGGCTGGAGGGGGCACAACATCCATTCATAGTCTGGACTGATCACAAGAACCTGGAGTACATCAGAAAAGCCAAAAGACTTAACTCACGCCAGGCCAGGTGGGCGCTATTCTTTAACTGGTTTTCTTTTGTTATTTCTTACAGGCCGGGGTCGCAGAATGCCAAGCCAGACACACTATCCCGTCTTTATGACCCCGAGCCGATGGCCAAGGAACCAGAACCTATCCTTCCACTTACCCGTGTGGTTGGGGTGGTGACCTGGCCGATAGAAAAGAAGGTAAAGCAGGCTAACGGTGAGACTCCGCCACCTAGTGGGTGTCCCGAGAATCGTTTATTCGTTCCCGGGGAATTGCGCCCACAGGTGATTCACTGGGCTCATACCTCACTGCTTTCCTGCCACCCGGGAGTTCGGAGAACCATGTTCGCCATTTCCCGGAGGTTCTGGTGGCTGTCCATGGAACCGGAGGTCCGGGAGTACGTGGAGGCTTGTTCGGTCTGTGCCAGGAATAAAACATCCACCGGTGCACGCATGGGACTGCTGCAACCACTTCCTGTTCCTTCCAGACCGTAGGCTGAGATCTCTATGGACTTCGTCACGGGGCTCCCTGTCTCACAAGGTAACACCACGGTTCTCACGGTCGTGGACCGGTTCTCAAAGATGGCTAGGTTTATTGCTCTGCCTAAACTGCCTTCTGCCAAGGAAACGGCAGAGATCATGATTAACCATGTTTTTAAGGTTCATGGTTTTCCCAAGGACATTGTTTCCGATCGGGGGCCCCAGTTCGTATCCCGGTTCTGGAAGGAGTTCTGTCGGCTCATCGGAGCCAAGGCCAGCCTGACTTTAGGATACCACCCAGAGGCCAACGGCCAGACCGAACGCCTCAACCAACAACTGGAAACCGGCCTCCGGTGTCTTGTGTCCCAGAATCCCTCGACATGGAGCAAACACCTGGTCTGGGTGGAGTACGCACACAACTCCCTTCCCACGTCTGCCACAGGGTTTTCACCTTTTAAGTGTGTCTTTGGATATCAACCACCTGTCTTCACAGATAATGAACTAGAAGTTTCAGTCCCCTCAGCCTTCGCCATGATCCGCCGCTGTCGCCGCATCTGGGCAGCCGCCAGACAAGTGCTCATCCGTCAAGGGGACTGCATGAAGAGGACTGCAGACCGCAGGAGACGACCCGCACCCGCCTACCAGCCTGGACAGAAGGTATGGCTGTCGGCTAAGGACCTCCGCCTCAAGGTCCCGTCCAAGAAGCTGGTGCTGCGGTTTGTGGGTCCGTTCCCCATCCCCAAGATCATCGGTCCTTCAGCGGTTCGCCTTCGCTTGCCCCGATCCCTTCGAGTCCACCCTACATTCCATGTGAGCCAGGTGAAACCAGCCAAGGAGAGTCCTTTGGTTCCGGATGTCGCACCTCCACCGCCGCCCGAACTGGTAGACGGGGGTCTGGTTTACAAGGTAAAACAGTTATTAGCAGTACGCAACCGGGGCAGAGGGAAGCAATACCTGGTGGACTGGGAGGGTTATGGCCCGGAAGAAAGACAGTGGGTTCCTTCTCGATTCATTGTGTGTCCGCAGCTAATAAAAGACTTTCATAGGGATCATCCTGATCAGCCTGAGCCGTCAGGTGTCGGCCCTTGAGGGGGGGGGTTCTGTCACGCAGCGGTGTTTTGGTTTTGTGTTGTGTCGTCATTTCCGGTTTTATTTTGAAGTTCTAACTCTCCTCTCGTTTCAGGTCACTTGCCCTTCCTCTTGTGTCACCGGTCTGATTGTCTTCCTGATTGTTTCCACCTGTTCCCCATTACCCTCGTGTGTATATATGGTCTGCATTTTCCCCTGTCCTGTGCCAGTGTGTCATGTTCGTTGACCAAGTGTGTTCGTGTTCCCTGCTCATGTGTATCTACGAGTTTGATAAGTATTTCTGTTTTGAGTATTTTTCTCTGCCTCGTTTTTTCCCTCCTTGGAGTGGTTTTTTGTTTGTACTTTTCTTTGATCCAAGAGACATTGAGTATTCTGTTAATAAAGTGCTTCAGTTTTTGGAAACCTCTGCATCTGAGTCCAACTCTTTTTGTACCGGCCTGTCAGCTGAATACAACATTTAACTCCAAGGACTTGTGTTTGTCTCTGTGTGGACAGACATGATGAGAGCTAATTGTTGATGCTTGGTCCACAGAGTCCACCAGCAGAGCTCAGAGGTTCTCAGTGGTCAGTCTGCCCAGCAGCATCAGACACAGCTGGACTCCATCTTTCTGGTCTGTACATGTACAACAACTACTTTCCATCATCTCCATGCTGCACTTTGTAGACCAGTGGATTGTCAGTGTGTCCAACATGGATCTGATGTTTGTCTCCATGATTTCAGTCTGCTTGTGTCATTCATATGGTATTCTGTTCCAGCTGCTGGAGGACAACATCATGACTTTTGTGAAGAACGAGCTGAAGAAGATCCAGAAGGTTCTGAGTCCAGATTACCCAGAATGCTCAGAGAGTCAGAGGGAGGATGAGGAGGTGTTGGAGGATGAGGATGAAAAGCAGAGGAGGAGCAGCAGAGATTTATTTGTGAAGATCACAATGAACTTCCTGAGGAGAATGAAGCAGGAGGAGCTGGCTGACTGTCTGCAGAGCAGTAAGAGGATTTCTCTAGACATTGAAGCTGCTGGAGAAATGGGACATTTACTAATGTCTCCAGAGATGAACCAAGATATATTCACACACTCATTCTTTAGAGCAATGACATGTTGGAATATTTACTGGAGAGTTCATTCATTCATCTTATTTCTTGTTTCTTCATTCAGGACTTGTTGCTCATGAAGTTTGTGGACGTAAAGTTAAATGTGCTCTGAAGGAGAAGTTCCAGTGTGTGTTTGAGGGGATTGCTAAAGCAGGAAACTCAAGCCTTCTGAATGAGATCTACACAGAGCTCTACATCACAGAGGGAGGGACTGCAGAGGTCAATGATGAACATGAGGTCAGACAAATTGAAACAGCATCCAGGAAGGCACACAGACCAGAAACAAGCATCAGACAAGAAGACCTCTTTAAAGCCTCACCTGGAAGACATGGACCAATCAGAAGAGTGATGACAAAGGGAGTGGCTGGCATTGGGAAAACAGTCTTAACACAGAAGTTCACTCTGGACTGGGCTGAAGACAAAGCCAACCAGGACATCCTCTTCATATTTCCACTGACTTTCAGAGAGCTGAATGTGATGAAAGAGAGAAAGTTCAGCTTGGTGGAACTTGTTCATCACTTCTTTCCTGAATCCAAAGAAGCAGGAATCTGCAGGTTTGAAGAGTTCAAGGTTGTGTTCATCTTTGATGGTCTGGATGAGTGTCGACTTCCTCTGGACTTCCACAAGACTGAGATCCTGACTGATGTTACAGAGTCCACCTCAGTGGATGTGCTGCTGACAAACCTCATCAGGGGGAAACTGCTTCCCTCTGCTCGCCTCTGGATAACCACACGACCTGCAGCAGCCAATCAGATCCCTCCTGAGTGTGTTGACATGGTGACAGAGGTCAGAGGGTTCACTGACCCCCAGAAGGAGGAGTACTTCAGGAAGAGATTCAGAGATGAGGAGCAGGCCAGCAGGATCATCTCCCACATCAAGACATCACGAAGCCTCCACATCATGTGTCACATCCCAGTCTTCTGCTGGATCACTGCTACAGTTCTGGAGGATGTGTTGGAAACCAGAGAGAGAGGAGAGCTGCCCAAGACCCTGACTGAGATGTACATCCACTTCCTGGTGGTTCAGACCAAAGTGAAGAAGGTCAAGTATGATGAAGGAGCTGAGACAGATCCACACTGGAGTCCAGAGAGCAGGAAGATGATTGAGTCTCTGGGAAAACTGGCTTTTGATCAGCTGCTGAAAGGAAACCTGATCTTCTATGAATCAGACCTGACAGAGTGTGGCATCCATATCAGAGCAGCCTCAGTGTACTCAGGAGTGTTGACACAGATCTTTAAAGAGGAGAGAGGACTGTACCAGGACAAGGTGTTCTGCTTCGTCCATCTGAGCGTTCAGGAGTTTCTGGCTGCAGTCTACATGATTCACTGTTACACCAACAGGAAGACAAAGGTGCTGGAGGACTTCCTGGGAGGAAACTACAATAACTCACCTCTGGATGAATTTCTGAACAGAGTCATGATTAAATCCCTGGAGAGTAAAAATGGTCACCTGGACCTGTTAATTCGCTTCCTTCATGGCCTCTCTCTGGAGTCCAACCAGAGACTCATAGGAGGTCTGCTGGGTCAGACAGTGTCCATCCAGAGACTCTTAGGAGGCCTGTTAGGTCATAGAAGGAAATGTCCAGAAATCATCCAGAGAACCATCAACAACCTGAAGGAGATGAACACTGATAAAATCTCTCCTGACAGAAGCATCAACATCTTCCACTGTCTGATGGAGATGAACGACCTCTCAGTTCATCAGGAGATCCAAGAGTTCCTGAAGTCAGAGAACAGATCAAAGAAGGAACTCTCTGAGATCCACTGCTCAGCTCTGGCCTACATGCTGCAGATGTCAGAGGAGGTTCTGGAGGAGTTGAACCTGATGAAGTACAACACATCAATGGAGGGACGACGGAGACTGATCCCAGCTGTAAGGAACTGCAGAAAGGCTGGGTGAGTCCTGATGTGATCATTAACAGAATCAATCAGTGGAGATTAGTAGTTTAGTTCTTCAGACGTTCTCATTCTTCTTCAAACGGTGTTCCACTTGTTGAATGCAAACATCACAGTCAGTTGTATTTAGTCCCAGATGTTCTCCAGCTGTTTAAAGCTGTTCTTCTAGTTCTTGACTCTTTTCTTTCTATTTCTCTGTCTTATTATTCTCTCCATCAGTTAGTTAGTTTAGCTGAAGCAGCCTCTGAGGCCTCACGTTACAATGATGAGAGGATATTGAAGGCTGTTTCTAGAACACAGAATAATCCTGAAGTCAGTGAAGTGGCTCCACATCAACATCTATCTAAAGCTTGTTAAGATCAACATGAGCCACCGTAAGCTACTGATCATCCCACACAGAGACTGACCCATCAATGGAGCATTTTATTGACTGAGTTCAACGTTTCATTTGAAGGAGAGAAGTCCAGTCACATGGTCTTGTTTTTACATCTTTCTTTCTATTTGTTTCCTGTGGTGTTGCTGTAGAGAAGAGTTGAAGCAGGAAATGCTCAGAGGTCTGAATATATAAGAGCAGAACGGTAGAAGTCTGACTTGTTAAAGAGACGTCCCGTATTGAGCTGAAACATGACGCACTTTGTCCCGTATTACCGAGAGAATCCAAAATAGTGTAAAATGTCAATGGAATGAATGAATAACAGGACGCTTTATATGAACATTTACGGTAAACTTATTCCCAGGCCGTCTCCTGCTCTGTGACCAATGAGCTGACAGCAGGAATCCCTCTCATCTCATTGGTCGAGGTACTGTTGCTTGAGAAGAAGATACCAGAAGACAACAAAGCAACAACTTTTCCTCACACTTTCTGTTTGCACTTTTCTTATTGCACTATTACAAGAGGAATGTTCTGCTTTCTATTTTTTTCTATTCATTTCTACAGTTTTAAGTTCAGCAGGACAGGTTTCTGTTTTATTCTGTTCATCTGCACATTCAACAAAACAAAGGTCTGAGAGAGATGATGAGAATGATTGTTTCCTGTCAAACACAGTCAGAGAAGATGAGCTGAACCACTGATGTGGAGACAAAATGTCCAACAGGATGTGTCCAACTGTCCACTCATCAAACCCATCATGTTCATAGAAATGTCTTCTTCCATTATAACAGATTTTATTTATTTGTCTCATGACAGACTTTCTAACTGTGGACTCTCAGAGAGTCACTGTGAAGTCGTGGCCTCAGCTCTGAAGTCCAACCCCTCCCATCTGAAACATCTGAACCTGAGTGGAAATGACCTGCAGGATTCAGGAGTGAAGCATCTGTCTGCTGGACTGGAGAGTCCAAACTGTAAACTGGAGACTCTGATGTGAGTTTTCATTTATTTTCTTCTCAGGCTTCTGAAGAATGGAGATCCAGTTTAGATGAGTTCTATTGTCAGGACTGTCAGATAGAAAAGGAGCTCAAAGAGTTTAAATGAAGGAGCATCATGTTCCTGAACATCAGCAGGTATCTCCTCAGTCATCAGACGTGCACAGGTACGGGCTATTGTTGGGCCCTGCGTCGTTGCGTATCGACGCATGCGGACGAGCATAAACATAGCTTTAGACACTCGTAAGCCAGGAAGTCTTTAGAAAATGAAAAGAATGAGCTTTTTGAAGTTGAACCATCTGATTTGTGAATTTGCAAAACAATCACACACATTCAGATAGCTAGGTACGCATTTGTGAATGTCATGTTTCACGTGTGGATCATGGAACATGCATTTGTGACCATTTTGAGACTAATTTCACTCCATATTCATTCCTGGTCAACCTACACATTGATGAGGACACATTTAAAACCTCAACACATCTGATTGATCATCAATCATTTCATCTTTTATTCTTTATTCAGATTGTGGAACTGCAGTTTGTCAGAGATCAGCTGTGATTCTCTGGTCTCAGCTCTGAAGTCCAACCCCTCCCATCTGAAACATCTGGACCTGAGTAACAACAACCTGAAGGATTCAGGAGTGAAGCAGCTGTGTGGTTTTCTGGAGAGTCCAGACTGTAGACTGGAGAAACTGGAGTGAGTTCACTGTTTGTTACTGTTGTTGATCTGATATTAGGGCTGGGTGACAGTGTCAGGTAGAGTTACTGTGAAAAGTAATTAGTTAGGCTACTACGTTACCATCAATCAAAAGTAATCTGTTACGTTACAGCGTTACCTATGAATAAAAGTAATGCGTCAGAGTACTCATGCGTTACCAAACATTAAAAGCCGTTTGCAGAGCCTCTCACATGCTGCAACTCAGCGACACAGACACACAGCCTCCTTTAAATGCACAGAGAAGTCCTGACAATGAATAACGTCCGTCATCCAACCAAATGAACTCTGCAGGATAACAATACCAGGACAGACAGTCAGCAATATGCCACATAGCATTTTATTCATCGATTATTTTTTGATCAGTTAGAACATATGATCAAAATTCAGGAGTTTCATTTTGTTTGGTACTCATATACACCTACCCAGCCCAGGTAGCCTATATATGAGCACCTAACTAGATTAGGAAACTCCTGAATTTGTTTTAACCTGAATGCAGTTATGAAGTGCATTTAATTGATCTAAGTAAACACAATCTGAGGTAAACAGGTAGCAGATTCAGATCCATTTAGAAATGAATGACCAGTCAACGATCTAACAGAAATTTTAATCACCAAGTGAATTTAATGTATTTGATGTAAAACTTTATTGTTCCTCAAAATGAAGACAAATACAAACTCATTTAAATAACTGTATAATGTTGAGCTTCATTCCTGGTCAACACACACATTGACCCACACATTCCTACCTGAATGAACAATTCTCCAACCTGCCTATGATCCCTCTTACATTTTCAAACTGTCATGTAACATCATTAGTCTGAATCATAGCATCCAACTTGTATGCTTTAGTCAGATATGTGTTTTTATGACAGATGTATTTTTATCTTGCTGTTCTCTTTCTCTGTCTGTACCCACGGCTGGCCTTAGGCAAATGGGTCCCTCCATATGAGCTGGTTTCTGCTCAAGGTTTCTTCCTGTTAAAAGGGATTTTTTCCTCGCCACCGTCGCCTTCAGGCTTGCTCTGGGGGTTTCAGGCCGGGTCTTGTAAAGCGTCTTGAGACGATTTGCATTGTTATTGACGCTATATAAATAAAACTGAATTGAATTGAATTGATGAGGACACATTTAAAACCTCAACACATCTGATTGATCATCAATCATTTCATCTTTTATTCTTTATTCAGATTGAGGAGCTGCAGTTTGTCAGAGATCAGCTGTGATTCTCTGGTCTCAGCTCTGAAGTCCAACCCCTCCCATCTGAAACATCTGGACCTGAGTAACAACAACCTGAAGGATTCAGGAGTGAAGCAGCTGTGTGGTTTTCTGGAGAGTCCAGACTGTAGACTAGAGAAACTGGGGTGAGTTCACTGTCTGTTACCAGTGGCGGCTGGTCAATAGAGGGTGCTAGGGCGCAGCCCCTCCTGTGAAATAGACTGTTTTATGTATCTACCAAGATCAACCATGAATCAATCAAACCTATAAAATACGAAATAAATACACAAAAATGCATCGCGTTTTTACTTGTGCAATGGTGTAGTGGTACCCGCCACACTACCAGCAACCATTAAATGCGTCTGACTTTAGGCTAAGCTTGCGATTTGCCTTTCGTTATAAATCCCTCCTCCAGGTCGAGGGCGCCGGTAATGCTGGAGTCTATGAGAGCTAGCAAACATTTTTACTGTTTACGAGCAGATACAGCTTTTCATTGGCGCATGAAAAATCGATTCTAGTGCGCAGCTCTCTGCGCCCAGACCAATGGCATTGTTTTCTATTTTTTAACTCTTAGCATGATTGGACAATTTATCAATCAATCACGTCCATCAGGAAGCATTCGCGCCACAGCTGTAACTCGTTCTAAGAGACAAGATGGCTGACGTTAATAGCGGAGACTCAGTGATGCTGAAGGAAAATTCAATTATTTCACTTAAAAAAAACTATTTTTTTTCGTCGGTCGGCTGTGGAGAAGAAAAGGGTGAAGGAATTGGGACCCGACTGTCCAGACTTAAACATTTCACAGCAGGCTACTGATCGTGGGAGGACATACACAAGGAGCTTCACCTCAAATGTGTATGCTAAACGGAACTGGCTAGCTGGATGTGCAGTTTGTGCACACTCTCACTCTCTCTCAAACACACATACAAACAGAGAGAGAATGTTAACTTGTGTATAATTTCTATTTTTATTGATTAACACTTTTAAACTTGCTGGATTTTACAAGGCAAATGAATTAAGTTAAAACTTAGTTCCATTTCTACCCAGCCCAGGTAGCCTATATATGAGCACCTAACTAGATTAGGAAACTCCTGAATTTGTTTTGACCTGAATGCAGTTATGGAAGTGCATTTAATTGAGCTTAAGTAAACACAATCTGAGGTAAACAGGTAGCAGATTCAGATCCATTTAGAAATAAACAACCAGTCAACGATCTAACAGAAATTTTAATTACCAAGTGAATTTAATGTATTTGATGTAAAACTTTATTGTTCCTCAAAATGAAGACAAATACAAACTCATTTAAATAACTGTATAATGTTGAGCTTCATTCCTGGTCAACACACACATTGATGAGGACACATTTAAAACCTCAACACATCTGATTGATCATCAATCATTTCATCTTTTATTCTTTATTCAGATTGTCGAGCTGCAGTTTGTCAGAGATCAGCTGTGATTCTCTGGTCTCAGCTCTGAAGTCCAACCCCTCCCATCTGAAATATCTGGACCTGAGTTACAACAACCTGAAGGATTCAGGAGTGAAGCAGCTGTGTGGTTTTCTGGAGAGTCCAGACTGGAGACTGGAGACTCTGGGGTGAGTTCACTGTCTGTTACTGTTGAAGATCTGATATTAGGGCTGGGTGACATGGACCAAAAGTCATATCCTGATATATTTAGGCTGATAATCGATGTACGATATATAAGAATAACAGAAACCTTTATTAGTCCCACAATAGGGAAATTACAGTTTACAACAGCTTAGAGAAAAGGCAGAATAAAAAATAAGAGCAAAAGGAGTAGCTATAAAAGATAAAGTAGATAATTCCTGCAGAAAGTTTGACTGTGCCGATGATGCTGCCGTCCAGTTTCAAGTGTGCGTGGTAAATCATTTTTGAAGGAAAAACATCAAACTATATCACACTACTCAACCCGGCAACAAAGTGACTGGATGGGTGTGAGTTTAATGTCATGCATGTTGGAGGGTACCATAGGGCCCCATTATAAACCACAATTTATTCACATTTTTCCAGAATTTCACCAAAAAGTAAACTGCTACCCTGACCAAACCGTAAAAGGTATCCAAATGTTGTTTTCAGGAAAAGAAAGCCGCACTTCCCGTGTCTCGCACAAACTTCCAAGCATTTTTCTACTCCGAAGCACGGCCGAGTAATCACCCATGCAATGGGAGCTAGTGCATAAGCCAGGTGTCAGCATGTGAGGGAGCAGCTGCATGAGGAGGGAGGAGTGGGTGCTTGATCAAACCTATTGAAATGTAGATTTAGATGGTTGACCCACTGCTGATCCCCCTCAACCTGTTCATGGGGTGTTTTGTAGCCTGAGATGGTTTCCAGGCTTCTCCACACCCCTCTGATGTTCTTCCTCTGCAGCTGCTCCTCCATCTTCCTCCTCTAGATGGCCTTTCCCTCCCTCTTCTTCCTCCTCAGCTCCTTCTGGACAGTCCTCAGCTCCTCCTTATTCCCTGATCTGAAAGCTCTCTTCTTCTCCTTCAGCAGAGCTTTGATCTCAGGGTTAACCCACAGCTTGTTATGTGAGAAGCACCGTAGCACCCTGGAGGGAACAGTGTTCTCAAAGCAGAAGTTAATGTAGTCTGTAATGCAGTCTGTCATGGCATTGGTGTCCTCCCCATGTGGATCACAGAGTTCTGTCCACACAGTGGTGTTGAAGCAGTCCCTGAGAGCTGCCTCGCTCTCTGCAGTCCACCTCTTCACCGTGCATGGGACCACAGGCTGCAGGTGAACAGTAGCTGATACACAGGCTGCGGGTGAACAGTAGCTGGTACACAGGCTGCGGGTGAACAGTAGCTGGTACACAGGCTGCGGGTGAACAGTAGCTGGTACACAGGCTGCGGGTGAACAGTAGCTGGTACACAGGCTGCGGGTGAACAGTAGCTGGTACACAGGCTGCGGGTGAACAGTAGCTGGTACACAGGCTGCGGGTGAACAGTAGCTGGTACACAGGCTGCGGGTGAACAGTAGCTGGTACACAGGCTGCGGGTGAACAGTAGCTGGTACACAGGCTGCGGTTGAACAGTAGCTGATACACAGGCTGCGGGTGAACAGTAGCTGATACACAGGCTGCAGGTGAACAATGTTGTGTTCAGCTCTTCATAGGGGAGGGAGGGGGGATTTGGAATATGCCTCCTTGGTGTTGACATACAGTATATATGAATATTTATAGGGGACATGTCCCCTGCACTTTTTACCATCCTAAAACAATGTTACTATAGTAACCAGAGACTCGTCAAGCACTAGGACCAAAAACGGCCGCTCAAGCTGAAGCCTGTTTCCCTTAGTTTAGCTCCACCCACAAGCCCGTCTCTTGTGTGATTGGCCGTCCTGCTGTCACTCCACCTTGCTGTCACACCGGTCTGCTAGTCTGCGGTCAGGAGTCCATGTTAATCTGCTACTGTAAATTGTTCCTTTGTTCTTCCTGGGTCACGTCAGCTAGAAGGATTGTAAAATCAGAGCTTTCATTTACATTAACCTTTCAATCGGTGTCCATGTGTGGATGTGTGTTTGGTAATTAGGCGCAGCCAGGATGTCTACAAAAAGAAAAGTGGACTTAAGAGACTTCTTCACAAGTCAAAGTGGAAGTTACTCAAAGAAATGCGTTCCAGCCATCCTGCAACACCTTCACTGGCTCCAATAAAGCAGCATATCCACTTCAAGATCCTCCTCATCATTTACAAAGCTCTCAATCATCTTGTAAAGTCTATTAATTTGATTGAAAGTGCTGAGAAGTCAAACTTCTCTCTGACACTAACTTTAAATCAAATGTAATACTTGACTACTTCCATTGAATAATGGACATTTGATTCAGTTTCTCTCCACCTGTGTTGCCAGTTTGACCTGCCCACCACTGGGTGGTGCTTTGTAAATGACCTCTGTTTACCATATATTCCATAAGTAAGTGTAAAATTTGTGGATTGGGTGATAATGTTTTGCTTTACAACCAGTTAAACCAAAAAGGGAACATTAAACTTAAAAGTAGCAATAGAAAACTAGAAGAACTACTAGAAAACACAGTCAACTTAGAGTTTTATTAAAAATACTTGTGTCCCCCCAACCTCTGAAATAAAAATGTGGTCCTTGACCGAAGCACTGATGAAAGCAGTCAACCCTACAGATCGATATACGAGATATAATTTAAATACTGTATCACCTTAAGACATATATTTGTATATTTATTAATGTGATATATCACCCAGCCCTATCTGATATGTTTAATCGCCAACTGAATTTAATGTATTTGATGTAAAACTTTATTGTTCCTCAAAATGAAGACAAATACAAACTCATTTAAATAACTGTATAATGTTGAGCTTCATTCCTGGTCAACACACACATTGATGAGGACACATTTAAAACCTCAACACATCTGATTGATCATCAATCATTTCATCTTTTATTCTTTATTCAGATTGAGGAGCTGCAGTTTGTCAGAGATCAGCTGTGATTCTCTGGTCTCAGCTCTGAAGTCCAACCCCTCCCATCTGAAACATCTGTACCTGAGATTAAACAACCTGAAGGATTCAGATGTGAAGCAGCTTCTTGATCTTGTGAAGAGTCCAGACTATAAACTGGAGACTCTGGAGTGAGTAGAGGGTTCCAGTCAGTCCATGCTGCTTTCATCAGTATTGTCCTAAACACAGTTAGTATCAAAGATCCAGTGTTTCCTGTAAACCTGCAGCTTCTCAGTGAAGCTGTGAGAGGAGAATGGAGACAGGCTTCAGGATTGGACAGAAAGACAGACAGAGAGACAACAGTCAGCCAATCAGATGAGCCAGAAGCTTGTTGTGATCATGTGTTTGAGTTGATGTGAAGACGACTGTTGTTGTTGTGTTGATGTGTCCAGGAAATAAAGCTGGATTCCAGCTGACAGCCTTCCAAGATGTATAGAGACAGTGGTGGTCATTCATCAAATGTGATGAACAACTGATCACAGCTCTGAGATCAGTCTGACTGAAGCCTGCACATCACAGAAGCAGCATTACATTTAGTAACCATGAGCAGAGTCATCACATGTGTCATTAGTTTGATCAGATCTCGTCAATGACAGCCTCCATGTTTATTAGTCAGCTGATCTTTGTTTAAATGGAGCAGCAGTAAATCCATCACTAAAGTGTTGGTGCAGTAATGAAGCGTTCAGGACTCTCAGCAGTTTATTAGTCAAATCTGCAGAGGAAACAGACTTGATGCTAAAAGTCTCTGCAGGTCTGTGTGTGTTCACTCCAACACGTTAACATGAAGCTGAAAGGAAGCTGGCTGAGCTCCACAGCTGCTCCACTGCTGCTCTGAACAGGACTGAAGTCCCTGCTGCTCTTTCTACTGGATGTGATGATGAAGGGAGACTCTGGAAACACTCCTTCACCTCCTCTCTTCTTTCTCCTCCTCTCTACAGCTGGAGGACATTCCACTAAACAGGGCAGTGTGTGTTGTGAGAGGATGAGCTGTGTCCTGATGATCCAGAGGTTGAAGCAGACTCTGACTGGACCATGTTACTGGGAGGTGGAGAGGAGAGCTTCATCCACATGGTCTCCATTTAAGAACATCAACAGAGCTGCACTTCAACTCTTCACAGAGCTCCAACAAATCAAGTCCAGTCCCTCATGAATGATTTGGACACATGTCAACCTGCCAGCATCAACAGTCCTTCCTGTTGTTGTGGAGATGTTTGTTCCATGTCTTCTCTCGTCTCTGGTCTGACTGTGAGCTTTACAGTCCACAGCTTCATGTTTTATCTTCAGCTGCTTTTAAATCATCTTTGAGTCTCTAAACTCACCAGAGTCTCCATCAGATCCATGCTGGAGCTGGAATGAGTCTTCTTCAAACCGTCCCTCCAGAGGACATTTCTTTTCTGTGTCTGAACTGCATCTGTTTTTTCTTTATATCACTGTGATGTGTCTTTCCTCCATATGTTCTGTTCAAGGTTTCTTCCTGTTAAAGGGAGTTTTTCCTGCCACCGTCTCCTTCAGGCTGCTCTGGATGTTTCAGGCCGGGTTTTGTAAAGCGTCTTGAGACAATTTGTATTGTTATTGACGCTATATAAATAAAACTGAATTGAATAATCTGGCCTGCAGCATGAATTTGCAAACTACATAGAAGACTACTGGTATTCGGGAAGGTTCATTAAGTATCTGGAATGTCCTACGTTCAACATGGTTCCTGAACGCACCATTTTCTTGTGGCATTAATGGTATGGACAGGTGTCAGTCTGTTTAATTAGCCAATCAGTGATGTTCAAGTTAACCTACCTGGTAACCAGGTGGGTGGGACCGAGAGGAAAGAGACGGAGCGAGACAGAAAGTCACCTCGAAAACTTAGTTCAGTAATCTCTATTTATTTAAGTTAGTGTGATTTAGTTCTTTCCTGGTTTTAGGACTACCCAGAGGAAAAGAAAACTCAAAAAGAGATCTCAAAAATGTTTCCTTTACTTCTCCTCTAGAGAAACTTCGGAGAGAGTTGAGAGTTGTTTTGATCAACTAGAAGACCCATTTTCATGTCTTAACACAGAATCTAAAAGGATGAGGCATTTTGAAAAGAAATGGAACATAGTAGAACCTGTAGAGCATGTTCTGGGTGTCCGTTTTGATGTAAGAAGAGACAGAATAACAGGTACATACAGGCAAGTTCCGGTCGATGATAAGTTCATGTATGTACCTATCCGGGGGTCTCTCTCATCTACTTTAGTAACAGTGAACTCTGTAACAGTTTCCAAGAAGTAAAACCACACCAGGGGGGATTTTACAGAGATATAAGTGATGGGTCCTACTTTAGAAATCATAGTTTATTTTCTCAGCAAGAACCCACTCTTCAGATCCAGCTTTACTATGACGATTTTGAAACTGCCAATCCATTGGGCTCAAAAAAGGGAGTGCACAAACTTGGATGTGTTTATTTTGTTTTGAGAAATTTATCACCAAAGCTCAATTCTGTGTTAATGAATATTCGTCTTGTCGCTCTTTTTCACTCAGAGGATCTTAAGAAATATGGGTTTGAGCCAATTCTGAAGCCACTTATTGATGATCTTAAGATTTTGGAGACTGAAGGAATACAGTTGCCCTTTTCAGCTACACCTGTGAAGGGTTCAGTCATTCAGGTTACAGGAGACAATTAAGCTCTACATGCACTTTTTGGTTTTGTTGAATCATTCAGTGCGGCGTACTGCTGTAGGTTATGTTTAACTGATAAAAGTGAATATCAGTCAGTTTTCAGTGAATATCACCCAGGTCTAACTCTACGTTCAAAAGACCTTCATGTTGAGCATGTTCGTGTCATCCAGGAAAATCCTGCTTTGAAATCAGCATTTGGTGTCAAACGAGACTGTCCACTCAATTCCCTCCAGTTTTTCCATTCGTCAAACAATTATGCTGTAGACATAATGCATGACCTGCTAGAAGGAGTGGTGCAATATGAGTTAAAGCTTGTGTTTCAGTATTTGATCAAGAATTCAATATCCCTGAGTTCATTGTCTGAAAGAATTGATAGCTTTAATTATGGATACACACAGAGAAAGAACAGGCCAGGTGGGCTTAAGCTGGATGACAACAGCAAAGATCTTGGACTAAATGCTATCCAGTCTTGGTGTCTCCTACGCAATGCCCCGCTGATATTTGGAGATTTAGTTAAAAGAGAGGATACCTGTTGGCAGTTGTTACTCCTTTTAATTTAAATTGTGAACATTGTGTTTTCACCAACTGTAACTCATGGTATGACTTGTTATTTGAAACATTTAATTTTTGAACATCACAAACTTTTTAAATCTCTCTTCCCAGATCACAATCTCATTCCAAAACATCACCATATGATCCACTACCCAAGCTGTATTAGAAGAATTGGACCACTCATACACATTTGGTGCATGCGATTTGAAGGAAAACATAATTTCTTCAAGAAATCTGTTAAAAACTTCAAAAGTATTGCTAAGACTCTGGTTAAGAAACATCAGGCTCAGTTAGCATTTCATTTTGAGAACTTTTATTTCCAAAGATTACAGTTCGGTCCGATCTCTGAAGTCCTGGTCAGCAGTATAGAGGGTGGAGAGGTGCTGAATGAAGCTTTTGATGTGTCCTCAGTTTCCACCACTTCCTGGGTCAAAAACTATGGCACAGAGTATCAAGTTGGGATGTATGTGGTTACTGGAGTTGAAAATGAGATGCCTTTGTTCAACAGGATTGACAGTATAATTGTTAAAGACAGCAATGCCTATCTTTTGATTTGTAAAGTCTGGAATCTTTTTTTTTTGATGATCATTTAAATGCATTTGGTATTGAGGAGAAAAATTAGGTTTTCACAGTGATCTCTGTAAATGACCTGGTATATTACAGACCTTGTGATAGGCAATTTTCATATGACACCGATGACCAAGTGTACCTTGTTCCATACTGTAATTATATGTGAATCTATGCAGTTAATTGTTAATGTGGTGTGGTGACCATTTAATAAGACTATTTTTCTAAGGAAGTGTTTGCCTTGGTGGTTGGTGGTTAAGGGTGGGTGGGTTTATTGGTAGTCAAATTTTACACCCATTGGTCTGAATGCACTGGTAGTCGGTGTAGCATTTTCAACCTCAGTCAGTGTAACTTTTTATTAAAATGACACTAGTGTAGAGTACTATTGACACTACGCATATTAGCTAGTGTTAATTTTGAACTCCTTACAGTGTTGAAATAACTATAGCTAAGTGTAAAAACACTGACACTGACACTATAGATGTGTTAGTCAGTGTTAATTTTGAACTCGCTACAGTGTTGAAATTACTAGACTTAAGTGTAAAAATATACACTGACACTAGTGTAGAGTACTATTGACACTTCACAAGTGTTGGCCAGTGTTAATTTTGAACTCCCTACAGTGTTGAAGTAACTATAGCCGAGTGTAAAAACATTAACACTAGTGTTAGTGTTAAATTAACACTGAAAAGAGTGGACGCATATACACACTTTCTTGGTGTTAAATTTTACACTCTCAGAGTTGATTTAACACTTGCCTTTTTGCTGTGTGGTTCTCTGCATCATCAACAGAATAAAGGAAGCTCCCACTTGCAAACCATCTCAGAGTAACACAGACCATCTGTGGTACAGTCTGAGGATTGGGGCTTCCTCATCCAGCACATCCTCCAAATAAAGGGGCAAGCCATTATGAAGAGGGAACAGGTGAATGGGAGGTGGAGCTATATATACTATATTGCCCTTGTCACAGATTTCATTGAAAACACCTTTGCAACTTGTGTTTTGTAATCAGTTACTACAATAAAACACATATTTATGAAACCACTGACGGCAATTTGACAAGCAGTCTTCATTAGTACAGCAAACTTGGCCTGAGTAATAATACTACCACTTAAATCAATATAAAAAAGACTATTGCAATTACAAACGGGCAACAGATTTAAATAAAATGAGAAATTACTATAAATATGTAATATTTTAATACAGGATAATTAAAATGATGCAACATACTTAGAAAGACCATGGTCATGCTGTAAAACACATTAAATCCTCACAGGATTGACGGTGGAAATACAGGTGGATCACCAGGATTAATCTTAGCCTGGCTGTTAGCCTGGTCTGGAGCAGGCTAGCAGCAGAGAATAAATCACCATAGTAACTTAGCCGGGTTAAGTTTGAGCTGCTTTCATGCAACCGATTTGAGGCTAAATTAAGCCGGGATAATCAACATCCCGGCTTAATCCCTAATCTTAGTTTTGTGCAATACCCCTCAGGTTCTGAGTTATATCTTCTGATGATGTATTCTTTCCTCTTATTTTGTGTTTCTGTGTTAAAAGGAGAGAGTGATTAGGGTAACAGGATGCAGGTGTGCCAATCACTCTCACCTGGTGCTGCTCTCACTCTCCCTCTCCACACCTCTCTCCTGCAGCTGATGCACCACGCCCCCTCCACACAAATATTAGGATGTCAGATCATTATTTAAGAAGATGCCACAAATAATCCAGTATCAATTAAAAAGTTACATTTGCATCCTATTTGTTTATTCTTTTGTTCCAACACCTTCACCAACTTAAGTTTCACCATGTCGCCATGGTGAAACTGTACTACTATGTTCAAAGTGGTGAATGACATCAAAGGCAAACCAATCTCCTTGAAGATCTTACCTGGTCATTAAGTTGATTTGTCTTCACACACATGTTGCCATGGTGACACAAACTTCAAAGGGATGAACTACAGCAAGGCAATATATTGACTTGGAAGATGTTACGTAGTCATATGTAGAGTCTACTCACATGTAACTATGAAACTGTACCACGATCTTCAAAGTGGTAAATTACATCAAAGGCAAACCAATCTCCTTGAAGATGTTACCCCGTCATGCATTTGACTTACCCTTACACACATGTTGCCATGGTGACACCAACTTCAAAGGGCTGAACTGCAGCAAAGCAAGTTTGTGTCACATGTTGCCATAGTGACACAAACTTCAAAGGGATGAACTACAGCAAGGCAATATATTGACTTGGAAGATGTTACGTAGTCATATGTAGAGTCTACTCACATGTAACTATGAAACTGAACCACGTTCTTCAAAGTGGTAAATGAAATCAAAGGCAAACCAATCTCCTTGAAAATGTTACCTCGTCATGAAGTTGACTTTCCTTCACACACATGTCACCATGGTGACACAAACTGGGCTGAACTGCAGCAAAGCAAGTTGTGTCACATGTCGCCATGGTGAAACTACCACTATGTTCAAAGTGGTGAATGACATCAAAGGCAAACCAATCTCCTTGAAGATCTTACCTGGTCATGAAGTTGACTTGTCTTCACACACATGTTGCCATTTAGAAATACACAGGACAAGATGTTACAATCCCTTGTGCCGAAATCCCAGGCAAAACACGTTTAGAGGCCCTGTTCGACTAAGAGGCCCTACCAAGCCTACAGTCATGTAATATGACCAATAACCTATATTCTACCTAGGCTAACTAGAGGCTGCTGGCTTGTAAGCCCATTGAGCAGCAGAGGATACCTCAAACATTGTAAAACATACCTAACTAAACGCTACTGGCTTGTATGGCCCGCTCAGCAGCAAACCATGGCTACCAAATACCATGAGAACATGATCTGAACAACAGCAGTATGCAGCATATCATTGGGGTTTTCAAGTGGGCACCTCCCTTCACCGATGTTTCGTTAAGTTAGGCCCATGACACCTCAAGAAGGCTTAACAGTGATTTCCAGCGTCCTGAAATCACCCCCCTCCACACCGCCACTACACAACCCTCTCTTCCTCACCATTCGATGTCTATCAACAACTAGTATGGAAACTAATAACCACAAGCCAAACAAACAAATCTACCATGCTCCGCTCCGTTGATGCAAGCTGAAGCACGTAACCACCAAATCTGTGACAAGCAACAAACAAATCAACTGGGGCCTACATGCGGCCTAGAAGCGGCCTACATGCGGCCTACATCCTTACCTTAGTTAGCTCCCCAGCTAGCATGCTTCCTGCGCACCCATAACCAGTCACTGGCTCTCTCTGCTGCCTGGGACATATTGCTAACCGCAGTCCTCTGGCTTCTTCCTCGTATGCCCAGCTCACTCAGCAGAGCAATGACCGACTTTGCCACAAATCCACGGCAGCCCACTTCTACCGGGCGGACATAAGCCTTCCATCCATTTTGCTCTGCATCTGCTGCTAACTCTGCATACTTAGCTCTTTTTCTCTCGTTAGCCTCCTCAACTCTATCCTCCCACGGGACAGTCAGCTCTATGAAATAGACTACTTTCTCTGGCTCAGACCACAACAGCAGATCTGGCCGTAGTCGAGTGCTAGCTATCTAACCTGGGACAACCAGTTGGCTATTTAAGTCCGCCCTCATCTCCCAGGCTCCTCCTACCCTTAGCTGTCCCGTGTTATGCCTGAAGCCTGCTCCTCTAGCCTTTTCTCCCTCCCATACAAACTTAATACCTCTATTCTCTCTGTTAACGGCCACGGAATTTACATTCACCCATTTTTCCTCTATTGCAGCTGCTAAACATTTCAATACCTGATTGTGACGCCAGGTATAACGTCCTTGGGAGAGACTAACCTTACAACCTGTCAGAATATGACTAAGCATGCAGACACAAGTGCACAGTGGACAGGCAGCATCCTCACCTACCCACTGGTTCAGGTTCTGGGAAGTTGGCAGCACATCATAAGTAGCCCCTAACATAAATCTAATCCTGCTGGCCTCCATGCTCCAAAGCTCTCTCCATTTCACCTTCCTTTTCTCCACACTCTCCCAGTTCACCCATTGACCCTGCTTAGCCTGCGACACTGCCTTCGAGCCTCTAACCATTTCCTCTTGCCTCTGTACCTCTTCCACTATCATCTTTCTCCTTTCTACTGCTGATGCCTTGCTCCACAGAGGTTTCCCTGCACACAATCCTAGGCCTCCACGCCCTTGCTGTACATGGCCTATGATATCTCTATGCTTAAGAGCTGCCTGTGCTTGCTGCACTGCCTCTTTTGCTTTCCACTTCCTCCCTGTCTTAATAGTAGGCGCTACGCTCCTAACCACTGGATCCTTTGACTGAGTTAGAGTCATTTCCAGCCTAACTTTAGTGCACTTAAACTCCTCTGTTAGGCAGGTAACTGGGAGCTCCAGTATGCCTTTCCCATACAACGCTGTGCTACTTAAGCAGCGTGGGACACCAAGCCACTTTCTGATAAATGAATTACTCATTCTTTCTAGCTTTTCTACCTTTGAAAGGGTAACCTCGTACACTGTCAGCCAAATTGCCAGCACCACAGTTTTAGCTTGCCTGGTAGCCCTGACAGGTCTATGCTTGAAATGCCTTGAATCATTTCCTGCCTCAACCCTTCAAACTGCGCCTTATCAATAAGACTTGCATCGTACCATCCATGGTGACACCAACTTCAAAGGCATGAACTGCAGCAAAGCAAGTTGTGTCACATGTCGCCATGGTGAAACTACCAATATCTTCAAGGTGGTGAATGACATCAAAGACAAACCAATCTCCTTGAAGAGCTTACCTCGTCATGAAGTTGACTTGCCTTCACACACATGTTGCCATGGTGACACAAACTTGAAAGGGATGAACTGCAGCAAAGCAAGTTTGTGTCACATGTCGCCATGGTGAAACTAACACTGTCTTCAAAGTGGTGAATGACATCAAAGGCCAACCAATGTCCTTGAAGATCTTACCTCATCATGAAGTTGACTTGGCTTCATACACAAGTCGCCATGTTGACACAAACTTCAAAGGGCTGAACTACAGCAAGGCAATATATTGACTTGGAAGATGTTACATAGTCATAAGTAATGTAGAGTCGGCTCACATGTAACTATGAAACTGAACCACGATCTTCAAAGTGGTGAATAACATCAAAGGCCAACCAATCTCCTTGAAGATCTTACCTCGTCATGAAGTTGACTTGGCTTCACACACATGTTGCCATGGTAACACACACTTCAAAGGGATGAACTGCAGCAAAGCAAGTTTGTGTCACATGTCGCCATGGTGAAACTACCACTATGTTTAAAGTGGTGAATGATATCAAAGGCAAACCAATCTCCTTGAAGAGCTTACCTCGTCATGAAGTTGACTTGCCTTCACACACATGTTGCCATGGTGACACAAACTTGAAAGGGATGAACTGCAGCAAAGCAAGTTTGTGTCACATGTCGCCATGGTGAAACTACCACTATGTTCAAAGTGGTGAATGACATCAAAGGCAAACCAATCTCCTTGAAGATCTTACCTCGTCATGAAGCTGACTTTCCTTCACACACATGTCACCATGGTGACACCAACTTCAAAAGGATGAACTGCAGCAAGGCAATATATTGACTTGGAAGATGTTACATAGTCATAAGTAATGTAGAGTCGGCTCACATGTAACTATGAAACTGAACCACGATCTTCAAAGTGGTGAATGACATCAAAGGCAAACCAATCTCCTTGATGATCTTACCTCGTCATGAAGCTGACTTTCCTTCACACACATGTCACCATGGTGACACCAACTTCAAAAGGATGAACTGCAGCAAGGCAATATATTGACTTGGAAGATGTTACATAGTCATAAGTAATGTAGAGTCGGCTCACATGTAACTATGAAACTGTACCACAACCTTCAAAGTGGTGAATGACATCAAAGGCAAACCAATGTCCTTGAAGATCTTACCTGGTCATGAAGTTGACTTGTCTTCACACACATGTCGCCATGGTGACACAAACTTCAAAGGGATGAACTGCAGCAAAGCAAGTTTGTGTCACATGTTGCCATAGTGACACAAACTTCAAAGGGATGAACTACAGCAAGGCAATATATTGACTTGGAAGGTGTTAGGTAGTCATAAGTAATGTAGAGTCAGCTCGCATGTAACTATGAAACTGAACCACGATCTTCAAAGTGGTAAATGACATCAAAGGCCAACCAATCTCCTTGAAGATGTTACCCCGTAATGCATTTGACTTACCCTTACACACATGTTGCCATGGTGACACCAACTTCAAAGCGATCAACTGCAGCAAAGCAAGTTTGTGTCACATGTCGCCATGGTGAAACTACCACTATGTTCAAAGTGGTGAATGACATCAAAGGCCAACCAATCTCCTTGAAGATTTTACCTGGTCATTAAGTTGATTTGTCTTCACACACATGTTGCCATGGTGACACAAACTTCAAAGGGATGAACTACAGCAAGGCAATATATTGACTTGGAAGATGTTACATAGTCATACGTAATTTAGAGTCGGCTCACATGTAACTATGAAACTGTACCACGATCTTCAAAGTGGTGAATGACATCAAAGGCAAACCAATCTCCTTGAAAATCTTACCTCGTCATGAAGTTGACTTGGCTTCACACCCATGTTGCCATGGTAACACACACTTCAAAAGGATGAACTGCAGCAAAACAAGTTTGTGTCACATGTCAACATGGTGAAACTACCAATATCTTCAAGGTGGTGAATGACATCAAAGGCAAACCAATCTCCTTGAAGATTTTACCCCGTAATGCATTTGACTTACCCTTACACACATGTCACCATGGTAACACCAACTTCAAAGGGATCAACTGCAGCAAGGCAATATATTGACTTGGAAGATGTTACATAGTCATAAGTAATGTAGAGTCGGCTTACACTACCGTTCAAAAGTTTGGGGTCACCCAAACAATTTTGTGTTTTCCATGAAAAGTCACACTTATTCACCACCATACGTTGTGAAATGAATAGAAAATAGAGTCAAGACATTGACAAGGTTAGAAATAATGATGATTTGTATTTGAAATAAGATTTTACATCAAACTTCGCTTTCGTCAAAGAATCCTCCATTTGCAGCAATTACAGCATTGCAGATCTTTGGCATTCTAGCTGTTAATTTGTTGAGGTAATCTGGAGAAATTGCACCCCACGCTTCCAGAAACAGCTCCCACAAGTTGGATTGGTTGGATGGGCACTTCTTGCGTACCATACGGTCAAGCTGCTCCCACAACAGCTCAATGGGGTTCAGATCTGGTGACTGCGCTGGCCACTCCATCACCGATAGAATATGAGCTTCCTGCTTCTGCTCTAAATAGTTCTTGCACAATTTGGAGGTGTGTTTAGGGTCATTGTCCTGTTGTAGGATGAAATTGGCTCCAATCAAGCGCTGTCCACTGGGTATGGCATGGCGTTGCAAAATGGAGTGATAGCCTTCCTTTGTCATGGATAGGCCGGAAGGACACAAATGAGGAATCAATGGTTCAGGCAAAATCAGCGTTGTTTATTTCAGTCCAAGGTCAAACCAGAAGTCACACGAGGAAAAGGGCAGAGGTACAAAAACGGCAGGCAAGGCTCAAAGGTCGGTGGAACAATGCTGGGTCCAATATCCAGGAGTCAAACAAACAAATTCAGGCTGAATCTCTCACACAGGGAACAAGACGATCTGGCACAGGAGGACAGGGGGGTGGAGCTTAAATACTGAGTGGAAGGGGAATAATGAGACACAGGTGAAACACATTAGGGCAGGGAGTGTAATCAACAAGGGGAAGCCAAGTTACCTGAGACAAGGAAACACTCAGCCCTTCAAAATAAAACAGGAAATGATCAGACAGGAACTCAGAGTCTGACAAGAAAAGAACTGACAGTCAGACCCTGACAGTACCCCCCTCCCTAGGGCCGACACCTGGCGGCCCAGGACCCTGCGAATTATTAAGGTCCTTAATGAGCTGGGGGTCCATGATATGGCGAGAGGGTACCCAGGACCGCTCCTCTGGGCCATATCCCTCCCAGTCCACCAGATACTGCAGTCCCCGACCCCGCCGCCTAACCGACAGCAGCTTCTTCACAGAGTACACGGGTCCCCCGTCGATGATCCGGGGGGGCGGAGGGGCCCTGGTGGCTGGGACGAGAAGGCTCTCCTTGACGGGCTTGATGCGGCTGACGTGGAAGGTTGAGTGGATTCTGGAAAACCTTGGAAGCTTGAGTCTAACTGCAGATCGGTTAATGATCTTAGAGATGGAGAAAGGTCCAATAAATCTGGGAGCTAACTTACGGCACTGAACACGTAGCGGGAGGTCACGCGATGAGAGCCAAACCTTCTGACCTGGGGTGTAATCCGGAGCAGGTCGACGGTGCCGGTCCGCAGACTTCTTGTAGGCCTGGGAGGATTTCAGGAGTGCCTTCCTGGCACGGACCCACATGCCCCGACACCGTCGGACCTGGACAACGGCTGATGGCACCGAGACGTCTTTTTCCAAGGTCTGGAAGAGAGGGGGTTGATACCCAAAAACAATCTGGAAGGGGGTTAAGCCTGTGGTGGAAGAGGGCAAGGTGTTGTGTGCAAACTCAACCCAGGGTAATGATTTGGACCAGTTGAAGGGGTTTTGAGAGGAGAGGCAACGCAGCCCAACCTCCATCTCCTGGTTCATCCTTTCTGTTTGACCGTTGCTCTCGGGGTGATAACCAGAGGTCAGATTAGGCTTGGCACCAATTAGTTCACAGAAAGCCCTCCAGAACCTTGCTATGAACTGGGGCCCCCGGTCAGACAAGATGGTTTGAGGAAAACCGTAATCTTTGAAAACTGAGAATAACAAAACCTCAGCAGTTTCTTTGGCCGAAGGTAGTTTAGGGAGAGGAATAAGTTTAGCCATCTTTGAGAACCTGTCGACAACAGTGAGGATGACTGTGTTACCTTGCGAGTCAGGTAAGCCTGTGACAAAGTCCATGGAGATGTCTGACCAGGGGCGATGAGGTATGGGCAGGGGGTGAAGGAGACCAGCTGGAGGTGCATTGGATGTTTTCTGTTGGGAGCAGACAGAACAGGCAGAGACAAATTCACCAACATCCGCCTTCATTTCCGGCCACCAGAATCTTTCAGCCAGTCGGAACAAGGTGCGCTTTACCCCAGGATGGCATGACCATGGGGAAGAGTGCCCCCATTGGATGACCTCACTCCTAAGATCTGGGGGCACAAACAGCCGGTTAGGAGGGAGAGAAGCAGGGGCACGGATGTCGCGACTGGCTTCTAAGACTCTGGTTTCCACATCCCATGTGAAGGCCCCCAGGACCCGATCTGGCGGCAGGATGTGAGTCTCTTTTTCATTTGAATCATCTGGAGAGAAAATTCTTGAGAGGGAGTCTGGTTTTTTATTCTTTGAGCCGGGTCTGTAAGAGAGGACAAAGTTAAATCGGGTGAAGAACATTGCCCACCTGGCTTGACATGGGTTTAACCTCTTGGCAGATTTGAGGTATTGCAAGTTCTTGTGGTCAGTCCAAATCAGAATCGGATGGGCTGCCCCTTCCAGCCAGTGCCGCCATTCTTCCAACGCCACCTTGACTGCTAGCAGCTCTCGGTCCCCCACAGCATAGTTCCTTTCCGGGGGAGACAGTCGTCTAGAGAGGTAAGCACATGGATGAACTTTTCCGTCCTCACCCGACCTCTGGGACAGGATGGCCCCAATCCCCATATCCGAGGCATCCACCTCAACAATAAATTGTTCTTCGGGGTCGGGTAACGTGAGGACTGGAGCTTCCGCGAAGGCCTTCTTCAAGCACAGAAAAGCCTCCTCTGCCGCTGGAGACCACTGAAAGACAGACTTAGAAGAGGTGAGAGCGTGGAGGGGAGAGGCTACGGAGCTGAAACCCTTAATGAACTTTCTGTAAAAATTTGCAAATCCCAGAAAACGTTGCAACTCTTTACGGGATGTGGGAGGAGGCCAGTTGAGCACATCCTGCACCTTAGCGGGATCCATTTTAATCTGACCCTCAGAGATGATGTACCCCAAGAATGTCACTTGGCTCTTGTGGAACTCACACTTCTCGGCCTTTACGTATAGCCCATTCTCTAGAAGGCGAGCAAGAACCTGTCTGACAGAGCTTACATGTTCACTCACATTGCGCGAAAAAATCAGGATATCATCCAAGTACACAAAAACTGTTTTATTTAGGAATTCTCTGAGGACATCGTTAATCAGGGACTGGAAAACAGCAGGGGCATTCGTAAGACCAAACGGCATGACCAAATATTCATAGTGACCTATGGGGGTGTTGAAAGCTGTCTTCCACTCGTCTCCCTCGCGGATGCGGACCAAGTGGTAAGCATTCCGGAGGTCTAATTTGGTGTAAATTTTGGAGCCTTGAAGTAGGTCGAAGGCAGAGGCGATGAGTGGAAGAGGGTACCTGTTCTTTATTGTGATATTATTAAGCTGAGTGTAGTCAATGCAGGGTCTGAGAGTTTTGTCCTTCTTTCCAACAAAAAAGAACCCTGCACCAGCTGGTGACGAGGATGGGCGAATCAGACCCGCTTGCAGGGAAGTGGTGAGGTACTCTTCCATAGCAGTACGTTCAGGAGCTGACAGGGAGTACAGGCGGCCCCGGGGAATAGGAGCCCCAGGAAGGAGATCGATAGCGCAGTCACTTTCTCTGTGGGGAGGAAGAGATAAAGCTTTAGATTTGCTAAAAACTTCACCTAAATCATGGTAGCACTCTGGCACTTGACTAAGGTCCGGGGCAGAGTAATGTCTGGAGGACGTGGGTGACTGGGGTCCGTTGGTGAGACAGGGAAAGCAGTCAGTCCTACAGTTTTGTCCCCAGTCCAACACTGCTCCAGATGTCCAATCCATGTGAGGGTTGTGTTTTCTCAGCCAGGGGTATCCTAATATGAGGGGGTGAGTGGCGGAGTGAGGTAGAAAGTAATTCTCTCAGAGTGGCCGTCAGGGAAGGTGAGTGTAACAGGTGAAGTTTCATGTGTGACCTGGTTCATAAGTCTACCGTCTAGAGCAGTAGCTGAGAGGGGTATCTTGAGGGGAACAGTATCTAATCCCAGCTGCTCTGCCAGTTCCAGGTTAATAAGATTGGTGTCTGCCCCAGAGTCTACTAATGCTCTCATGGATCTGGAGGTAGATTCTGTGGTGACCGTTAAGACAGTGAGCTGGCGGTTGGTATGAGAAGTTGTTAATGTTGCACTCACCAGGGATGTGGAGGCCATGGCAGGGTTGGAATCCCGGACTGGGCAGTCAGCTATCATGTGGCCCAACTGCGCGCAGTAGATGCACCGTCCCTCACGCATCCTGCGTTGTCGTTCGGCAGGGGTCAGCCTGGCACGCCCAATCTGCATTGGCTCTGAAGTTGTAGTCATTGTTGTAGTAGTATCAGCAGAGTCCTCTGGGGGAGGAAGTCGCCCAGCTGACCAGGGTGCCGGTGGTTGGTTGAGCGGGGAAGGAAGCCGACTGCGCTGACGTTCCCAGAGCCTCTGGTCTATCCGCGAAGCCAGGGATACCAGGGCGTCAAGCTCAGAAGGGAGGTCCAGGGGGGCAAGATGGTCTTTCAGTCGTTCTGTCAGGCCCTGGTAAAAGGCGTCTACCAGGGCTGGTTGGTTCCAGCCGCTATCGGCTGCCAGGGTGCGGAACTCAATAGCGTAGTCCATAACTGAACGTCTGCCCTGCCTGACATTGATCAGTGCCTTAGCAGCTTCTCGACCTGGAGTGGCAGAGTGAAAAATCTGCTTGAAAGTCTCCAAAAACAGGGGGAGCGAGTCACACACCGCAGAGCGACGACTCCATTCAGATGTGGCCCAGGCTTTGGCCCTCCCGGAGAGGTAAGACATGATAAACGCTATCTTAGCTCGGTCAGAGGGAAAGGCCTTAGCCTGAAATTCAAAATGGAGCTCACATTGGGTCAGGAACGGGCGGCAGTCACCAGAGTCTCCCGAGAAGCGCTCTGGGCTAGATAGTCTAAGGGAACAGGGCTCAGGGAGGTCAGGCTGGTCTGGAACAGCAGCTGGAGAAACGGAGGGCTCGGTGGCAGTGGAGGTAACATGGGGAGTGGGGCTCTGGAGATGCTCAAGGACCTGTGCCAGTTGTCCTGAGACTGTAGCACAGTGCGCTTCAGTCCGAGTGGTGACGTCTGTTAGCTCATGGCGGAGCTGAGCAAACTGCTGGTCCTGTTGGTGCAGTCTCTGAGCTTGTATTCTCAGTGCAGAGCGGATCTGATCTGATTCCAATGTGTCCATGTTTTGGCCAGATCGTTCTGTCATGGATAGGCCGGAAGGACACAAATGAGGAATCAATGGTTCAGGCAAAATCAGCGTTGTTTATTTCAGTCCAAGGTCAAACCAGAAGTCACACGAGGAAAAGGGCAGAGGTACAAAAACGGCAGGCAAGGCTCAAAGGTCGGTGGAACAATGCTGGGTCCAATATCCAGGAGTCAAACAAACAAATTCAGGCTGAATCTCTCACACAGGGAACAAGACGATCTGGCACAGGAGGACAGGGGGGTGGAGCTTAAATACTGAGTGGAAGGGGAATAATGAGACACAGGTGAAACACATTAGGGCAGGGAGTGTAATCAACAAGGGGAAGCCAAGTTACCTGAGACAAGGAAACACTCAGCCCTTCAAAATAAAACAGGAAATGATCAGACAGGAACTCAGAGTCTGACAAGAAAAGAACTGACAGTCAGACCCTGACACCTTATTCAGAATCCCTTTTACCCTGTACAAATCTCCCACCTTACCAGCACCAAAGCAACCCCAGACCATCACATTACCTCCACCATGCTTAACAGATGGCGTCAGGCATTCTTCCAGCATCTTTTCATTTGTTCTGCGTCTCACAAACATTCTTCTTTGTGATCCAAACACCTCAAACTTAGATTCGTCCGTCCACAACACTTTTTTCCAGTCTTCCTCTGTCCAATGTCTGTGTTCTTTTGCCCATCTTAATCTTTTTCTTTTATTGGCCAGTCTCAGATATGGCTTTTTCTCTGCCACTCTGCCCTGAAGCCCAGAATCCCGCAGCCGCCTCTTCACTGTAGATGTTGACACTGGTGTTTTGCGGGTACTATTTAATGAAGATGCCAGTTGGGGACCTGCGAGGCGTCTGTTTCTCAAACTAGAGACTCTAATGAACTTATCTTCTTGCACAGTTGTGCTACGCGGCCTCCCACTTCTTTTTCTACTCTGGTTAGAGCCTGTTTGTGCTGTCCTCTGAAGGGAGTAGTACACACCGTTGTAGGAAATCTTCAATTTCTTAGCAATTTCTCGCATGGAATAGCCTTCATTTCGAAGAACAAGAATAGACTGTCGAGTTTCAGATGAAAGTTCTCTTTTTCTGGCCATTTTGAGCGTTTAATTGACCCCACAAATGTAATGCTCCAGAAACTCAATCTGCTCAAAGGAAGATCAGTTTTGTAGCTTCTGTAAAGAGCTAAACTGTTTTCAGATGTGTGAACATGATTGCACAAGGGTTTTCTAATCATCAGTTAGCCTTCTGAGCCAATGAGCAAACACATTTCACCATTAGAACACTGGAGTGATAGTGGCTGGAACTAGGCCTCTATACACCTATGTAGATATTGCACCAAAAACCAGACATTTGCAGCTAGAATAGTCATTTACCACATTAGCAATGTATAGAGTGTATTTCTTTAAAGTTAAGACTAGTTTAAAGTTATCTTCATTGAAAAGTACAGTGCTTTTCCTTCAAAAATAAGGACATTTCAATGTGACCCCAAACTTTTGAACGGTAGTGTACATGTAACTATGAAACTGAACCACGATCTTCAAAGTGGTAAATGACATCAAAGGCAAACCAAGCTCCTTGAAGATGTTACCCAGTAATGCATTTGACTTACCCTTACACACATGTTGCCATGGTGATCCCAACTTCAAAGGGATCAACTGCAGCGAAGCAAGTTTGTGTCACATGTCGCCATGGTGACACCAACTTCAAAGGGCTGAACAGCAGCAAAGCACGTTTGTGTCACATGTCGCCATGGTGAAACTACCACTATCTTCAAAGTGGTGAATGACATCAAAGGCCAACCAATGTCCTTGAAGATCTTACCTCGTCATGAAGTTGACTTGGCTTCACACACAAGTCGCCATGGTGACACAAACTTCAAAGGGATGAACTGCAGCAACGCAAGTTTGTGTCACATGTCGCCATGGTGGCACTACCACTATGTTCAAAGTGGTGAATGACATCAAAGGCAAACCAATCTCCTTGAAGATCTTACCTCGTCATGAAGCTGACTTTCCTTCACACACATGTCACCATGGTGACACCAACTTCAAAAGGATGAACTGCAGCAAGGCAATATATTGACTTGGAAGATGTTACATAGTCATAAGTAATGTAGAGTCGGCTCACATGTAACTATGAAACTGTACCACGACCTTCAAAGTGGTGAATGACATCAAAGGCCAACCAATGTCCTTGAAGATCTTACCTGGTCATGAAGTTGACTTGTCTTCACACACATGTCGCCATGGTGACACAAACTTCAAAGGGACGAACTGCAGCAAAGCAAATTTGTGTCACATGTTGCCATAGTGACACAAACTTCAAAGGGATGAACTACAGCAAGGCAATATATTGACTTGGAAGATGTTAGGTAGTCATAAGTAATGTAGAGTCGGCTCGCATGTAACTATGAAACTGAACCACGATCTTCAAAGTGGTAAATGACATCAAAGGCCAACCAATCTCCTTGAAGATGTTACCCCGTAATGCATTTGACTTACCCTTACACACATGTTGCCATGGTGACACCAACTTCAAAGCGATCAACTGCAGCAAAGCAAGTTTGTGTCACATGTCGCCATGGTGAAACTACCACTATGTTCAAAGTGGTGAATGACATCAAAGGCAAACCAATGTCCTTGAAGATCTTACCTGGTCATTAAGTTGATTTGTCTTCACACACATGTTGCCATGGTGACACAAACTTCAAAGGGCTGAACTGCAGCAAAGCGCGTTTGTGTCACATGTCGCCATGGTGAAACTACCACTATCTTCAAGTGGTGAATGACATCAAAGGCAAACCAATGTCCTTGAAGATCTTACATCGTCATGAAGTTGAGTTGCCTTCACACTAGTGTTAATTTCGTTAACGAAAACTATGACGAAATATGTTCGTCAACGCACATTTTTCTACGGACGAAAACTAGACTAGACGAGACTAAATCCCACATGAATAAACGATAAATAGGACTAAATCAGTATGTATTTTCATTGACTAATAAAGACGAGACGAAAATGAAGTTCACTTAATGAAGACTACGATAAAATCTATGGTCATTTTCGTTCACGAACTAACTAAGACGAGACAAAATATTAGACTTCCCGTCTCCTCTGCTGCGCAGCCTGACGCAGGCACGCTGTTCCTCACACACACGCTACACACACACACACACGCTACACAGACACGCCCCCTTTCGAACTCGCAGCCGGCCGAGCGGCAGACACGAGGGACACAAGAACATAGATGAATGGAAGGACACAGGACAGTCAGGAGGATTCAAACACGTCACAAATAAAACATAAAAATGGCAATGCGAGGGCTCAGGAGAAAGAAAAGACTCGATATATGGAGACACTTTTGAGCATACAAAGTTCTTGCTGTTCATCTGGATGAAAAAACCGACAGGTTCTTACACTAGTTCAAGCTAGCTCTTCCTTGTTTTCAGCTTTAATAATTGTATATGCCATGTGAACTAGACAGCACTTTTGTTATCCATGGAAAATATTTTTATTTACTTAATACTGACCTCAGGTTTTATGTGAACTAGCTTTAAAGACACAGCACTTTTGTTATCCATTTGTTATTAAAGGAGTAGTTCACCACCAAAATGACTTTTTTTCTATTGATTACTCACTGCGGATATTCAGTATTATATTTGTTTAAATGCAGGCATTATTTGTCTGAATTGTTATGGTTCAAAAATAAATATGCACCTTTATGAAAAGGATGAGAGAAAATGCTATGTGAAATAATTATAGATTATATGGATATGCTATATATTATTTGCTGACAAAAAAGGTAAAGGGGTAAAATAATTGTCTTGACTAAAACTAGACTAAAATGTCAACAATTTTCGTCGACTAGACTAAACTAGATAAAAATACGTTGTCGTGGACTAAGATGAAGACTAAAATGCTTGGCTTTTAGTGGACTAAAACTTGACTAAATAAAAACGGGATGAGGGTGACTAAATGTGATAAAAACTTACAAGGGCGATTGAAACTGGACTAAGACTGAACTAAAACTATAAAATGGCTCATAAAATTAACACTACTTCACACACACGTTGCCATGGTGACACAAACTTTATGATTTCTAAATAATTCATTTGACCTGTTAGTTTGTCTCTAAGAAGCCCTCCTATCCTCCACTCGTTACCTGGATTCATTGCACCTGTTTGAACTCGTTATATGGATCAAAGACACCTGTCCACACTCACCATCAATCAGACTCCAACCTCTCCACCATGGACAAGACCAAAGAGCTGTTTAAGGACACCAGAGACAAAACTGTAGACCTGCACAAGGCTGGGACGGGCTACAGGACAATAGGCAAGTAGCTTGGTGAGACGGCAACAACTGTTGGAGCAATTATTAGACAATGGAAGAGACTCAAGATGACTGTCAGTCTCCATCAGACTGGGGCTCTAGACAAGAGCTGGACCACAGTCTCAATGGTTACCATGGTAGCACAAGCAAGGTCCACCTGCTCAAGCCAGCACATGTCCAGGCCCGTCTGGAGTTTGGCAATAACCATCTGGTGATCCAGAGGAGACATGGGAGGAGGTCATGTGATCAGATGAGACCAAAAGTGAACTTTTTGGTATAAACTCCACTCACTGTGTTTGGAAGAAGAAGAAGGATGAGTACAATCCCATGAACACCATCCCAACTGTGAAGCATGGGGGTAGAAGCATAATGCTCCAACTAATCATGTTCTTCTAATACTTCTTGAGAAGTCGTGCTGCATTTTCACTTTGTTTTGACGCTTCCCATTTTTCTAAAATTGCTATCAATCTTAAGCAAAGGCTCAGAAAAGGCCACCGAGGCCAGGAACGTGTGTGCGCTCTGGTGAGCCAGCGTGAAAGGCGCGTGGCGCACGCTTCGCCGCGTCAGCACCAAAGCGTCGTTAAACAGGAACAGGCCCACGTCAGACACGTGCTCGTAGGTCCTGGACGTATAAAAGGACACAGATTTATTAAATCCAACACTGAGCAGAAACACAGAAATAATTTGTGCTTTTACCTTAGAGAGTCTGGAATCTGATCATCAGGACTCATGAGCAAAGCAGCATCCTGAGTTATTATCAGCTGCCTGTTTCCTTCACTGAGCTTCTACACACATAAAGTATTCAGTTTAAAGTACTGTGACACAATAGTTGAACACGTTTATGAGCATATTAGCTGGGTTATGTTCTTTTACCGGGCAGCCGTGGATCATTTGCTGCGTCTCTTTCATCAGTGTATCTGCCACTGAGCTTCTCTTTAGCTGAAAGAAAAGCAAACACACATTTAATCCAGACTGCAGTGTAATGACAGTCATGTTTCTAAAGCTCTCTGCAGGTGTTCCCACCTTCTGGATGAACTCTCTGAATGGGCTCAGTGTGCTGAGGGCAGAGCAGAGTCACGTCCTCCTGTATCCTCCACACTGGACACAGCAGCAGCTCCTGGAAGCTTCAGAAACACACATATGCAGCTCTGAGTAACAACCACCATGGAGGAGATCCACCTGTCCTCACATGAGTTTCACACACTTGCATGTTTAACAAAATAGTTTTTTAATTTTGAAGACATTAGAAATAATTTGATATGATAACAATGTTATGGAAATGGTTTTAGATGCTTGAAGTTAATGCAGATATTTGTTTTTAGATGACTGACAGGCTCTTTGACACCTTGAACAGCTGCAATCCCTGTGCCAAAGGATTCAAAGCTCCCCTTGGGGCCTTGAATTGGGCAGAGAGAGTGGCTTTCTTGTTGAGAGCCAGGGAGTATTTGATCAGTTTGTCAGTGAAAGGTGTCACATCCCTTCACCAGTCAAAGAGATCCTTTAAAGTAGTGACTATACTGTTTGCATGAAATAGGTTCATTCACTACTCAGTACCCATGTTCTGCATCAAGTTCATAAGATGCTCTGTTCTCTTGTTCTGATTCAGGTTTAAATTATGGAAATAACTCACTGTTTCTTCAGGTCTTACAGGTGTCAATATGATATAGTATGGCCGTGTACTCCTCAACGACTGTTCCGCCAGTAAAGTTTTGTAAAGGTTGTGTAAAAATAATAACTCCAATTTATATAGCGCCCTTCAAGAAACCCAAGGTCACTTTTCAGTGAAAAATAAACTTGATGAATAAAGGAGAGAACTAAATGGCTAATTTGGAAAGGGCATGGAGAGAAGGTGAGTCTTGAGGTGAGGTTGGAGCGTGATGGATTTCAGAAGGGAGAGACTTCCAAAGAGTGGTTTGAAAACCTGTGGGAGTCCGCAAAAAGCCGCTTTATCATTACTCAAAAAGAACTGGGTTAGTACGTTATACTGTCGGACACTTAGAGGTTGAATATGTAGAATATGTATTAAAAGCTATATTAAAAAAATAATAATAATATCCACAGTGCGATTAGAGGGGTGCAGAATGAAAGTATTGTTTGCACGAAAAAATAACAAAAGTATTTGCGCAATTCTACATATTCAACCTTTAACTTCTCTTTTGGAGGTAGAGAAAATTAAACTCTGTAAGTTTTCTTCCTCGTTTGACTGTAATAAGTGAAGTAAATGTGAAATAAATAAATCCTTTTTTGGAGGAGGAGGAGGAGCCAACGACCCAGTTGCATAACAATATGTAATGTCTGCATTCTGTTTGTGTACAGGAACACAACAACCTGAAAATCTTTGGAGAGTAAAGCTCTTCCTGTTGCTAAATCCTGATCACATTAGCCTTCCATCCAGTGCAGACTGCACTAAACTAACCAGAAGAGGCTTAGATAATGTACACTGTATTGTTTTGAATGTGAGCAATTTATTTGTACATCCATCAACACTGATTATTTGCAAGTGTTGGACACAACGTCTGTCTACATCTGTATGCCACTGTGCAATGTGGAAAACCAGAGAAATTACAACTGTAAGCAGTGATGAAGGGCCCTATCAGACGCCGTCCCACGTGGAAATCTTGATCGCGCCCACGGCACTCTTAAATATCATGAGCATTACGGAGTGACACCTGATTCCCTTTTTCCACCTCAGTCAACTGTGAACTCACAGACAGAGGAGGGGGAAGAGAAAGGAGCGCGGGCTGCCAGAGGTGGGGAGTGAGGAGGAGTGAATGTCACTGAAAAGATTTGATCAAGTTGATCATGTTGAGTCAGATAAATAAAATGGGGCTGCAGCCTGCATGGGACAACAGGGAGACATCTAAGGCTTAAAGACATTTTAAAATCAACTGTTGGACCCATCTGAACACCGTTACATGTGTAGTGAGCAGGAGTCATCCTAATCAGGTCAGGTTCTTTTCATGAGGTAACGTACATGTTGCACAAATATTGACATTGTATGATTAATGTCTTATGATTAATACATTACCACTACAGCAGTGTATGTTGGTCATGGCCTTTAAAGACACAATAAAGCTTTGACTCTCAGGCACTTACCAGTAAAACTGAATAAATGATTAAGTCAGTAAATTGATAACACCTTTTTTTTTCTGTCCTTATTTTCCAGGGGTTATGATGTACCAGGGAATGTCTCAGACAGATGTTACGTCCAAATGTCTTGTACTCTTCCAGAATTTAATAATTACATCTTCCAGAGCTTTCCCATGATTAGCCTTAATGTCATTGGGTTTTATCTAGCATGAGATAACAAGTCCAGGCTTCTGGCTAAAATTCAGGCTAACACAATGAATGAGCTAAGAGCAGCAGTTGGCAGAAGCCGGTTGTATATTATTCCCCAGACCAGCATCACACTGCCATTGGAGGTGAGTTTTTGTTATTTTGGGACAACACTCCTTTTGAATATTACCACATAACAGTTACAGTTTTCATCCAGATGTCAGAAGCTGAAAGGACTTGTGTCCTCCCAGAAACATCTACTTCAGATGGATGTGAGACAGTTCCAGAGTCTCCACCGGCTTCATCATCCACATCACTGATGGGGACACCCATTGCTTCATCAACAGCCATCAGAGATGCACCCTCATCCACTGCCTCCTCAGCCATTTTGTCAGGTCCATCCCAGTCAGGTGCATCATCAGCCTGCTCAGTTCTGCCCTCACCTGCTGTCTCCCACTGCACTACGTCCAGCAATCATGCAAGTCCCCAGTCCTCTCCTCTCACTGCCTGTAGGAGCCGCATTTAGGGCTATTTCATTTATTTCAGTTTACAGGATATATTGATTATTTTGGGACGACATTGATTAAAAGCAATGAATGTGTTACATGTTCTTTGCTCTGCTTAGTCAAGCACACATAGGTGGCAGTAAGGTGCGCTCTCCTCCCTCCTCAGGTGGCGAGGGGGCGGGGCTTAACCTTTAACTTTAGAGTTTGAATGGAGACTCGGGTCCCTGGATGGCAGCGATGTAGTCATTGACCGCAGCATCATGTTTTGCTTTATGTCTTTGTTTATCTTGTTTTCATAATAAATTTCTTTTTATTGGAGAACATTACGGCTTACTGGATTTTTTGTAGCTGCGCGTCAGACACACTGCTCATCCACCTAAACAAAAAGGAACAGGACAGACACACAGGACATGCATTTTATTTATTTTTATTTATTTATTTATTTTGCCAATAAAAATAAATGTATTATGAAAACAAGAAAAACAAAGACAAAGTAAAACACATTGATGCTGTGGTCAATGACAATATCGCTGCCATCCAGGGACCCGCGTCTCCATTCAAACTCTAAAGTTAAAGTTTTTTATTTTTGGCCACTACAATTAGGAAACATTCTTATCCCTCCAACTGGTTTAAATAAGCAAGAACTGATGGAGGACTTTGATGAGAAACTCTTTGAACTAGCAGCAGACCTATTTCCTGCTGATAGTTCAACCCCCGCGGCCTTCACTGTCCCTGTCACTACGGACTACCCAGGAGAGTACGGGTTCCAGCTCCGCTTTCAGGACTCTGGCGTAGCCAAGTCTGACTTGGTTCAGCCATGGAGGTTGTGCCAAGAGCCAGGAGAGACTATTTCAGCAGTGGCCTTTTGTCTGTCGAGGAGAACAGAGGGAAAACAGAGTGCTGAGCCGGTGTAGCAAGTTAAACTTGGTTTAAGTTGAGTTTTCTTTAGTTCAACTCAGTTAACTGTTCATTTAACCTTTTTTTGTTGTATACACTTTTTGCTGCATGTGAGGCTGGAAGCTCTGTAAATAAACACCTTGTGGTGATTTTTTTTGAACAAACTGCTTTGAATCTGCTCCTACTTTTGCCGCTCTGGTCAGCTTTGCAACATTTGGTTCACAACGTTTGCTCTAATACAAATGAACAAATAAAACTGATTCTATAAGTCTATAAACCATTTAATTATTTTTTTCCAAGTTGTTTTTCTTTTCTTTCCCCATTTGTAGATTTTCAGGTACTTATCACTCTGTTGCCCTCTGGGTAGCCCTTCATTTTAATTCTGCTTTAATAGAGCCATCATGCTGTATTTAAAACAAAAAACAAACAAAAAAACAAAGAACATCATAACTAATCTTGTTTAATTCTTGTATTTAGTTTAGGTATTGAGTTATGTTTTAAATAATCTTGCTTAATTCTTCTTTTCACCCATGCTGGAGTGTGACTGTCACTCTGTGCTATCCAAGGGGGAACTTGTGTCCTTTTTTGGTAACGTGTATGAGCGAATATTGCAGCCCTCTATGTGCAAACTACTATATGTGTTATTATTATTAGTCAAGTCTATGCTTGAAGTATTCAAGGAAAACCCCCACACAGTTCAAAATATCAAATCAAAATATATGCCACTCTGCCTGGGTCCACTGCAACGATAGAATGTTCCTTTTCAAAGCTGAAGCTGATCAAATCAAGGCTCAGAAATCAGTGTGGTCAAGAGCGGCTGTCTGACCTCCTCCTGTGAAAGTGAACATTGGGTAGATGATGTCAGGCAGTGGCCAAAACTTACCGATAAAGGTAATTTACTGACATCATGTATTAATGTAAAAATGCATCAGCCAAATGTAATGTAATGTAATTGAGACATGTAGCTATAAGGCTAAGCTAATTGATGACCGAACGTCATTCTACACTAGCTGTGTTGCTAATATGTTCACAAGTTGCAAATAACTATTAGCCACGACCAGTTGTAGCAATAAAATATCCTACATGTTCTTACAGATATTCAGGATTATTTTATTAATCATCTGGCATGTGATGAGCTTCAAAACTACAGGGCATTGATTGAAGGTCAGAATTACATGAGCTACGGATGGATTGGCCGGATACTGCATACCATCGCAAATCACTAGACAGCATACGTACTAAGAAAACCTAAACTGGCTAAAAATTTCCTACAGCAACTCCATCTGCTACTTCTGCTATTTCCTTAGCAGCAGGGCACGCAGTAATGCCGGCGCTGCTTTACTTCCATGTTTCGACGGATTTGTCTACAGCCAACGGTGTTGTGGGTAACGCGTGTACTCTACTTTTTTTATGTAACTTGAAACATAACGCTTTAGTTTTGTGAGTGAGAGACAGGGACAACTTGTTAAAGTTTATATCTCAGGATCCTGTTTCATAATCCATGTATTCTCTCAGAGGCTTGCTCTGCTTTTACTTCCATAACAACTCTCTGAATGAACTCAAATGAGTATTTCATGGCATCCGGATATTCAAGGTTAACGGAGTATATTACTCCCATCAGCATTGCAAAACTTTGCGAGATGTCTTTCAGGTTGTGGAGAACAACCGTCTCCTCAACCACAACAGCAATGTCGAAAACGTTGTGTCAGACATGTCAGTGTGTGCCTTGAAAAGAAAAGAAACAGAGTAAGACCATTTTCATAATTCAACAGACTATATGTATAAGAAAGAAAAGGAGTGAGACAGGACGTAAAGGAGAAAGAGACAAGGAGGGAAAATGAAGAAGAGGGAAGGAGGGATAGAAAGAGGAAGAGAAAGATTAGGAGACAGACAAAAATGAACAATACATACAATTTGTCATTACAGACAATTATTCTTACGTTGCACATCCTGATGACATTAGAAGAATCCTCACCTGATATGTAGTGTGGCAGGCCAAGAAGAGCAGCCACCCTTCTTCTCCCATTTGTGTCCTACAAGACGAAGAAACATGCAGCGAGATGGAGCGACTGCTTCCTTCCACTCCTGGTCGCTGCTCTGTAAAGTGGCAATAGTCTCAGTGCAAGGTCATCCAAGTAGAGGAAAGGGTAGAAGAGAGGAGAAAGGAAAAAAGAGAAGGGGGGATAGAGAAGAAGAGTGGGGAGCAGAGGAGAGAGAAGAAGAAAGAGAAAGAGAAGGGGAGAATGAGGAGAATGAAAATAATGATAACATTTCTGTGGATTACATTCAAAGCTGTAATTACCTGTCTCTCTGTCCTGTGGGCAGTAAAAGCTGAAACTATGCTGGACTTAAAAGAGCACCCCTCAAAGGGAAAAGTCTCAGTCTCTCGAGTTCTCAAATGTGTCTTTAAGTGAAGAAAACAGTGATTTATGTTGGATGGAGCGGAAAAAAAGTTCACCGCATAGTTTAGCAACTGGATTTGATCCGTTTTATGCCCCTTGACATTCTTTGGAGCACAGTTAGACAGCTGGAGTAAATGCAGCTCAAGCCCTGACTTCACGCCCATGTCTGTCTTTGTAATGAGTGACTATGGTTTTTTGTGGCAAAACTGCAAAACTTACAGCTCCACTTCATCCAAATGTTGCCAAACTTCTATGGACAGCAGCACCTTAAGAAAAGAAAGAACAACATACATGAACGACTTAGAAATGAAAGGTCATAATGTTATAAGAGCATGTGAGATTCTGTCAGGATTATTAATCTGAGGAATTATTCAGTTAACCATCATTTCAATCAGAAGAACAATTTCTATAAAAAGCTGCTAAACAGCTGTTACAGCTGTAACTGATTAGAAACAGGATCAGGGTGAACTGTAGATAATATTGTTATTCTAAACTGCAACATTTCCATCAGTTTTTTGTTCAAAACAAATAATGACCTCTGAGTAGAATACTGGTTTCTTGTTTCCACTCACGACCATAACTCTGCAGGACATCTGTGAGTTCAGCATGAGTGCTGAAGCATTGCTAATATTAACTTCCCTACTTGCTAGATGTTGTGTTATTACTCTGAGCACATCATCATCAAAGAAGTGAACCAGTACATTAAGAACTGTGTCCATGCTGTGGCTAGTGGTTTCACCAGCATTAAGTGAAAACTTTTCTCCATCTTTCGACTTCGGTGAAACTGTGTTGTGTCTGCTGCGTTCAAGACAACTCGGAAGTACCCGATAAATCAAAGCATTCACGCTACAGGTTAACACGGAGGAGAAAAAAATCAGTTTGGGAAGCTGTCACCATTTGCTGAACACTAAAAACATATGCAGCAGCAATTTATGCTTATTTTGGACGGTGTCATTTCAGACCTGTAACTTCCGAGTTTGACGCTGTTCAGTTCATTTTTCACAACTCAGATCTCTTTTTATCCCCAAGTCATGAACGCAGCATTAACTGCTGCTGGATCTCAATTAAGATTTTCCAGGACCCGCCCCCACCCTACTTATGATTGGCTAGTAATATTAGTTTGGTTAGGAGCGACCAGTGCCATCAAGAGAGAGAGAGTTGTAAAAAATGGCGGCGCTTTTAAACGCCTACTTCCGGATTTGAAGATCGGATTAGTTCCAAACACTGTCATTTGGCCGTTGGACCTCATTCACTTACATTGCTGTGCATTGAGCTGTCCCTTTCAACGAGGCAATGGTGGTCATTTCATATGAAGGACTAGACTTTATTTTTGAAAATCATAGTTCAGTTCAGTTCAGTATTTTTTTAGTCATCTTTTATTTGTTATTTTTTACACAATGATTTTTAATAGACATTTTGTGGAGTCATTTTCCTCGACGAGGACATGGAAGCAGTTGTGCCGAGGTCATGGGTTAAAGGTGATGAATGTTTTTGGCCAACATTCATTTCTGAGGAAAAAACCCAAAAGGCCATAAAGAGGCATGAGATGCCAGGCCCTGGCTGGAAAATCTTCACAATAAGAACATTCTTTGAAAAAGGTAAATAAACAAGCAAACAGGGCAATTCTATGTCTTTCCATGTTAGGACAACAGTTATGCCTTACTCCCTTTGTCCTTAATCATCTCCATATCTATCTTTCTTTATTTTTTATAATAGTAGATGACTTCAGTAAGGCAAGGCAAAAGATGAAGGACTACAACAGAAATGGAACAGCAGTCCTCCAGTCAGAGGATGAAGGCTCAATGACCAAAAGGAGAAGAGAGGCGACACAGTATGTACATTATATGATTGTTTTGAAGAGGAACAAAATGAACTGAAACTGACAGACAACACTTGTCACAATGAATCCCCAAGAGATAACAGGAGAAGAATCTACTTGTGTGTACTTGACAACATCACTGTGCAAATGAAGGCCAGATTTGAAAATTTAAATGAGCTTACTTTCCTCAGCTTAGTTGACAGCAAGAAAGTTGCAGAGATGTCAGCTAATTTTGACACAGATAAACTGAAGAACCTGTCAAAATACGCACGATTCTTTGATCTGGTTAGATTACAGCCTGATTTGGTGGATTATACTGTTCACAAATAATCCAAGGAATGTCACCTGTACAGCTGCTCTCATTGTTGAGAGGCAATAGTCTCCAGGAGACTGTACCAGAGGCCACAACGTTATTGAAGCTGGTCTCAACGATACCTGCTACCACTGCATCTGTGGAGAGGACATTTAAAGCATTTAAAGCGCATCAAGACTTACAGCCGTAATAGGACGGAGCAGGACAGGCTTTCATCATTGGTAATTAATACTGAGTTCTACATAATATATATTCTTGTATGTGATTTAAGCTCTGGCTGATCCTGCCTACCCAGCCATGGACCTCACTGCACGTTACTGCTGTGCATGTACGCTGCTTTAAATAGCCCAGTGACAACCTCATCCATATATTCTGGGACAATGACAGATCATTTCATTTAGACTCTGCATTTTAACAATTGAAGGAATCATGCCACTTTATGTTAAACCTGTGTCCTGTGTTTGTAGTTGGCTGAGTCCACAGCAGGACGGTTCTGCAGGCAACATGATGGATCAACCCCCTCACACTCTCCAGCTTCCAAGGTCCAGTAGTTTCCCTCTACTATGGATATATAGGATATGTGGATTTATTTCTGTCACACAGGACACTGAGTCTGTATTGTGTGTGTTATCAGATGTTAAGACGTGGCACACCTGCATCCTGTTCCACTAATCACTCTCTCCTTTTAACACAGTAGCGTGCTGGACCTGGAGAGACCAGACCAGTCACGCACACACGGATGTCTGACTGAACTGATTGAAACCGGTGTTTTGGAACCGACAGCTGGGGTTTAGTCATCTCAGGTTCAGACAACCCAGAGGTTAAGTTTTATTTCAGTGTTTGTTAAACCTCCTTTCTGGAATACCCCCAAGGTGTTCAGTCAGATGCTTCATATAACGTGACATTCATCAGGTGTGGCCAATCAGGCTGATGTAGCGCGTGCAGTGCAGCACCCAAAGACAACAACGTGCGCCAATGCTCTCGTCTTCTTCATTTCTGATTCTGAGGGCATCTACTACGCATGCGCCGTGCTCCTCGTTAGTATAGTGGCCAGTATCTCCGCCTGTCACGCGGAAGACCGGGGTTCGATTCCCCAACGGGGAGATTTCTGTTTTTCTCCAGTTGCTCTTCATGACCTTTACCGTCTATGGTTTGGTCCCAAAACGTTTAACTTGCAAAGAGTCAATCATTGAGCACAAGATGCAGAGTTATCATTCACAACCTGCACATGTTCATGTGTCACAGGAAAAGGCGTCTCTACAACTTATTTCCCAAAATTAGCAAATATACTAATAGTGGAGTTTTGAACTGAAGGTTCAGACAGAAACAGAGTAATGTGTTGTACGCTGTTCAGTGCAGTGAGGAGTGTACAGAAAATACATTGAGGAAACTAAACAACCCATCCATAAACGCATGTACCAACACAGGAGAGCCAGTTCATCAGGAAACGAGTCAGAGGTCCACCTACACCTGAAGGACAAAGGACACTCCTTTGAAGATAACAACGTCCAAATGTTAGCCAGAGAAGACCGATGGACCCCTAGAACTGAAGAAGCTACTTGGATGAGGTGGTGAAACGTCTCTAAAAATGTACAAGTCCAGTTTCCTTTGTTGAACCTTTGTTGGATACGAAAAGGTCTGAGACTTTCTTTATACTGTTCCTTCAGTAAGACTGTCAAAACAGAAACATCAAAGCCAGTCTCCACAAACGATTCAGTATCTCACGACTTTTTTTTTTTAACACCTTTTATTGTCTAGTGTAGTTTCCGTAGTGTAGTGGTTATCACATTCGCCTAACACGTGAAAGGTCCCCGGTTCGAAACCGGGTGGAAACATTGTTATGTTTTTCCTCGACTTAGAGAGGCCTCCAGATTTAAATGACTCCAGATTTAAATGACTCCAGACTGCATTGTTTCCATATCATCAAGTGGACCAGGGGGGTATTCCAGAAAGGAGGTTTAACAAACACTGAGATAAAACTTAAATATAAACTTAAATGCATAAGTTTAATATAGCACATTAATGTATGTCAGAAGCACAATAATTCAGTAGATATTATGCTACATATTAACTGCTTTGTATGAGACTTTCTTATACTATAGACTACCTTGTCATATATTGTATTATTTTTAATTAGATGTAACCCGACCGCCCTCAAGAGAACGTGGCCGCAGGTCAAAACTAAATATAAAAACATTGTCCAAGTTGATAAGATATATCTGGGTGCATCGTCTTAGACATCTCTTATCCAGTATTATATTCTTGAATTGCCATATTGCAACAAGGTTCATTCATTTCAAAGCCAATAGGAAGAAAGCAGAGGAGAGGAAGACCGGTTCTGGACCAGCGGTGTCCCCCCTCACCCCTGTGGAGGAGCTGGCGATCAGTATCAATGGAGGGCGTCCGATGACGGAGGGGATTCCTGGGGGCACGTCATCGGAGCCCTCAACCTCCCAGGAGGAGCAAAATGAACTAGTGCAATGTATTTACCCTAATAGACCTACGCCTAAATCACTTATGTCTAATTTGTGTAGCCTTGCATGTTTGAAAATGACCAATTTAAAGATTAAATACCCAAACATAACCTGAACAAAACCCCTACCAGTTAAGTTCAGAGCCTATGTAACTATAGTTACTTACATAGCCTGATAATTTTTGAGCTTTCTGGAACCGAAATCCCAGGTTTACCGCTAACTCTGGGTTAACATATCCAGATAAGCCAGTAAACCTGCTTTCTGGAATCCCCCCCTGGTCTGGTCTCTCCAGGTCCAGCACGCTACTGTGTTAAAAGGAGAGAGTGATTAGTGGAACAGGATGCAGGTGTGCCAATCACTCTCACCTGGTGCTGCTCTCACTCTCCCTCTCCACACCAGTGAACCTAATGAGCATGTCTTTGGATGGTGGGAGGAAGCCTTAGTACCCGGAGAGAACCCACGCAGACACAGGGAGAACATGCAAAAAATAGAAATAACAGATGCAGTTCAGCACAGTTGAGAAGTCTGGGTAGAAAAGTGCTAAAACATCGAATCAATAATTAGCAATATCGACCGATATGAAACAGTTATATCGTGATCCATTTTTAGCCCTAGGGCCCCTAGTTTGTCAAACTACGATGAAGAGATTCCTAACCCACGCCACAATCTATTACACTTCATGAGCAAAACAAGGTAGAGATAAAATGAAACATCTGAAGTTGAGCCACTCAGGCAAGTTAAACTGATAAAAAAATAAAGGAAAACAACAATCCTCTAAATGTTTAAAGTGCAATGAGGGATGACAATATTTAGACATGCTTATAACAGGTATAGGCCTTAGTAGGGAAGTTAGAGTGTGCAGTGTATTTCACCGTAGAAGGAGTGTTTTAAGGGTAAGTATAATTAGAAATCATTAATGCATGCATGCTTTTGGAACAGGAAACGCTGTGCACAGATGCTCGTGTCAGGTGCTAACTACAAAGTGATTCAGCACTGAGGATAACAGGGAGAAGGGCGGGAGTGATGGTCGCACCGTACTTCTTTCTCCAAGGCCGTGACCTGGGTCATGAGGCCAAAAGCACCAGTGGAAAAGTGCTGAGGCGAGCAACTTGTGCAGCGGGTCCGGCCTGCTTCATGTAAACTCCCTAGACTTAGTATAAAAGCACGAGCCTGTAATCTCTGAGTCAGACCTCGACAAAGACGCCGCTGTATGAACATTGGTTGATGTTGAGCTCTCCAAGATATCTGGATTGAATAAAGGTAATCTACTGTTTGCTACTCTGACTCTGAGCTCGTTCCAGCCCAGAGAAAAGACTTGTGGGGAATTGTAGGAGGATTGCAAGCTCTGTTGAGAACCTCAGCTATTTGGTCTGAACTATCTCAACAGTATCATATATAAAACATGTAAAAGCATACAACAGCCGCAAAAGAAAAAGTCCATATTTAAATGTAAGTGCTATCTGCACTTTCCCATCCTGCAGCGCACAATACCACTTTAAAAGGAAAAAGGAGCCAGTGGGAGACAAACCGGTAAAAATATTTCTTCAACAAAAAGACAAAATGACTCACAAAACTGGAGAAACTAAATTCAGCCCAGCAACAAAAACCAAAAGAGGGAAAATCACCAGAGCACTACATGAAGGTGTGAGCAAAGTCTAATACAGTAAACTAAAAAGAACACCACAAGCAGAAATAATGTCAGGGAACATGACACGGAGTTTGAACAAAAATGTTCTTAAAGTCATCCGTTCAGAGTTTCAAAAAAGGAAACGACTCCACCATGATGTTTTTATGGAGATGGACTTAACCCAGAACATATTAAAAGAATGTCATTCCAAATGTGCTCAGATGCCTGGCTATATACAACATTTTCAAGTGGATCCGTTTGGTTTGCATATGTACACAGAGACAGGACTTAGCATGCTGGAGCAACATCTGAGGAAAAAGACCCCAGTGACATTAAACCTGGATGCTGCTGGTAATGTTGTCTCTAAAGTACCTGGCCAGACCAAAAGAGTGCTGTACTATGCACTTCCACTTCCTGGAGGTGGTAGGAATCTACCTCCCCTCCCTGTCTCTGAAATGCTGACCAACGAGCACTCTGTCCCACCAATCACATTCTGGCTCATGCAGTTCTTAAGGAAACTTTCCCTTTCACACAAAAATCAGAATCCATCAGGTTGAAAGCGATTATAGCTGGGCACTGCTTCAAAGTGTTCTTCTGTCGTTCAACAGGGAGGACATGGCCGACTACTTGGACAGGACATTTGAGATTTGTTCCAAAAGGAAGACCTGGAGAGAAATCCAAATGTTCACTGTGCTGCACGTATCATCAAAGCTGTTGCGCAGTCAATAGGAAGAACAACAAATGATAAAGGTTTGAGGGAGTGTGTTACCTTTGCATTTGCGAGGTTGTAAAACAGCACATCCCTGACCCAAGCACTGACAGTCTTCCTCTCTCTGTGTACAGTGTTGATTGCTAAATACAACACAGATACAGAGTCATCTCAAAGTTGTGCAGGACTTAATAAAAGAATGCAAGATGCCAGACATTGAACAAACAGACAAACTTGAGGACTGCCCCTTAGCTCATGAAGAGGATGAAGAGGACCGGGAAAATGCCCACACAATTGTTGGGAGATCGCCTTCCACATGTGCATTCAAGAAGGTCTTGGAGGAGGTTCAGAATGATCTTACCACAAATGAGGCAGAGTCCACCCCCGAGGAAATAAATCCGTACTGCTGGCCAGGGATCATTGACCTGCTGTTTCATAATTATCTGGACATCTTCCCCCTCTGGAGTGGCCTGCTTTTGGGGAACCTGCAAAGATTTGCTTCAGATAAAGAAGATATTACCTTTGGAGCCTCCAAAACGCGAGACACCAACTGCCATGAGGAGAGGTGGTTTGGGATCGTGAAAAAAGAGGCGACTTAGGCCGGGGACCTTTGTGAGACAAATGTAAAGCTCTTTGCAGGGGAGATACAGAGAGCACATAATCTCTCACAGCTTCATTGAAAATATATTACTGAAGCCAGTGAAAATGAAAGACATCTCTCAGTCTGAAGAGGGTTGGGCCAAGAGAGATGGAGCAAAGCCCAGTGGAGCAAGCTCCAAGTTTTACTCCACTCCAACAAAGGTTCCAGTGCCAAAGAGGCCAAAATCAGCTCAGGGGACAGATGAAAACAGCAGCAAAGGGTCTAATCCCGCAGCAGAGGTAAGATTTTTAGAATTAATGTCAGAATTATAAATGATTACATGACGTCAGACTGAAGACAGAATTCTATGTTAACTTTCTGCACAAGGAGAGATACACTCACAGATACTGAATGGATTGAGTTTTTCAAACTAAAGTCTAACTAAACTAAACGAATATTTTTATTATTATCAAAACATTTCAGGTCAAAGTCGATCACTTTGATGGAGCCATTGGATTTGTAAATGTCAGAAACATTCACTGGAAGTTTGTGGTGAGTATAAAGTTAGTCATGTAAACCTATGTGCCTTTACAGTACATTGTTGTGGGTTGTTTATTCAAAGGTTATAATCCTTGGTGTAAAGATGAATACATTCCTATAACCATAGTATTCATTCTGTTGTGATTGTTGACATTTGGAAAGATGTTTGGTTTTATTTTTTTATTTTTTTTCCATCAGTATCTCCATGCCCTGTCAAACCAGATGTTTGTGGTGGATCCATTGAAAGGGACAAACGAGTTGGAGGACTCCAGAAAAGCGGCCACACAGATTTGGGTAATATTAAATAGAATATGTGAGATAAAAGCTGCCCAGATTTAGTACAGATGTAAAATAAACTTTAGACTCTTTTCATCTTTTAGACAGTACTTCAAGATGCGACGGAACAGGCTCGGGAAGGAGGACTGGGTCAACATCAAGTGGCAGCCTGCCAAGATAGCCCACACCTGCCAGAAAGATGACAGCAGCTGTGGAGTTTTTGTCATGCAGGTGATATTCTGAAGCAGCTGTAGCATGAAAATATACAGGATGAAAGGTACAATTCCACATTTTTTCAGATCATGTCAAGATCATACACAGTTGTCTTGAAGTCCTCACAGATGGCCAAGATGATAATTATGGACTTCCCAGACATCCCAAAGCACTTTCACATCAAGACTTCCAAAAAAATCTGTTGATAATATGAGAAGACAAATGGCTGAGGAAAAACTGAAAGGATCAGGTATCTTTCAGGTATCTGTTTAGCACTTAATTTACCTTCATTCACTCATTACCTTTTGCCAGAACACCTGAATTACTGAGCAAGTGAAAAATGTGTGCGTCTGATTTGCTTTTCTCTCTCCACATCCTCTCCAGCAGCTTGTTCCCTCTGTTGCTATGTTTGTTCTCCATCTATCTGGAGTAATGAAATATCTTTGGCTTATTTTCCAGCCATATTCTTTCCAGTGTTTAGTTTGCGTAATTTTAAAATGTTGTTTTAAGGATTCTCCCCATTCTTCATCTGAAATCTCTATACATAACTCTTTCACCCATTGTGTTTTTATCTTCATTTCCATAGGTGTTGCCTTTTGCAGGATTGAGTAAATACTTGCCAGTTTTAAAGTATTTTTAGTTGTCTAGATATGACTTAAAACAAAAACAGTTTTTTAAATACCTACAAGTAAGGAGTTATATCAAACAGAACAAAGAGGGGGAGCTAGATAACTTTACATTAAAATTCATAGCAGAAAATAGAACTCACCCACCTGTACATGTCACCGCTGTTTGTTGCATTATAATTTTAATATCTCGGTCACTGTCTTGATGAAACTCTTTTAATTCCAATCTTAGTCCTTGAAGTTCTTTATTTAGAGTCTTTCAACTCACCAAACAGGTGTTGGATGTCGCGTTTCTCCTCCATGCTTTATGCGTCTTTGGTTTGTTTCTTGCTTTTCTTTAGACATTTAAGTTCATACAACTCTGCATTGGCTGCGCCTGGACCAAGATTCATTCCCTGAGTTTAGCAACACGCATTCCACAATACTTTGAGGTTTAAATTTAAACATTACATTTTCAGGAGGGTTTGTGAGGGTGCTCGGTCACTCAAGCCGCCGCCATGTCACCGGAACTGCATCATCCTTGTTAATGCCTCCAAACATCAACTGTTCAGTCACATCACAGTAAATTCCCCTTATGGTCTGGAACCATTATTATCCAGCCATTAATAGCCCTATCAACAAACAACTTTAGATTGGATCAATACAATATCAGATTCCCTTTAGAACAACTTCAACATAAAGTCCTTTACAGATCCAGTCTCTGGACAGGTTTAACAACTCTAGCAGACCTGGTCTGAGACAGTCCATTAGGGGTCACCTTTGGACCAGGAGAGCTCCATCCTGGTCTGGCCTGAGTATCTGCTGGATCTGGTTTTGTAGTGGTTTTGACTGGGGGCTCCACATCAGGCAGTGCTTGGAGATGGCGGTGGTTTGGCCCGTACAGGGCTCCTTGCTCTGGAACAATGACATATGATCTCTCAGTGGTGCTCTCCCCAGCCACTTGTGCAGGTGTGGACCAAGTCTTTTGATTGTCCAGCCTAGTGAGAACAGGGCCTCCTGGCTGCAGTGGTGTGAGCGCTTTCACACCATGTGGCTTATTGTAGTGGAAAGCTTGCTTCCTCTTCTCCACAGCATCCTTATGTCTGACGTGCTGCCGCTTTGGCCATTTTGGTTGCAGGCTTTTAGACAGAGTGGGTAAAGTTGTTCAGATGTTCCTGCCCATTAATAGTTCAGCCGGACTGACACCAGTGCTGCTGTGCGCTGAGGATCTGTAGACCATAAGAGCCAGTAGTGGATCTTTTTGTCTCACTATTCTTTTGGCTGTTTGCACTGCACGTTCAGCATGGCCATGGCCCTGTGGGTTGTGGGGGCTAGAGGTCACATGATGCTTCCATCTCACGGGCAAAGTCTCTGAAAGCGTCACTGCTGAACTGTGGCCCGTTGTCACTGACAACCTCTTCCTGTATTCCATAGCGGGCAGAAGCAGCTTTCAGCTTTAAAGTCACCTGTGCACTTGTAGTGGTTGGCATATGGAGCATCTCCAGGTATCTGGAATAGTAGAAAGTTCTCTTCTTCATGTTGACAGAGATCTATGCTGATGTTCCTCCACGGCCTGTCTGGGAGGGCTGTTGACAGGAGAGCTTCTCTGTTCTGTGCTCTCCTATGCTCCACACACAAGGACTTGTTAAGTCCTTGATGAGCATCATGTATTGGCTCTAACATCTCTGATCTCATTGACCCTGGTATCACTATCCTGCTCCCTCTGAGGACCAACCCATCATGCACAGACACTTCATTTCAGCTCTGTGTGTGTTTCATGTCTTCTGGCCACCCATTCTTCATGGACCTGATCACCACTTGGAGTTGTTCATGGGCGGCTGCCTTTAACAGAGCTATGGGGACTCAGCGTACTGTGGTCACTGCATAGGGTTGAGTGTTATCTTGCAGTGTCATTTTCACAGGCTGTGTTTTCAGTGGGCCAAACTCCTGTTCACTGGTCCTGATCTCATACACTGGCTTTATTAGCCCCGTTGCTAAAGATGCTGGCCGGCTGAGCAGCTTGTTCACATTCTCACCTCTAATAACATAGAGCCTGAACGTGGATGTTCTGCCCTTGTATACAGTCTGTGTGATAAACTGGCCCAAACAGTTCAGACCACCTCCTGGACCACTCAGGATTTTCTTTGCTTTGTGTAGGACAGTGACAGCCTTAGCTCCTCATTTACATCATTATTAGAGTCAATGGTCTTTTCTCAGAATGGAAACAGATCAACTCACTGTTTGAATCACACCTTAGATCTTGTCCTGACACAGAAACTGAAGGTTTAACAGTATTTCCTCATAACCTTCTTTTGTCTGATCATTTCCTCTGAACATTTGAATTTACAGTAATGGATTACACAGGAACTGAAAAGACATTTCATTCCAGTAGATGTTTATCTGATGATGCTGGAACTAGATAGAAGGAGTTCATTCCTTCTTTATTTCCCTCAGTGCCATGTGTCAATGATGTGGACGACAGCAACCACAGTTAAACTCCTGCACTAATTGTTAGGGAGAAATTTGTGGTGATGCCGATGAAGAAGAATAAGAAGAAGTACCAGAGTCCTGTATGTCTTATGCTGAAGGAGTTTATTTAGGCTCGATCGAGGAGAACAGAAGATTTGTCATCACAACATAAGTGCATGAGTCCATCTCAATTCTAAGGGACAAACAGTAAACTCAAAGTCTTATACTAAGAGGGTGGACCGAGGCAGGGGGAGATGTGTCAATATCCCATTGGTTATTGGACATAAACATGAAGATAAGGATTCACACCAACTAGGAAATACAACTTGTCAGACAGTGATGGAGGACATTATCATCTAACTCTACAGCTGTGTCTGTTGACAGCCAGACAGTGAGACTGAAGACGCCATAAGAGGGACCATGGCCTTGGCATGTTCCTCAGAGAGAAAATAGGGCAGATACCTGACCCCAGCAGTAGGAAGAGAAATTATTCTCTAACAATGATTTATCTCATATAAAGACACACAAAACATCACTAACCTATGTACACATTTACTTTAACACTGTTAACACTGGTGTTTAAGCTACAGAAACTGCACAGAGCTTAAACACCTCTGCCATGGAATCTAGTTTGAACAAACATCTCCACAACAACAGGAAGGACTGTTGATGCTGGCAGGTTGACATGTGTCTGAATCATTCATGAGGGACTGGACTTGATTTGTTGGAGCTCTGTCAAGAGTTGAAGTGCAGCTCTGTTGATGGTCTTAAATGGAGACCATGTGGATGAAGCTCTCCTCTCCACCTCCCAGTAACATGGTCCAGTCAGAGTCTGCTTCAACCTCTTGATCATCAGGACACAGCTCATCCTCTCACAACACATCGTCCTGTTTACTGTTATGACCATGGACTGTAGAGAGGAGGAGAAAGAAGAGAGGAGGTGAAGGAGTGTTTCCAGAGTCTCCCTTCATTATCACATCCAGTAGAAAGAGCAGCAGGGACTTCAGTCCTGTTCAGAGCAGCAGTGGAGCAGCTGTGGAGCTCAGCCAGCTTCCTTTCAGCTTCATGTTAACGTGTTGGAGTGAACACACACAGACCTGCAGAGACTTTTAGCATCAAGTCTGTTTCCTATGCAGATTTCACTAATAAACTGCTGAGAGTCCTGAACGCTTCATTACTGCACCAACACTTTAGTGATGGATTTACTGCTGCTCCATTTAAACAAAGATCAGCTGACTAATAAACATGGAGGCTGTCATTGAAGAGATCTGATCAAACTAATGACACATGTGATGACTCTGCTCATGGTTACTAAATGTAATGCTGCTTCTGTGATGTGCAGGCTTCAGTCAGACTGATCTGGATCTGAAAACACTGGATCTTTGATACTAACTGTGTTTAGGACAATACTGATGAAAGCAGCATGGACTGACTGGAACCCTCAACTCACCTCAGAGTCTCCAGTTTATAGTCTGGACTCTTCATAAAATCAAGAAGCTGCTTCACATCTGAAACCTTCAGGTCGTTTCCACTCAGGTCCAGATGTTTCAGATGGGAGGGGTTGGACTTCAGAGCTGAGACCAGATAATCACAGCTGATCTCTGACAAACTGCAGTTTGACAATCTGAATAAAGAATAAAAGATGAAATGATTGATGATCAGATGTGTTGAGGTTTTAAATGTGTCCTCATCAATGTGTGTGTTGACCAGGAATGAAGCTCAACATTATACAGTTATTTAAATGAGTTTGTATTTGTCTTCATTTTGAGGAACAATGAAGTTTTACATCAAATACATTAAATTCAGTTGGTGATTAAACATATCAGATAGGGCTGGGTGATACATCACATTAATAAATATATGGATCTATGTTTTAATGTGATACGGTATTTAAACTATATCTGGTATATGGATATAGTTCAAATTAGCGCTGTGATCCTTGCTCCATCAAGCTGCTGACCCGGAGCTCTCTGCACTGCTCCCCCCGTCCCTCCTCTTTCATGCACAGAGGAGGAGCAACAACGTCTGCAGAGTGTGTGGAGGAGAAACTGGTTAGTAAAAGAAAAAGCAGTGGCTCAGTAATTTGGAGATGGTTCAGATTCAAAGTATCAGATGAGCAACAAAATGACGTTATATGCAGAGATTGAGCTAGACTTTTTAGTTGTCTCTCATTTTGACTGACAGGCTCATAAAAATCCCCTCATAATTTATTTTTACAGTCACTTTCATTTTTTAAAATGATAATAATGTCATTCAATAGCATTTCATTTTCATTCAAATGTCATTAACATAGGTGGTGGTGGTGCCTACATGATCAACATGCAATGCAGCCTTATTTTATTACTATATATTTTATTTTATTAAATGTTGGATGTGGTATGTATAATGGTTAAGACTTAAGTCCTCTTCTGTGTGGTCCTATGAGCCTATCATGACAACAAAAACTAGTTTTTTTTTTGGCCTCGGCCTCGGTTTCGAGCTGAACTAATCTTGAGGGGTATTGCACAAAACTAGGACAAGGGATTTAAGCCGGGATATGTTGATTATCTGAAGGCTAAATTATCTCTGATTGGCTAATTTAGCCGGGATAATTGACATATCCCGGCTTAATCCCTTATCCTAGTTTTGTGCAATACCCCCCTGGAGGGTATTGCACAAAACGGTCTTGACTTGGTCTTGGCGGTCTTGACTTGGTTTGTCTTGGTCTTGTTCTTACTCTGTGGTCTTGGTAGTGTCTTGGTCTCGGTTTAGTGTTCCCTCAGGACAGACATGAGATCCCCCCGGAGACACTTGTGTCAGGATCTATGCTTCCTGGTTCGTTTGGTTTTGTCTTTCCCTGAGGTTGGCCCGGAGCTGGGCGGAGCTGGAGTCACCTGCATACACACCTGCAATCAATGGAGCCTCATCAGCCACCTACTCCTCCCGTCTACTTAAGCCTGGTTCATTCATCCACTCGTCGCCAGATCGTCAGCTTACCTCAGTGCTATTGTTTGTTGGTAGCGATTTCTAGCCTTTTCCCTTGAGCTTCGTGCACTAATTTTCCTGTTCCTTTGTCTCCAGCTCCTGGACCCATCTCCTCGCCATATCCTGCTTCTCTTTGCCTTTTTGATCCCCGCCAGCTCCGTCCGTTCGTCAGCCAGTCTTCCAGCTCACTCCGGAGATACCACCACCAGCACTATTCAGACCTACGTTGTCTCTCAACAATAAACTGGTTCTCACTCCCATACGGGTCTTTAGTTTGTGTTCTGAGTGTTCTGAGTGTCCTAACAAATCTAGCCGTCGTGACAGTACGATCTGGCCACAATGGACACCTCAGACACGGACACGGAATCTGCTCGCCTCCGCCATGCTGTTTCCCAGCAAGGAAACCTCCTTGGACAACACGAGCAGAACATTCGTGATCTGTTCAAACTCAACCAAGAAATCAGCTAACACGTTTTGCAACTAACCTCTCAGCTTTCTGCCCTTCTTCCCTCCGCTCCCCCTGCCGCCGCTGCTGCGGTTGCAGCTCCAGTGAGTCCCGAACCCAAGGACACCAGAGCCCCAAATCCGGAACCATACTCTGGTCAGCCAAATCAATGTAGAGGCTTCCTCTTCCAGTGCTCCACCGTCTATCAGTTAAGACCAGTATCTTTTGCCTCTGATGTGTCCAAAGTTCAGTATATTTGCAGTTTGTTAAGGGGAAAGGCATTAGCCTGGGCCGAGGCCCGCTTTTCTCGTTGCTCGTTTTCTGATCAGAGTTTTGAGGATTTTTTGGAGGAATTCAAACGAGTATTTGATCACCCAGACTTTCAGAGCCTCAATGAAATTAATGAGCTTGTCCCAGGGATCTAGGTCAGTTTCCGAATACACCATTGAGTTCTGAACCCTGGCAGAGGAGGTAGATTGGACTGATAATGCTCTGAGGACGGCTTATGTTAAAGGACTTAATGAGCAATTAAAGGATGAGCTGGTCTCAAGAGATGAGCCGGCAAGTTTGGATGCATTAATTTCATTGACCAATAGGATTGATACCCGGCTCCGCTCACGTCGTTTGGAGAAGACTCCAGCCCCCAGGTCCGAGTCTCTTCTGCCTCTGCCGACCCCCAGGCCACTGTCTAGCACCAGCCATCTTTCGACCACTTCTGCCACAGCTCTTGCCCTACCTTCCTGTACCCCTGTAGAGCCCATGCAGCTGGGTCGAGCTCACCTCACCCCTGAGGAGAGGCAACAAAGGCGCCAGGCAGGTGAGTGCCTCTATTGTGGTAAAAAAGGACATTTTATTGCCTTCTGCCCAGTTCGACCAAAAGACCAAGCTCACCAGTAGCAGTGGGGATCCTGGTGAGCCAAGCGAAGTTTCCCCATGAACCACTTAATCGTTTTCAGTTGCCTGCTTCCCTCTGTAACAAATTTTCCTTGCCTGTGCGGGCGTTGGTTGACTCTGGGACAGAGGGAAATTTCATTGATCAACAGGTGGCAGATCAAACCGGCTTAGTTCTAGAACCCGTAGAGGAGCCTCTGACTGCTGTAGCTTTGGATGGGAGAGTCCTGGCCAAGGTAACTCACCGCACCCAGCCCCTCATGCTTATTGTTTCAGGAAACCACAGAGAATCTATCCGACTCCTCGTTATATCCTCTCCAAGTGCACCCCTCATTCTTGGACTCCCATGGTTGAAACTCCACAACCCCAACTTGGATTGGTCTGGTGGGAGAGTCATAAGTTGGAGCACCTTTTGCTTTGAGAACTGTTTAAAATCTGCCTACTGTCCCCCAACAGATTTGGATCCCTCTCCCGAGCCCCTAGACCTCTGCGGTGTCCCTGAGGTTTACCATGACCTACAGCAAGTCTTTAGTAAGTCTAAAGCACTCTCTCTGCCCCCACACAGGCCCTATGACTGTCCTATCGACCTGCTCCCTGGTGCCCCCCTACCTTCTAGCCGCCTGTATAATCTCTCCAGACAGGAGCATGAAGCAATGGAGACCTACATCCGGGATTCCCTGGCAGCAGGAATTATCCGCCCTTCCTCATCTCCTCTCAGAGCAGGATTCTTTTTTGTTCCCAAGAAAGACTCTACATTAAGACCATGCATAGATTTCAGGCCACTTAACAACATAACGGTAAAGAACAAATACCCTCTGCCCCTCATTGATTCTGCTTTTAATCCACTCCATGGTGCAACCATTTTCACCAAGCTCGACCTCAGAAATGCGTATCATTTGGTTCGGATTAAGGAGGGGGACGAATGGAAGACTGCGTTCAACTCCCCAATGGGTCATTTTGAGTACTTGGTAATGCCTTTTGGACTAACCAATGCCCCCGCAGTTTTCCAAGCCTTAATAAATGATGATCTTCGGGATTTCTTGAACAGATTTGTTTTTGTTTATTTTGATGATATTCTGATTTTTTCCCGATCCCAAGAGGAGCACCAGGTGCATGTTCGGGCGGTTCTTCAGCGCCTCCTGGAGAATAAACTTTTTGTTAAGGCAAGCAAGTGTGAATTTCATGCTAAAAAGGTCAGTTTCCTGGGATTTGTTATTGAGGAGGGACAGGTCAAGACCGCCCCGGAGAAGGTGGAGGCAGTGACCAAGTGGCCCATTCCCGGCAACCGTAAGCAACTGCAAAGGTTTATTGGATTTGCCAACTTTTACCAGCGGTTTATTAGGAACTTCAGCACTGTCATTGCACCCCTCAATCGTCTTACATCTCCTGCAGTTCCTTTCCAGTGGACCTTGGAGGCTGATGCGGCCTTTCTCCTCCTCAAGAGGCTTTTCACCACAGCCCCAGTTCTCGTTCACCCCGACACTTCCTTGCCATTCATTGTGGAGGTGGATGCTTCTGACGCAGGAGTTGGAGCTGTCCTCTCTCAGCGCCGTGGTCCAGATAACCAGCTCCACCCCTGCGCGTTTTTCTCAAGAAAACTGTCACCACCGGAGCGCAATTACGATGTGGGCAACAGAGAACTACTGGCGGTGAAGATGGCCCTGGAGGAGTGGCGACATTGGTTGGAGGGCTCTGAACAACCGTTCGTAGTTTGGACTGACCACAAGAACCTGGCTTATATCCATTCCGCCAAGAGACTAAATCCACGGCAAGCTAGGTGGGCACTCTTCTTCAGTAGATTTAACTTTACACTTACCTATCGCCCTGGTTCCCGCAACACCAAACCAGATGCCCTTTCCCGTCAATTCAGCCTGGAAGAGTCCCCAGGTAAACCAGAAAATATACTCCTTCCTGCCAAGTTGCTCCTATCTCTTGGGAGATTGAGTCTAGCATCCAAGAGGCACTTCGCTCTCAACCCGATCCTGGAACTGGTCCCCCAGGCCTTCAGTTTGTCCCCGATTCCGTTCGAGCCAAGGTGCTTCATTGGATTCACGGTAGCAAATTCTCCTGTCACCCTGGAATAAAAAGAACACTAACACTTTTAAAGCGCAGTTTCTGGTGGCCCACGATGGACCAGGGCACTCGTTCTTATGTTTTGGCTTGTTCTGTTTGCGCTCGAGGGAAGACTTTACACTCACCACCTTCTGGTCTCCTTCAGCCTCTGTCCATCCCAGGTCGGCCGTGGTCCCACGTTGCACTGGACTTTGTTACCGGACTCCCAGTATCTCAAGGTAATTCTACCATCCTTACTGTGGTTGATCGTTTTTCTAAGGCTGCACATTTCATTGCCATTTCCAAACTGCCATCTGGCAAAGAAACGGCTGATCTGTTTACTAACCACGTTGTGTGATTACATGGCATCCCGGTGGACATCGTTTCTGATCGAGGACCTCAGTTTGTGTCACAGGTTTGGCGTGCCTTTTGTCAAGGTATTGGGGCCACGGCCAGCCTGTCCTCTGGTTACCAGAGCGAGCTAACCAGGATCTGGAAACAACCCTGCGATGTATGGTGTTAGCTAACCCTGCTTCCTGGAGCAATTTCCTCCCCTGGATTGAATATGCCCACAATTCCCTGGTGTCATCTGCTTCAGGTATGTCACCATTTGAAGCATCACTGGGTTACCAGCCCCCTTTATTTCCCAGTCAGGAGAAAGAACTGGCTGTGCCATCTATCCAGCAGCATCTTCGGCGCTGTCAGAGAGCGTGGGAGAAGGCCCGCGCTTGTCTTCTCCGTTCCTCTGCTCGGACCAAGCGAGCTGCTGACCGCCACAGGACTCCTGCCCCTCAATACCAAACAGGTCAGTTAGTTTGGCTTTCGTCCAAGGATGTACCCTTGTCAAGATCTATGTTTCCTAGTTCGTTTGGTTTTGTCTTTCCCTGAGGTTGGTCTGGAGCTGGGCGGAGCTGGAGTCACCTGCATACACACCTGCAATCAATGGAGCCTCATCAGCCACCTACTCCTCCCGTCTACTTAAGCCTGGTTCATTCATCCACTCGTCGCCAGATCGTCAGCTTACCTCAGTGGTATTGTTTGTTGGTAGCGATTTCTAGCCTTTTCCCTTAAGCTTCGTGCGCTAATTTTCCTGTTCCTTTGTCTCCAGCTCCCGGAACCATCTCCTCGCCATATCCTGCTTCTCTTCGCCTTTTTGATCCCCGCCTGCTCCGTCCGTTCGTCAGCCAGTCTTCCAGCTCACTCCGGAGATACCACCACCAGCACTATTCAGACCTTCCTTGTCTCTCAACAATAAACTGGTTCTCACTCCCATACGGGTCTTTAGTTTTTGTTCTGAGTACAGTTGTCCTAACAAATCTAGCCGTCGTGACAACTTGGTAAGACTCGCCATGGACGGCGTGCAGGAAAACAACGCTGCTTAAAGAAGAGACTCTTCAGACCTGTTCTTTCCTCCGTCACCATGGAAACGTGAGATCTCTACCCAACAAGATGGACAGGACACCAACAGGAGTACAGAGAGAGCAGTGTCCTTCTGTTGATGGAGACCTGGCTTACATCGAGCATCCTGGACGCCACTGTTATGATGGACAGAACAGCTGACAGCGGTAAGGAGAAAGGAGGAAGCCTGGCTGTGTTCATGAACGAGAGGTGGTGGAAACCTACACACTGCTCTGTTAAAGCACAACTGTGGAGCAAGGACATTGAACTGTTAGCAGTTAGCATGAGGCCATACCATCTGCCACGGGAGTTTCCACATGCTATTGTGATAGCGGTGTACGTCCCCCCATCTGCTAAGACAGACACAGCTTCTGATGCCCTGCTCTCAGTTACCAGCAAGCTGCAGACACAGCACCCACAGGCCCTCTTCCTCATCTCTGGAGACTTCAATCATGCTTCTCCCTCATCTGTTCTGCCTACATACATTCAGTATGTCACCTGCCCCACAAGAGACAAGAGGACACTGGACTGGTTTTATGTCAACACCAAGGAGGCATAATCTGCATCCCCCCTCCCTCCCCTAGGAAGAGCTGACCATAACATTGTTCACCTGCAGCCTGTGTATCAGCTACTGTTCACCTGCAGCCTGTGGTCCCATGCACGGTGAAGAGGTGGACTGCAGAGAGCGAGACAGCTCTCAGGGACTGCTTCAACACCACTGTGTGGACAGAACTCTGTGATCCACATGGGGAGGACATCAATGCTATGACAGACTGCATTACAGACTTCATTTACTTCTGCTTTGAGAACACTGTTCCCTCCAGGGTGCTACGGTGCTTCTCACATAACAAGCCGTGGACTAACCCTGAGATTAAAGCTCTGCTGAAGGAGAAGAAGAGAGCTTTCAGATCAGGGAATAAGGAGGAGCTGAGGACTGTACAGGAGGAGCTGAGGAGGAAGAAGAGGGAGGGAAAGGCCAGCTACAGGAGGAAGATGGAGGAGCAGCTGCAGAGGAAGAACATCAGAGGGGTGTGGAGAAGCCTGGAAACCATCTCAGGCTACAAAACACCCCATGAACAGGTTGAGGGGGATCAGCAGTGGGCCAACCATCTAAATCTACTTTTCAATAGGTTTGATCAAGCACCCACTCCTCCCTCCTCATGCAGCTGCTCCCTCACTTGCTGATACCTGGCTTATGCACTAGGTCCCATTGCATGGGCGATTATTCGACCGTGCTTCGGAGTAGAAAAATGCTTGGAAGTTTGTACGAGACACGGGAAGTGTGGCTTTCTTTTCCTGAAAACGGCGTTTGGATACCTTTTACGGTTTGGTCAGGGTCGCAGTTTACGTTTTGGTGAAATTCTGGAAAAATCTGAATAAATTGTGGTTTATAATGGGGTCCTATGGTACCCTCCAACATGCATGACATCAAACTCACACCCATCCAGTCACTTTGTTGCCGGGTTGAGTAGTGTGATGTTTTTCCTTAAAAATTATTTACCACGCACACTTGAAACTGGACGGAACTGGATTTTCTACTTTTATAGGTACTCTTTTTGCTCTTATTTTTTATTCTGCCTTTTCTGTAAGCTGTTGTAAACTGTAATTTCCCTGTTGTGGGACTAATTAATTTTTTTTGTTATTCTTATATATTGTACATCGATATTCAGCCTAAATATATCAGGATATGACTTTTGGTCCATGTCACCCAGCCCTAATATCAGATCTACAAAAGTAACAGACAGTGAACTCACCCCAGAGTCTCCAGTCTACAGTCTGGACTCTCCAGAAAACCACACAGCTGCTTCACTCCTGAATCCTTCAGGTTGTTGAGACTCAGGTCCAGATGTTTCAGATGGGAGGGGTTGGACTTCAGAGCTGAGACCAGAGAATCACAGCTGATCTCTGACAAACTGCACCACCTCAATCTGAATAAAGAATAAAAGATGAAATGATTGATGATCAATCAGATGTGTTGAGGTTTTAAATGTGTCCTCATCAATGTGTGTGTTGACCAGGAATGAAGCTCAACATTATACAGTTATTTAAATGAGTTTGTATTTGTCTTCATTTTGAGGAACAATAAAGTTTTACATCAAATACATTAAATTCACTTGGTGATTAAAATTTCTGTTAGATCGTTGGCTGGTTGTTCATTTCTAAATGGATCTGAATCTGCTACCTGTTTACCTCAGATTGTGTTTACTTAAGCTCAATTAAATGCACTTTCATAACTGCATTCAGGTTAAAACTAATTCAGGAGTTTCCTAATCTAGTTAGGTGCTCATATATAGGCTACCTGGGCTGGGTAGGTGTATATGAGTACCAAACAAAATGAAACTCCTGAATTTTGATCATATGTTCTAACTGATCAAAAATGAATAAAACGCTATGTGGCATATTGCTGACTGTCTGTCCTGGTATTGTTAACCTGCAGAGTTCATTTGGTTGGATGACTGACGTTATTCATTGTCAGGACTTCTCTGTGCATTTAAAGGAGGCTGTGTGTCTGTGTCGCTGAGTTGCAGCATGTGAGAGGCTCTGCAAACGGCTTTTAATGTTTGGTAACGCATGAGTACTCTGACGCGTTACTAACCTAACTAATTACTTTTCACAGTAACTCTACCTGACACTGTCACCCAGCCTTAATATCAGACCTACAACAGTAACAGACAGTGAACTCACCCCAGAGTCTCCAGTCTACAGTCTGGACTCTCCAGAAAACCACACAGCTGCTTTACTCCTGAATCCTTCAGGTTGTTTTCACTCAGGTCCTGATGTTTCAGAAGGGAGGGGTTGGACTTCAGAGCTGAGACCAGAGAATCACAGCTGATCTCTGACAAACTGCATCTCCTCAATCTGAATAAAGAATAAAAGATGAAATGATTGATGATCAATCAGATGTGTTGAGGTTTTAAATGTGTCCTCATCAATGTGTGTGTTGACCAGGAATGAATATGGAGTGAAATTAGTCTCAAAATGGTCACAAATGCATGTTCCATGATCCACACGTGAAACATGACATTCACAAATGCGTACCTAGCTATCTGAACTCACAAATCAGATGGTTCAACTTCACAAAGCTGTGAGTGAGAGTGTCTAAGCCTACGCATACAGATCAGCAGATACGGACAGATCAAGTATATAAATGTAACGATTATCAATGCTAACGCTAATTATGTTATGTCACAGTTAACGTAGAGCTACTATGTAGGTCTGTAAGTACATGTTAAGTACATCCCTTTGTCTAGGGTTTTGGCTCTGACCAAACTTTCTCTTCCGTTGTGTCCATTTTTGTTCCTCTTCAGAGTAAAATAAATAAAAATATTATCAGCAAAATATTTACAGAATAAATATATGAACAAATGTACAAAAACTATATATTATATACATAGGAATGATAATAAGGTGATTATACAATATATATGGGGCGGCACAGTGGTGAGGTGGTTAGCGGTGATGCCTCACAGCAAGAAGGTCACCGGTTCGAATCCGGCTGGCCTTTCTGTGTGGAGTTTGCATGTTCTCCCTGTGTCTGCGTGGGTTCTCTCCGGGTACTCCGGCTTCCTCCCACCATCCAAAGACATGCTCGTTAGGTTAATTGGTGATTCTAAATTGTCCGTAGGTGTGCATGTGAGTGTGAATGTTGGCCCTGCGATGGACTGGCGACCTGTCCAGGGTGTACACCTGCCTCTTGCCCAATGACAGCTGGGATAGGCTCCAGCAGACCCCCGTGACCCCTAACAGGACTAAACGGGTTTAGAAAATGACTGACTGACAATATATATGGTTCTTTGGAACAAAAGGATTCATATTGATATCAGTTGTTGTTACATTTACCCATGAATGGAGTCAGCAGCATTAGATACCGCCATCTATCCAAAACATTATCACAGAGTTTATAACAAAGTATTAGTTTGCATTATTTACATTTATATTTGATTTAGAAACTCACTTCAGACCAACTAGTCAGGGGTCCTGGTACTGTCTGTGGTTACACACTAACCGTTTTTAGCCTGTACCAAAGACTTATTGGACCAAAGATGTTTAAATGTTTAAAATAATTTTAAATTAAAAAGTAAATCAATTTTGAATAAAGAATAAAAGATGAAATGATTGATGATCAATCAGATGTGTTGAGGTCTGAAATGTGTCCTGATCAATGAGCTGTTCTCTAAAATGACTAGAGTGGCTTTGTCCTTGTGTTATTGTGGATCTTCATCATGTCAGCCTTCTACAGACATCATCCAAACGTCAGCACAACATTCAGACAACTATTCATGTCAACACAGATCAATAAGATGCTGCTGACCTCATTACAGGATCAATATCTCCTCCTCACACATGTTGGACTACAAACTGTTGATTAGTTCTTTGATTCCAGGACCTTCTTCTTCCTGGATTTGGTGTCCCAGGAGGTTTGTGTCATTCAAATGTTAAAGGACAAGTTGACATGTTCAAGTGTGTCTTCCAACAAGTCACATGTCATGTCAACTATTTTATATGTCACTTTTATAACGCATGTAACTCTAACAATATAGGTTACTTTAATAAATGACCACAGCTCTACTTTAAATGCAATAATCCTCCTCCTCAGGTACACAGTTTATTTATGTTTTCCCTCCCCTGAGCTTCAGGAACTTTATATTTCCCCCAGTCTTTGATATATTTCTTGCCGTATTTCAACCACTTTGTCCCAGGCATTTGTTCCTCAAAAACTCTCCTAAAGCCCACCATCATCCACGCGGATTTTGAATTAAACATCCTAACTAGAAACAAACAGATTGCCCTGCTCTGCCTCTGATTGGCTCGTACTCGTTACCATCTGGGTCAGAGTCAATTAGAAGCAAGATGGAGGTGGAGACAGGCAAGACCAACTCCTACGTTTAAATAACATAATGAAAATATCTGCTTGACAACTTATTATGGATCTGGGAACAAGCCCAAATAAGCAACTACACTTTAGAAACGAGCCCCAAAAAAACGTGACCCGTGACGACCAATATTTGTAAGAGACTTTACAGGAAAACAAGCCCAAAGTCACTTATAATAAGCTGACTTGGCAACGCTGTCAACAGGCTGCCTGTTCAACCCAGTAGAAGAAGAAGACAGGAACACAGGTGTAGAGCTGATGGAGGGTATCAGAGGGTATTTATCTTTACAACTGTGTTCATGTGCATAGATCACCTTTTTACTAAATATGAAGCCACTGGTCTAATTCTAGGCTCAGTTTGTCAGTCCCCTGTCAATTTCCATGGATTGATAACAGGCACCTTCAGCATCAGCATCAGGTCAACAGGTATCACCAACAGGCCGCTCATTTTATGAGCACATCATTGACTTTCCTTCTCTAGTCCCATGCTCTAGTCATGTCCCATCATGTCACGTCTTTTACGTCTTGTCATCCGTGGAGGTTAAAAAAGGAACCAGCCTGTTTTTACAATGTAAGGAGTAGAAAGTACACATATTTGTGTACAAATGTAGTAAAAGTAAAAAGTCATCAGAAAAAGAAATACTTAAGTAAAGTACAGATACCTGAAAAATCTACTTAAGTACAGTAACAAAGTATTTGTACTTGGTTACTTCCCACCTCTGGTGATCACGTTATCACTTCCTGTTCAACCACAGGAACAAGCTGTTCCAGCTGATGAATGAATGAATGAACACTTCTACTTTACCAGTTATGGGCTCATTGTATTGATGGAGACACAACAGCAAATAAAAAGGCACTCTCTCCAGAGGGGCAGCTCAGCTACTAAGGGCAAACGGGCTGTTTCCAGAGCAACAATAGCCCGTACCTGTGAACGTCTGATGACTGAGGAGATACCTGTTGATGTTCAGGAACATGATGCTCCTTCATTTAAACTCTTTGAGCTCCTTTTCTATCTGACAGTCCTGACAAGAGAACTCATCTAAACTGGATCTCCATTCTTCAGAAGCCTGAGAAGAAAATAAATGAAAACTCACATCAGAGTCTCCAGTTTACAGTTTGGACTCTCCAGTCCAGCAGACAGATGCTTCACTCCTGAATCCTGCAGGTCGTTGTAATTCAGGTTCAGATGTTTCAGATGGGAGGGGTTGGACTTCAGAGCTGAGGCCACGACTTCACAGTGACTCTCTGAGAGTCCACAGTTAGAAAGTCTGACATGAGACAAATAAATAAAATCTGTTATAATGGACGAAGACATTTCTATGAACATGATGGGTTTGATGAGTGGACAGTTGGACACATCCTGTTGGACATTTTGTCTCCACATCAGTGGTTCAGCTCATCTTCTCTGACTGTGTTTGACAGGAAACAATCATTCTCATCATCTCTCTCAGACCTTTGTTTAGTTGAATGTGCAGATGAACAGAATAAAACAGAAACCTGTCCTGCTGAACTTAAAACTGTAGAAATGAATAGAAAACAATAGAAAGCAGAACATTCCTCTTGTAATAGAGCAATAAGAAAAGTGCAAACAGAAAGTGTGAGGAAAAGTTGTTGCTTTGTTGTCTTCTGTTACCTTCTTCTCAAGCAACAGTACCTCGACCAATGAGATGAGAGGGATTCCTGCTGTCAGCTCATTGGTCACAGAGCAGGAGACGGCCTGGGAATAAGTTTACCGTAAATGTTCATATAAAGCGTCCTGTTATTCGTTCATTCCATTGACATTTTACACTATTTTGGATTCTCTCTGTAATACGGGACAAAGTGCGTCCCGTTTCAGCTCAATACGGGACGCCTACTTTTGTTTCTAAATACGGGACGATTCTGTTTTTCAAGGGTTGGTTGGCAACCCTAATCTGATCCCATCATGAGGACATCTGGATGAGACAAACATCTGGACTGTCTTCACTGTTTAATGGACTCTGGATCTTTTGACTGAGTTCAGCTCAGTGAACAGTTCCAGTTGGAAAGATGATCTCTGCTGTGGACCTGCTGCCGTCAGCTTCAGTCCACAAGTGGAACATTTAGTCTTTAGTGCAACACAAATGAAAGCCATCACTTGACAACCTCAGACCTGGACATCATTCAGTATGAACATGGTGAAATATTTCCATGTGGAGGACACAGGACTGGCTCAGCTTTAGTTGTTCAACACAAACACAATGAACAAACAATCAGGTTGAATTCTTTTCACCATCAAGTCATCACAAAGATGTTCTCAGGGTTTTATCTGTCAAACTAAACTCTGACCTTTGTGTGTTTCACATCTCTTTACCAAGTCAGACTTCTACCGTTCTGCTCTTATATATTCAGACCTCTGAGCATTTCCTGCTTCAACTCTTCTCTACAGCAACAAGACAGGAAACAAATAGAAAGAAAGACGTAAAAACAAGACCATGTGACTGGACTTCTCTCCTTCAAATGAAACGTTGAACTCAGTCAATAAAATGCTCCATTGATGGGTCAGTCTCTGTGTGGGATGATCAGTAGTTTACGGTGGCTCATGTTGATCTTAACAAGCTTTAGATAGATGTTGATGTGGAGCCACTTCACTGACTTCAGGATTATTCTGTACTCTAGAAACAGCCTTCAATATCCTCTCATCATTGTAACGTGAGGCCTCAGAGGCTGCTTCAGCTAAACTAACTTACTGATGGAGAGAATAATAAGACAGAGACATAGAAAGAAAAGAGTCAGTAACTAGAAGAACAGCTTTAAACAGCTGGAGAACATCTGGGACTAAATACAACTGACTGTGATGTTTGCAGTCAACAAGTGGAACACTGTTTGAAGAAGAATGAGAACGTCTGAAGAACTAAACTACTAATCTCCACTGATTGATTCTGTTAATGATCACATCAGGACTCACTCAGCCTTTCTGCAGTTCCTCACAGCTGGGATCAGTCTCCATCGTCCCTCCCATGATGTGTTGTACTGATACAGGTTCAACTCCTCCAGAACCTCCTCTGACATCTGCAGCATGTAGGCCAGAGCTGAGCAGTGGATCTCAGAGAGTTTCTTCTCTGATCTGTTCTTTGACTTCAGAAACTCTTGGATCTCCTGATGAACTGAGAGGTCGTTCATCTCCATCAGACAGTGGAAGATGTTGATGCTTCTGTCAGGAGAGATTTTATCAGTGTTCATCTTCTTCAGGTTGTTGATGGTTCTCTGGATGATTTCTGGACTTTTCCTTCTATGACCCAGCAGACGTCCTAAGAGTCTCTGGTTGGACACTGTCTGACCCAGCAGTCCTCCTAAGAGTCTCTGGTTGGACTCCAGAGAGAGGCCATGAAGGAAGCGAACTAACAGGTCCAGGTGACCATTTTTACTCTCCAGGGATTTAATCATGACTCTGTTCAGAAATTCATCCAGAGGTGAGTTATTGTAGCTTCCTCCCAGGAAGTCCTCCAGCACCCCTGTCTTCCTGTTGGTGTAACACTGGATCATGTAGACTGCAGCCAGAAACTCCTGAACGCTCAGATGGACGAAGCAGAACACCTTGTCCTGGTACAGTCCTTTCTCCTCTTTAAAGATCTGTGTGAACACTCCTGAGTACACTGAGGCTGCTCTGATATGGATGCCACACTCTGTCAGGTCTGATTCATAGAAGATCAGGTTTCCTTTCAGCAGCTGATCAAAAGCCAGTTTTCCCAGAGACTCAATCATCTTCCTGCTCTCTGGACTCCAGTGTGGGTCTGTCTCAGCTCCTCCATCATACTTGACCTTCTTCACTTTGGTCTGAACCACCAGGAAGTGGATGTACATCTCAGTCAGGGTCTTGGGCAGCTCTCCTCCCTCTCTGGTTTCCAACACATCCTCCAGAACTGTAGCAGTGATCCAGCAGAAGACTGGGATGTGACACATGATGTGGAGGCTTCGTGATGTCTTGATGTGGGAGATGATCCTGCTGGCCTGCTCCTCATCTCTGAATCTCTTCCTGAAGTACTCCTCCTTCTGGGGGTCAGTGAACCCTCTGACCTCTGTCACCATGTCAACACACTCAGCAGGGATCTGATTGGCTGCTGCAGGTCGTGTGGTTATCCAGAGGCGAGCAGAGGGAAGCAGTTTCCCCCTGATGAGGTTTGTCAGCAGCACATCCACTGAGGTGGACTCTGTAACATCAGTCAGGATCTCAGTCTTGTGGAAGTCCAGAGGAAGTCGACACTCATCCAGACCATCAAAGATGAACACAACCTTGAACTCTTCAAAGCTGCAGATTCCTGCTTCTTTGGTTTCAGGAAAGAAGTGATGAACAAGTTCCACCAAGCTGAACTTTCTCTCTTTCATCACATTCAGCTCTCTGAAAGTCAGTGGAAATATGAAGAGGATGTCCTGGTTGGCTTTGTCTTCAGCCCAGTCCAGAGTGAACTTCTGTGTTAAGACTGTTTTCCCAATGCCAGCCACTCCCTTTGTCATCACTCTTCTGATTGGTCCATGTCTTCCAGGTGAGGCTTTAAAGAGGTCTTCTTGTCTGATGCTTGTTTCTGGTCTGTGTGCTTTCCTGGATGCTGTTTCAATCTGTCTGACCTCATGTTCATCATTGACCTCTGCAGTCCCTCCCTCTGTGATGTAGAGCTCTGTGTAGATCTCATTCAGAAGGCTTGAGTTTCCTGCTTTAGCAATCCCCTCAAACACACACTGGAACTTCTCCTTCAGAGCACATTTAACTTTACGTCCACAAACTGGAGCAACAAGTCCTGAATGAAGAAACAAGAAATAAGATGAATGAATAAACTCTCCAGTAAATATTCCAACATGTCATTGCTCTAAAGAATGAGTGTGTGAATATATCTTGGTTCATCTCTGGAGACATTAGTAAATGTCCCATTTCTCCAGCAGCTTCAATGTTTAGAGAAATCCTCTTACTGCTCTGCAGACAGTCAGCCAGCTCCTCCTGCTTCATTCTCCTCAGGAAGTTCATTGTGATCTTCACAAATAAATCTCTGCTGCTCCTCCTCTTCTCTTCATCCTCACCCTCCAACACCTCCTCATCCTCCCTCTGACTCTCTGAGCATTCTGGGTAATCTGGACTCAGAAGCTTCTGGATCTTCTTCAGCTGGTTCTTCACAAAAGTCATGATGTTGTCCTCCAGCAGCTGGAACAGAATGCCATATGAATGACACAAGCAGACTGAAATCATGGAGACAAACATCAGATCCATGTTGGACACACTGACAATCCACTGGTCTACAAAGTGCAGCATGGAGATGATGGAAAGTAGTTGTTGTACAAGTACAGACCAGAAAGATGGAGTCCAGCTGTGTCTGATGCTGCTGGGCAGACTGACCACTGAGAACCTCTGAGCTCTGCTGGTGGACTCTGTGGACCAATCATCAACAATTAGCTCTCATCATGTCTGTCCACGCAGAGACAAAGACAAGGTAAATGTCCCTGGAGTGATATGTGGATGTGAAGAGTGAATCAGATGAGTCTCTGTAGTGGTAAAGGTTTACTAGTCCTGCTGATCCCACTGACCATCAACAGCTCAGTCTGCAGCTGTTTCATAAAGCTTTGCCTCCCTGATCAATCAGCTGGAGAAGGAACCCAGAGCCAGAGACTGAAGACTGTAAAACGTCCACCAGTCCACAGTGAGTGACTGACAGGCCATTATCAGCCACACAGAAAACAAAGCAGACAGAAACATTAAGAAACCTCAGACTCTCTGACTGATCATGTTAGAGATGATAATCCTAGCGAGGCACATGTTCTTCACCTCAGAGCCATCAGCTGTTTCTTTGTCTCCTCAAACATGTTTCACTATTTGAACTTTGGACACTTACAAATAAAGTGTCTACACAAAATAGCCTGGATGTCCTTCCCTCCAACTCATCCTGAGTTTATCTTCTCTACGACTCAAACAAGGTCTTCAGGTCAGGACTCAGTTGTCCACCTACACCTGAAGGACAAGGGACAACAATGTCCACATGTTCTGAACATCTGAGGAGTCTCTGGACATTAATGGGTCATCAGAGAACCACCAGGTTCATCAAATCAGGTTCCTGAGTATCAGGTCATTAACAGACTCTAGTCATGTGACCTTCAGGTGATAAAAACCTAAACTCCCCACCAGTCATTTAGAGCTGAACACTTGGAGGAAACGTCTTCTAGTCCAGACGTCTTTGTCTCAGTTTAGTTTCTGGACATAACAATGTTGACTCTTCCAGGAATAAACCAAAGGTCACGAGTGTCCATGAAGACTAGAACGTAGATGAACCAGGAGTTTTTCTTCTCCAGCTCCACTTCCTCTGCAGCGTTACAGCTGATGACTTTCATCTGAGTCTCTACCATGAAGAAGACCTGCAGGCCGAGGCCTCAGACGTGGAGCTGCTGACTCTCTTCCTCAATGTTTCATACTAATGTGCAGACTGTGTCTATATGAACTCTGCTTAGCTTAGCATTAGTTTAGCTCCTCCTCTCCTCAGACACATCTCATCTTCTCTCTCTCTGGTCCACAGTCAAACACAATGAAGACTTGTCTCCATGGAAACAGACTGAACAGCTGATTAAAGACTGAAGACACTACTCTGCTTCAAAGATCAGTCTCTTATCTGTCTCCTCCTCTAAGGCCTGACACTTACTGTGTCGGCCATTTTAGAAGATCTTTGGAAAAGAAGCAAGAATTCAGCAAGTTCCTCAAACCATGTGACTTGTAGAAAGTTAGTGATTGTTCTACTGTAGATCTATATGTTGTCTATCTTCTTCTTCCAGTGTGTCTGTGTTGTTTTAGATCAACATCTGTTTATCTTCTGAGGAAACATCTACAACATCTAAGCAGCAGAGATGAAACAGACATGAGCAAGTCAACGTTTATTTATCCTCAGCTCCTCAAGTCAGACAGATTTACTGACACTTTACCTCTCTGGACCACAACCACCTCCTCCTTTAAAATTAACAATGAGTCCCTTGGACCGGTCGCTCTTCAAGGACACACAGCTGGCTCCAGATCCTGATCCAGGTCCAGGAGAGTCTGGTCTCTGCTGCTGGATCCTGAAACTAAACCACCACAGATAAATGTGCATGTTGGATAAAAACTGATGAGAATAAATTCAAAGCAGAGACGTCAGAAGTAAAAGGATGAAACAAACGTGTTGTATAAACTCAGTGAAGCAAGAGTGATGAAGCAGCTTTAACCCAAAGAGGAAGAGAGATGAAAGACCACCAGAAGAGACTCTCAGGGGGTGTCAGCAATGGCAATACCTCCTTAAGAAACTCAGAAACATTCTCCAGACTTTTTATTCCAGTTTCATTGAGAGCATGGTCACTTTCTCCATAACCTGCTGGTTCCACTCCATCAGCCTCCAGAACAGAAAGCGACTGCAGAGCACTGTCTGGGTTTGCTCTAAGATCATTGGCCTGTCTGTCAGAACTCTATCACACATACACCACCAACAGACACTCATCTTAGCAGGAAACATAAAGAGCCCTCACACGTCCTCCACTCAGCATTTGAGTGCTAATGAGTTGCTGTTCTGGCATCCTGGTCGGTGCAGGGTGCAAGTACACCGTCACCCTGCACCAGCAATCACAACACCACCATATTGGCAGGAAAGCTTTTCTAATTACTGTTCAGTTGATCACTGCAGCAACTAACTAACTTGTCCTTGTACCAGTTCCATCCAAAATGGTGGACAGCTGTTGTGTCCCAGGATGGGTAGGATAGTCAGAGAGAAGCAAAGAAAAGAGGAAATCGTTTTCTAGGATTCCCAAAGATCCCTCAAGACGTCAGATGTGGATTACTGCAATAAAACGCTCAAGAAGCAGGAAGGAGAAAACGGAGCGGTGGGATCCCTCAAGAAACGGGTTTGTCTTGTGTAGAGATCACTTTCTATCAGGTACAGAATCCAGCGTTCTCCAAGTGTAATGTCTTGTTTATTTATCATGTTTTTAACATCATGTCACACAGATTTCTTTTCATAAAGGCAAGTTAGGCTCATGTTTATAACGTGGATTACAAAGGTCTGTTGATCATTCAGCACTAAAACTACTCACAATGAGAAAGAAATGAAACAGTTACTTGTTATTGTAGTTACGTTACTGTCATGAACCTCCTCAGATAAATTCTTCAGTGTTTGCTTTCAGTGACTCTGGAGTAGGACCAAGGAAAGTTAATGAGGTACTTCTATATATCTGATACTACAGGTCAGGAACATTGTTCCTGTTTCAATGCTAGAAGAAAGCACACCTGGGACATGATAAGGGTCTGTGATATCTAATGTGTGGAGTTTATCTTGTACTGGTCAGTTTCTATCTGTTTAAAGTGCTCAGTAAACTCTGACGGCCTGAAATCAGCTCTGGCTCCATTCATTTTAACTCAGAGTTTTCCTGCCAATATGGAGGTGTCAACAAAAAAACATCACGTGACACCTGGAGCTCTGTTGAAGAAGATCCACAAAGTTTGTTTCCATATGCTAATTTAGCACGGCTAAACGCAGCTACCACGCAGGTTATATGAGATATGGATTGTCTTATACTGAGGACAAAGGAGGACAAAGACCTCAGTGTGTCTAGTGCAGCGAGGTGTTGGCACCTGAAAGCAGGAAGCCTCAAAACTGAAGCAGCATTTGGAAACAAAACACCAAAGATGAACCTGTTGAGTACTTCAGAAGACGACTACTGTTACTGAAATGTTCTGATTGTCATGTCAGCCTTATGATTAATACTTGAAGAAGTGACTGAATAGTTTTAATTGGACATGGTTAGATATTCAATCAATGGGTACTCAGCTAAAAAAGACTGAAGTTACTGAAGTGAAGAGTTTTGGTTTGAATGAAAATGCTGCTAATTGAGTGTAAAAGGGAATAGTTCCCTCTCTGGTCATTGTGGTTCATCATTACATTTGTTTGATTGTGTTTTCATCCTGTCATATTCTATTCTACTATCTCAGGTTCAGACTACAGAATCTTTTCATTCAATACATTTGAGAAGTTGAACATTGTCTTTGATTTGGGTCACAGCTTGTCATTAAGGGCTGATGGTGGGTCCTGAAGCCAGACCAGTTGAGAACCACTGATTTAATGCATAGTTATCTGGAGATAATTTCTATTGTTCTAGTTTGTGTTTCTTCTTCCTTAAAAGTGTCTCGTTCTTCCACGTCATGCTGCTCACTTGTGTCTTAAATTCTCCCCTGAGGACAAATAAAGTTTTCTGAATCTGAATCTGAATGAATGAAAGTAGAACCATCAGCTCCTCAAGTCAGACAGATTTACTGACACTTTACCTCTCTGGACCAGAACTAAGTCCTCCTTTAAACTTTAAAGGTAAGTCCTTGGACAGGTTGCTCTTCAAGGACACACAGCTGGGTTCATGGGGATCAGACTCTGGTCTCTCACAGGTCCTGATAGAAAAACATCACTGATTAAATTAGATCAATTATTCAGGAAAATTCTCTTTGATTAAAATCCTTTAATTCAGATGAAATATTAACAACTTACCTTGGACTCTGTTTAAAATCAGTAAGAATTTCCTTTAACGGGTCGGTTTTCAAGGACACAGAGCTGGCTCCAAGTCCAGGTCCAGGTCCAGGTCCCTCCAGTCTGTCCTCTCTCTGGTCCATGCTGCTGAAACACTAATCATTCATGTTGTAAACAGATCAGCTGATCCTCCACTGATTGGCTCTTATTCATCAGCTGCTGTACTTCTACTATCCGTCCACTAGATGGAGCCATGGAGGACACACATGATGCGTTCACTGACACTGAGACTTTCAACAAACTCAGGTCCATCATGATCAACGTATATATTTTATACTATCTTCCAGTTCATAGACTTTCTATATTTTATACAGACATTAAATATCTTGTATATATTTTTAGACACATTCTTCATATACTAGTAAACCTTCTGTTCATTTATTCCTTTTCTATTCTGTCTTGTAACATGTTGTGGTGTCTTGTCAGCAGATATGTAGCACAGTGGGACCAGGAGAAACACAATCTCACACTAATATGTTTTCATTCATATACTGAGGAGGTGACAAGAAACACCACTTGAGTCTTTAATAGATTTACCTTCTAGATAGAAAACTCTAGATATCAGACATAGATTTACATATGAACACAACATATCTCATGTCCATTCCATGTTTGAAACTCTTCTATATTCTAGATAGAAATGTGTCTATCATGTAGAAAGTGTCTCCATGTTGAACTGGAGTAAAACCAGTGGTGGTTCATCAACGCTAACGTTTTGATAGGTATGTGTTGAAGCCACCATGGAGGAAGGAGCAGAGGCTATCCATGTGGTTGCAGATCTTCTAATAAAGATATTTTGAGCGCTAGCCTTGGTTGACAGGCTCTGAGGAAAACTGAATAGTTTCTAAAGTTCTGGTGATTAAATGAATTATATTTACATCTGTTATGTAGATTTATGTCATTTTATTGGGTCGACATTGATGCTTCTGCTGGAGTTGACGTATGTGGCGCTGGTGGCTGCAGAGAGTGAGAGGAGACTTTATGAATTGTTCTAAGTGAGTTTCTTTCTTTCGCGATCACATTCATTTCTATATGAAAAATACCTCAAGGCGTCCCGACAGTTCAGTTCTTCATATTCAATTAGTCATAAAACCATTTCCTTCATAGGTTTGCTCAAATATTGTCTTGATTCCTGGGGGTTTTCAAGATGGCAGCGTGAGCGAGGGTCACATCCAGGAGAGTGAAAAAACACTGAGTGTGTGTAACCGAGTGAGAGCCATGCAAACTTCAGCTCTTCCACAGGGCCCATATCTCTCCCTCCCAACGTTATAAATTCAGCCCCAACACATCTTCACTATGCCCCAAGTGTAAAACAGAACATGGTTTGTGCCATTGTAAGAAAATACAGCAGTTTTGTCAAGAAATGAATCAGATTCTGTCCTAATAGAAACAACAAGCCCTTATATTTGCTACCTGTCATATCTGATTTGTCCATCATTGGCAAATTGAAAAGAAAACTTCACCAAACACTTGTTTTCTGTTCTAGAAAGTGTTTTCTTCTGAACTGGATAATGGATAAAGCTCCATCTAAGGCTCAGTGGCAAAGAGTGACACTTGAATATGTGTCATTGGATTAGCCGACGTGTAAACTACACAGTAAAACATGGGAACCCTTCCTGTCATAGATTGGTTTGAATATTTCCACCATTCTCCAAGAGGGTTTGTATCATAGCTCTGAAAGCTCTGCCTCATAAATGACATCTCACCGTTGATGTGCTTTTATTTCTGTGCACCTCTCTCTGATCACGTGGATGTATCATGCATGGCAGTGTGCCCTCAACTCATTTTACTCAACACTATGAATGAACACATGAGAAATTATGGAGCAAACAGAGACGTGTGAACTAACTCTAAATATGATTCAGTCAAGTAGCCACCCTTTGCTTTGTTGGCAGTGCTGCAAACAAGGCTGTGTGCTGAGCCCCTTTCTCTACTCCCTCTTCACCAGGACTGCAGACCTGTGCATGGATCCAACTCCATCATCAAGGTCACAGACGACACCACCGTGATTGGTCTCATCACCACCAACGATGAGACAGCCTACAGGGAAGAGGTACAGCACCTGGCCACATGGTGCACCGACAATAACCTGCTCCTTAACACCAGCAAGACCAAGGAGCTCACTGTGGACTTCAGGAAGGAAAGAAGAAGACGCATGAGCCCATTCCCATCAACAGGATGGCTGTCCAGCGTGTCCCCAGCTTCAGGTTCCTCGGGACCCACATCTCAGAGGACCTGTCCTGGGCCACCAACACCTCCAGCCTGGTCCAGAAAGCTCACTAGAACCTCTTCTTCATGAGGACTGAAGAAGAACCATCTGTCTTCAGCCATCCTGGTGAACTTCTACCACTGCGTGATTGAGAGCATCCTAACCAGCTGTGTCACAGTCTGGTACGGGAGCTGCTCTGTGGTGGAGCACAAAGGACTACAGCAGGTAGTGAAAACTGCCCAGAGCATCACAGGAACTCCACTCCCTGCCATTGAGGACGTCCAGAAGAAGCGTTGTCTGCGTCTGAAGGACTCCTCTCACCCGGCACATGGACTATTTTCCCTCCTGTCCTCAGGCAGGCCCTTCAGAAGCCTCCAGACAAGGACCAGCAGACTGAGGAATAGTTTTTTCCCACAAATCCATCTGTATAATCTGTTCATAGTAGCTCATTCAATCATTGTATATATCCTGCTCATTCACCTGTATATATAGCCTCACCTGTACATAGGTTTGATCTGTGAATATTGTCCATGTGCTGTAAAAACAACCTCTACCATACTACTATACACCACACTATTTATGTTACATGCACTTACTGCCTATTGCACTTCTGCTTAGATGCTGAACTGCATTTCATTGCTCTGTACCTGTAAATGTGTAACCACAGTAAAGTTGAATCTAATCTAATCTAATGTAACCCTTGGACTTCTCTCAATGAGCTTCATGATGTAGTCACCTGAAATGGTTTTCACTTCACATGTGAGGCTTGTCAGGGTTACTTTGTGGACTTTCTTGTCTTCTTAATGGGGTTGAGACCATCAGTCAGGTTGGTCCACAGCTGACAGCCCTATTTGACAACTGTTAGAGTTCATATTATGACAAGAACCAATCAGCTGAGTGAAGAGAACCAACAGTCCATCATTACTTTAAGAAGGTGAAAATGATATCATTCCATATGTGTTCATTCATAGCGCTGATGTCTTCAGTGAGAATCTACAACGTAAATAATCATGAAAATAAAGAACAAGCATTAAATGAGAGACTGTGTCCAAACCTTTGACTGGTAGTCTACATATATACATATATATTATTAGTTTCCTGATTTGTTTGTTGTCTTTGTGTGGGATGACCTCCTGAATCTCTCGTCTGTATAAATGTGAATCTTGATATGTGTGTGAGCCAAATGTATGTTTGTTTCTTCTGTCATATATGTTCATGTTTTATCTTCAACATTTAATAAACATAGATTTAATATATATATATATAGTGTTGATTGTTGTTGACAGTGACCCTGACTATTACTGCATTATATCTGAATCAGTAGTAAAGTATATTAGCCTCCTATATTTGAAACTGTCCATGTAAAATCAAATCTTGTTAAACTGTGTACCAGTGTCATGTCCTCTGTTCACAATCATCACTATTTGATTGATTTACTTTCATCAACATCCATGCATCAGACCTTTCTGTCACGTCGGGGTAGCGGGGGAAGGGATTGTAGGACCCAAGTGCAGGACTTAAAAAGGCGGTTGAGGCAGGAGTAGGCGAAAAAGGTGTTTTAATAAAGAAAAAAAGAAACAAAACTTACAGAACCAAGAACGCTGCTGAGGTGGCAGGATATCCAAATAAAAACAAAAACCAAACACTAACAAAACATGGCAAGAAACTATGACTAGGTACATGGAACAAGGTACGAGGAACATGAAACGTGGAACGACATGAAAAGACAAACGGCAATGACGCGACAAGGAACAAAGGGAAGGCAGGGCTATATACACACACGAGGAACAGAGTGACAAGACACAGGTGAAGCAAATCAAGGAACGAGACACAGGTGAAACCAATAATCTAATCAAAGGGGAACAAACAGACATGACAAACAGGAAGTCAAAGATTTAACAAAATAAAACAGGAAACTGAAAAACTAAACCATGACTAAGAAAAACTAAACCATGACTATGAAAAAACCAAGGACTAAAGATGTAACATAAACACAAGACTGTGAACGAAAAACACGACAACAAAGACGTAAGACAAGACACTAGACAAGACATGACACTTTCCACATGCTGTTGTACCAGTGGAACATCAGAATCATATTAGGTTTCTGTCATGAAGCTAAATATCAAATCTTTCCATCTGCATGACACCATCTTTCTATATTTACAGCTTTTTTATTAATTAGAGCCTTGAGATAATCAACTGATCTGACTGTATTCAATGTAGTCATTGGAGCTTGAATTGATTCACTTCATTCATTTGTCAAATAGACTGACAGACTGTTTGATTTCTGTGTGGACACCTCTGTTCCAGTCCAAACTCTCTCTTGTTTCCTAAATGTCATTGAAGTGCTCCTAAATGAGAAGAAGAATGCGCTCAGGACATCTGGGATGAAGGCAGCAAAGAAGGAGCAGAACAAAGTGAATATCAGAGAGGTCTAGAGTCTTGGTGGTCTGCTTCATATGTGCCACACTGATGTGAGTAGTTCCCACTGCTGGCAGGAGATTGGAGTTGGTGCTGAAGTTTGTGTCAATGCTAATCATATACTGTCTTCCTCATCAATCTGTTGGTATTATTAATAATAGTGGAGTGAGCTGGAGCATAGGCTGTGGTACAGTGACAAAAAGCAGTCCCTGAATAGGATGTGGAAGAGGACAGGACAGTGGTGGAAAGTTTGATGGGCTGCTGTGAACTGTACCATCTGCATCCCGATGAAAGGAACTTGTGCTAGACTTCATCTGACTCCACCTTCTATGATTAAGGGAGAAATGTGAATGGTAGCAGAAACTCATCAGGTGTCTACAGTAAAGGCCAGACTCTGCTCCTGCTTTGGCTCCATCCACATCTGTTGCAACATGCTACTGAATCTGAATGCGTCTGTGGCTCCCAGTGCCTTTTTCTAAAAGCTTGCTCAGCTCAGTCCTGGGTTGAGGCTGGACAGTCTGCATGTGTCCATGGAGAGGAGGACATTGTCCAAAGTCCTCTCCATCATGGATTTCTCCCATTTTCTAAACAACATGTTCAGCCAGAAACTCCCAAAGACTAAATGTTGCCCTGAATATCCCAGGGGGTCTTTAACTGTCACTTCATTCAATAAATTCATCCTGTCTGCTAAAAAGAATAGAATCAAAGAATATTATCTAAACATCAACATGACCATTTTATACTATTCCTAAAAAATAAACTGTACCACTTCAAGTATCAACAATGTCAAATATAATATTAAAGATATTAATGATTAATGGGCTACAAAACTGTGCTAGAGTCTGTCTGATGATATTAGTTGATCAACTTCAATATTTCCTCCTTTCTCTTACTTTGTTGTCACTGATTTTCTTCCAAATTATAAAATAAAATGACTTGAACTATTGTAGAGTAGTAGTCAAGGTCACTATGAACAAGAATCAAGAAAATATCTGAGCAAACCCACGAAGGAAAGGCTTTTATGACTGTTTGAAGATGAAGAACTGAGCTGTCAGGACGCCTTGGGGTATTTTTCTTCCACATTTTAAAGTAAAATGACTTGAAATGTTGGACAGTAATCGAGAGGGATGTTGTGAGCAAGAAAGTCAGGAATGGTGGTAATCTATGAAGGAAAGCAGATTATTAAATCTGAGCCAGAATCCACCAAATAAACAAGTAGAAGGAAAGAAACATCAGAGCGAAGCTGAACTGACAACGACGGCTCACATGACCACAGTATAAAGGTCAAGGTGGAAAATACATGACCTGATACTGAGTAAAAGTACTTAGTTACTTTCAGCGCTTCCCGTTAGAAAAGCAGATCAAACTTCTAGAGACAGATTTCAAATCAAAGACTGTGTCATGGATGGAAATAATCAAAGAAGTTGAAATCATATTTAGGAAGCAGGTCTGGCGCTGATCACGCAGAGACTAGAAATGGCGGATCAGTTTCATACTAGTCCTCCTCCAGACTCTGGACTTTCAGCTCTGACTCAGATTAACGTGAATTTATGGAGCTGCAGATTTCTGCTGCTTCTGTTGGAGCTGAGCTGCTGACATCTGATGTTAACCAAGAAAACATTCAAAACTGCTTCATTACCTTCAGACGGAGTTTGACACGGAGATAAAAATATCTGCGACACGATCCTGGAGAAAGAGAAACTAAACTGAAACCAGGAAACTACCTGAGAGGATTTGTTGGGTGGACTTCAAACCAAGTTGTTAGCAAATAAAAAAACTGTGTTATCAGCTGAGATATATTGTTTTTGAACTGATATGCTCCCAGAGCGCCGCTGTTGTTGCAGGCAGCTCACTGCGTCAGGATTAGTGTGTGCTTATATTTAAATGTGTATTTTATTCCATGGAGTATTAGGGCCACACTGAGGAAGAAGAAGCCATGAATTTATGACCCTGGTTCTTTCTGCTGAAAAAAATCATATTCTTTTTACAGTCCTGACAATTATGACAATGTGATGCTGTTGCGGCCAAAGATTAAGTATGTCCTTGTTTGTGAAGCCTATATTGAAGTACAATTGTGCTAAATGCTCCACAGCCCTCATTTTAACAACTGTCCCCTAAAACAACAGGTTACTATATTTGACTTTATTGTCTTATATATCTTCTGACGATGTATTCTTTCCTCTTATCTTGTGTTTCTGTGTTAAAAGGAGAGAGTGATTAGTGGAACAGGATGCAGGTGTGCCAATCACTCTCACCTGGTGCTGCTCTCACTCTCCCTCTCCACACCTCTCTCCTGCAGCTGATGCACCACGCCCCCTCCACACAAATATTAGGATGTCACATCATTATTTAAGAAGATGCCACAAATAATCCAGTATCAAGTAAAAAGTCACATTTGCTTCCTATTTGTTTATTCTTTTGTTCCAACACCTTCACCAACTTAAGTCATCTTAAACCGTGTATTGCATCAATATAACCTCAGGTATCCTTGAAAAAGGCCTTACCTTATCAGCTGACTGGGAGCAGGAGGGTGCATCATCCCTTGTGTAGACGTTTGTTGCTACTGGAGGTGTCTTGGTCATCTGAAAATATGTGAAATAGTAAAACACTTACTGTAGTGTGTAATGTGTAGTGTGCTATAATATAATATAATATGATATAATATAATATAATATAATATAATATAATATAATATAATATATATGTGCTCCCAAATGGGACAGGATCAAGTATCCGCCTCCTTCCGATGTCGCAGTCCAAAATCGATTGTCCTAAAAAACTAAATAATAAAAATAAAAATAATAAATAAAAATAAAAAAAGGTTCATGATTATCCATCAGTATGTGGTCATTGTGGTAACACAATAAAAATACTGTAAATACTTGTGTTTTCTGGTACAACCAAACATTGTTGCTCAGTAAATTAAAACAATATCAAACTAAATCCCACAGTAAGAACTGTTAGTTACTGACTTTGTATCTGACGAGTCAAGCTGATATCACAAGCAAGTATCTACAAACAGCACAGTCATGGCTCCAATGTCAGTGCAGGAGTTGCTGTTTTAATTTCTCCCTCTGTAAATGTAAACATTTTAAATAGCACAGAGGTTGTGGAGGGAAGGATCCTCTCAGTAAGGGTAGAAATACACGGCTCTGTTTTTACCTTTATCAACGTTTATGCCCCCAGTCCAGGCCCAGAGTGCTCAGTTGTTTTTAACACATTAAAAAAACACCTAACAACGTGTGGTCAGGGGCAGTGTGTAGTCATGGGGGGGCTCAAACTGCCACACAGACCCTATAGACAGGACTGGTCAAGAGCTGCATCCCCAGTCAGCTGCAACCTTACACCAGCTATTGAAAGAGGCAGACCTAGCTGACGTGTGGAGGACGAAGCAGCCTGCAGTCCGGCAGTTCACCTGGGTAAAGGTAGTGGGGGGGTGGTCAGTGCGACATGGACGCTGGTGCTGAACTGCTAAAAGACCTTCCTCAGCTGAGTCCAGATGAGCGAGGTGCCCTTGGAGCAGACATCACGCTGGAGGAGTTATCCATCGCTATGTCCCAGATGGCTGCAGGACAAGCTCCAGGGATCGATGGATTACCTGTTGACTTTTTGAAACATTTCTGGACAGAGCTGGGGCCGGACCTCTTGGAGGTTTTTAAAGAGTCTTTTATGAAAGGTTCTCTACCAGCTTCCTGCAGGCGAGCAGTGATATCACTGCTGATGCCATTCTCCACAGATTGAGGTCCCGGCTGAGGGGTCTCTCTCTACCAGGGATGGCTGACTGCCCTTCTGTGTTCATATCGGCCTATGCTGATGATTTTATTGTTTTTATTCGTAACCAGGGGGATGTTAAAGATCTGGAGAGGGCCCTAGTACTATATCAGAGCGACGGACCGATCAGCCCAGGCTGAATTCAGAAATAAGACAGATGTTTGTGGTGGATCCATTGAAAGGGACAAACGAGTTGGAGGACTCCAGAAAAGCGGCCACACAGATTTGGGTAATATTAAATAGAATATGTGAGATAAAAGCTGCCCAGATTTAGTACAGATGTAAAATAAACTTAAGATTCTTTTCATCTTTTAGACAGTACTTCAAGATGCGACGGAACAGGCTCGGGAAGGAGGACTGGGTCAACATCAAGTGGCAGCCTGCCAAGATAGCCCACACCTGCCAGAAAGATGACAGCAGCTGTGGAGTTTTTGTCATGCAGGTGATATTCTGAAGCAGCTGTAGCATGAAAATATACAGGATGAAAGGTACAATTCCACATTTATTTCAGATCATGTCAAGATCATACACAGTTGTCTTGAAGTCCTCACAGATGGACAAGATGACAATTATGGACTTCCCAGACATCCCAAAGCACTTTCACATCAAGACTTCCAAAAAATCTGTTGATAATATGAGAAGACAAATGGCTGAGGAAAAACTGAAAGGATCAGGTATCTTTCAGGTATCTGTTTAGCTCTTCATTTAATGACGTACACACATATATATCTATATCTATATCTAGTATATAATGTGTATGTGTGTGTGTGTACGCTGGTGGGTGTGTGAGATGGTTGAGGACTGACTGCTAAGGTTTCTATCCTCTATGCATTGTAACACCTTGACCCAAAAAGTGAGGAGCAAAACTGCATTAAAGGACTGAAAGTAGGTCTTTAGAGCCTGTGCTTCAGCTTTGGCTTCACTGGTGAGGTTGAAGTGACCTTTTTTGTGCTGCTATATACTATCCAGTCCCTGTCGATGTGTTCCCTTCCACTGTGGGATGTGGAATATGTCAAATTCTTGACCACTATTTCAAATAAACAATAAAAAGATTTTATGTAACTCAAATCTTTTCCACATGTAGGCCTATTTTATTTTATTTATTTATTTATTTTTTAATTACTCCATAATTTAATGAGGGCCCAGTTCTTGGCTTAGTGATCACACTACTAAACTCAAAAACCAAGTTGAAATGACAGCTGTGAATAACGTTAGCTGTGATTAACGTTAGCTGTGATTAACGTTAGCTGTGATTAACGTTAGCTGTGAAGCCTGTAGCTTAGCCTACTCTTTCCCGTTATAGCGTAGTAAATATAACGATGTGTTCTTGAATAAATGCAAACTTGTGATTTGGAACAGTACTTCAGCAGTGATTGATAACGTTTCATAACGATTTTCAAGTTCATGAGAACACAAGTATAGAAAAGAACGTATATTGAAAAACGCCCTGTGTCTGCTTGTGATGTTTGTGGTGCATTGTGGGCGTCTGATGAAGGGCACGATGCAGAGGATGATGGTGGTGATGGTGATCTAAGTCACGATGGTCTGTAAATTAAAAGTTTTTACAAAGATTAGTTTTCATGTTGATCACATCAAACAGAGAAATATGACATGGGTGGCGTGTATGATTACAAAGAGGATGATCAAAAAGTCAACACGATGCTCACTTTTGACGGTGATAGACAGTTAACAAATATCTATACCAACATAAAACATCTGCAACGTCACAGCACTCAACATAGAAGAAGACAACATTCAACATTCAACATACCATAAGAGCATACATGCTTGCCTCCCGTCCCAGTTCCACACTGTCCAACCACAGCAGACCAGTATGCACTCTACCAGAGGGCCCATCCCAGCATTAACCTCATGGTGACCATGGAGTTCTCCTGTAGACAGACAATAAACACAAAGCCTGTGCATGGCACATATAATGATGGCGGTGAAAGACAGCTGAGGACTCATTAGCTGCTCCTCCACCCAAGGTGTGGACTAATTGAATGAACAGACAATCTACAGGCTACAATGCAGCATATAACAATGTTTAATGTTCTTCATCCTTCACCATTTGCAGAGAGAATTAAATTGCTATTAGGGATGTGAATTAATCATCTTGTGATTGCAGCCGATTAACATTTTAAATTGGTGAAATAAGATGATACACATGACAATTTTTTAAAAGGGCCCCATAAAGGAATCAGGATGGCATAGAGGAGCAGAGCAGAGGGGCAACTGGAACTATTCATCAGTGGGTTAGGATTATATCCTGTATTCTACATGTTCCGCCCCTCTGCTTCCTCCACTGGATGTGCAAGTCTTTAGCTTGTGCTTAATTATCTTAACCAGTCACACCTGAGAAGACTGATTAAAGGGATCACTTCAGCTGCTGAGGCTCGTTATGTCAGACCTGGTGTCTTTTTTGTCTTTGTTTTAAATTAAATAAACCCTTATATTCCTAACTCCGTCATTTGTCTCCACTTTATGTTGCGCCTCTTGAGCCGGGTTGTAACATACACTGGACTTTTCATTAAGTACTTCGCCATATACCGGGACGGTTGTTGTTATTCGGCGGCTCAGCCTACTAGCTGCACCGGCTAAGCTAACCGCTACCAGCACTTAGCTTACTGCACCACCAACATTTCAGCATCAGCCGGGAGAAACTACAACTTTAACCACCTGATCTACTTACTGAAGCCAAATCAACGCAGCAGGCCCAGAAATGGGCCTCTGCCGGTAAGTACTGATCCCTCCTACACTACACTGGTACTCACTGCTAGCCGGCAGTAGAGTCTGTTGCTACTTCACGCTATCGCACCAAAGGCCTCCTTACTGGCCGTAGCTCTTTCCCCAGAACCCTCCACCCCTAGACGAGCCAACTACCTGCGGCGGCAGCGGCAGCAGCAGCAGCAGCAGCAGCAGCAGCCAGGCCCAGGCCCAACTACCAGCAGCAGCAGCGGCAGCAGCAGCAGCAGCCAGGCCCAGGCTCAACCACAAGCAGCAGCTGCAGCAGCAGCCAGGCTTAGGCCTACTATTAGGCTACCTCTGTTCCCGATGTAGACGGTGGGCCAAGGGGAGATTACGTGTATTTGGACGATCCCCACCGAGGGAGGATGTAATTTTCTGTGTACAATATCTTAATTTTTCAACAAATTAAACAAAAATTGTTGGCACTCTTACCTCTTGCACATTATTTGTTTATCGGTAACTTTGTCTGAGTTACTGGCTCCGGCAAACCGAGCGGGCAGCTATACTCGGGGTCCGATATCTATGACGTCACTGTAGATATTGTCCAATGGCACGCCTCGAAATTTCCCGGGGGTTTAAATTTTTTTTCTTTGTTTGCCAGTTACCATGGATCTATTGTTTAACTGCTGTCAAGTACCGGCATCGGCGTACAGTACATCAACACTTAGGACACACACATACTACTACTGCTAATGTAACACGGATTTTGCGTATCAATCACATTTAGTCAGAGGAGGTAAAATTAACGGCCCTTAAGTTCGTTAAGCTTGATGAAAGGAGGAAAATGTAGGATGTCCTGTCATCCCATCTTTTGAAAACTTCAGTCTTCTGTAACAATGATGTCCTCAAAATGTCACTGTGAATTTAGCACATAATAAATATTAACAATTTCCAACATCTGAGGTCCAGTGAGTTTTCTTTCCACCTGTCAATCCTCTGACAAAAACGATGAGCATAACGTCACAAAAATTAGCCACACTTCTCTCTCAAACTATGTTTGCTAGCAAACACCACAACAATGGAGTGCTGTATGCATGTTTTTGAAAAAAATGGTCCTGTAACCCCGTTTACAGACACAGGATGGAAGAAATTTATTACTGCTGTGTTTCTCTGGAAAGACCTTGGTACTAGAGAGAGTACTGTGGCTGAAGAGGCAGTGCTGAGATTTAAACTTACAACCCAGGTTTGTTTGTCATACTACATAGTTATATGGATAGCTTTAGCTTGCCAAGAGACTGAAAATGTAACTAAACTTTGACTATATATACATATATATATATATATATTACTTCTTATGTGTGTACCTTCATTATCTGTCCTTTTAAATAAGTTAACTGTGAACCTCAAACCTCAGGAACCTGCTGCTATTCCAGCTAACTGTGGCTACCACAGAGACTGCTACAGCCACTTCACCAACATCACAAACATAAAACGAGCCCAGAGAAGATTTGAAAAGGCACCTTTATTTCACCAGGAGGCTGAAAAAGAGGGTATGTGTCCAATAAGAAAAGAATAGTCATGTAAATGTGAAACTTGAACTTCAGCTGTGAATCTGTGAAGGAAAACAATATGAAAACACAATTACATTATGCAAACTACATTTGAGAACCAAACTTTGTCTCATATGACATAAGTTTGTTGCACTGTTTCTTAGAATTATGTTGGGGAGGGGGGGGGTATAACAACTTTCTCGCTGGATGCTCCTGGCTGCTCCCCCTCCACCCTGGATGGTCTCTGGAGCAGGGAATCCCAGGTGTGCGAGAGGGTGTATGCCCCCTCGTCCCAGTTGATGGTGTCTCTCGCCCGCTTTGGTGAGAGACACCATCTGAGTTTTTGTCTAAACACAAGAAAAAAATAACTTATATCTACGAGAGGACAAAATTAACATAATCAATGAATCAGTTTCCTGCAGTTTAATACCTAGTGCCACACACACAGGAAGTCAATGGGACAAAAATGTCCACCGACTATAAATTAAGGAGATGAAGTGAAAATCTGACATTACAAAATACCTAATGCATCAAAATAAGTTTTGTTACCTTACCAATCTTAAAAAGAAAGAGGGAATGTCTGCACACTGGATTAAAGCTCCCATTTATTGGATACTTGCCTGCGACATCTCGATCAGAATTGGTCTTCCTCAGGCAACTAGAGAAAAAAAAAAATGTTACCAATCTTACACATACAAAAGATTTCCCACCTCAGATCATTTGCTGTATTAAAAGTCAGTCATTTTGTTTCTTTTTTTGCCAGTAAAAAATGGTAGGCTAAACAATAAAAAAATGTATTGAGTACTTTGGATAAGAACTGAGGTTGAAAGATTTGCACAAAAAAGTTGATAGATACACATATACGGCCTATTTTTAGAGTAGCTGATGTTTTGTTTGGAAGTGTGACTGAGGGTCAAAATAATAATTGTGGTGCCAGTAACCTGACATCTTTAATCTGTCATAATGTAATGGAAGAGAGGCCTAAATGTGTTGTCTGCTTCTTGCCTTTTAGTGCCAGGGGTAGAAAAAGAAGCAGAGGATGGTGAGGGAACTGCAGCGAAGACACGGGCTCTGAGGTCACACACCTCTGACCTCTGCACATCCAAGCGGGCACCACATCTTCTGCCAGTTCAATGCATTATCTGCAAACATGACAAATACAAACACCAATCGTACACCAAGAAAAGAATTAAAGAAAAACTAATGCAATGCGAAACACTCACAGCCGGGAAATTGCTCCTTGCAGCTGAGGGCAGGAGAGATGAGTGTCTGCTTCTTCACATTCGGGACAGGGACTTGGTGGCCAGTGAAGCAAGGTATCACTTTACCTGCTTCCGGGACTACACCAGGTATCTTTCTAAAAAGACTAAAGCAACAGAGAGCAACCTGTATGAAAATGCATACAAGCACTTCTGTGCAACAGTGATTGGGGAGAGACTGTTAAGAGGAAGAGAGGTGCTACGCCTCTCTAGGCTTACTATGCTTTTTAAAGACATTGTGAGACAAAGGGAAGGACTTACCATATCATCTTACAAGGCACATTCTCTGAAGGCCAGACTTCAGAAGTCCCATCCTTTCTTAAAATTTCAGAAAGCATCAACAACTTATTTTGTATATGTTGATGATCTCACAGCTGAGGAGATCCTTCAGGAAGTTGCTGCTGCCGCCACCTCCTCCTCCTCCTCCTCCTCCTCATCTGACAGTGAATCTGAGGGCAATGATGCAGACATACCAGGGTCAAGTCACACAAAACAGAATACAGGCATCATCACAAAAGATAGTTCTCGGCTATTATATCATGCAGCTCTCACACTCAGAGATATAATTCGGAACACAGCAAAAAGTTCACCAAAGCTCCCTTGGCCTCCAACAGCAAAAGACCTGACACTTGAGAGTGCCCTAAATATGGTACCAGATCAACTTTTTAACTTTGTTGCATGGACATGTGGAATTTCAATGGAACCGTCAGACAATGAGCGTGTTGAGGTCATGTTGGAGGACAGGAGGAAGATAGTGTCGACCTGTCAGGACATTATTACCTTGAGCACCAAAGGACGGTGGCTCATGCCAAAACAGTGCTCTCTGGCAATGGCAGTCCGGCACATGACTGGCTCAGCGCAACTCATAGGCCTGCTGAATGGTCTTGGCCACAGCTCCTCCAACTCCCATGTCCTTGAGCACGATACAGCTCTGGCTCACCAGCAGATAGAAAGAGGAGAAATTTATGTCCCAGAAAACATAAGTGCTGGAGTTCCTGCCACACTGGTCTGGGACAACAACGACTTCGGAGAGGAGACACTGTCTGGCAAAGGAACCACACACAACACAAATGGCATAATTATCCAGCAGGCCATTGTTGATAATTCAGCTTCTTTACCTGGGCCATCAAGACAGAGAACAAGACAGCGTTCTGTTAATCCTCCACTTCCTAATCTTGTGGCATACAAAAGAGGACAGAGGTCTGGTCCACAGAACTCTGCATTTAAAGTAGATGTACAGCAGAACAACAGAGATGCTCAAACAACTGCAAGAATAGTTGATGCTGCATTCTATCTGATGAAAATGCCTGAGCCCCAGGGGAAAATCCCTCCTGGGTGGACAGGCTTTAACATCATGTTAAAGACAGACAAACTCCTACCCTCTACAAATGTAGGTTACTTACCAGCCATTGATGCCAGCCCAACAGATCTCAGTACTGTCCACACCATCCTGACTCACTCCATTGCTGTCGCTGACAGCCTGAATCAAAAAGAAATAGTGTTAGTCATGGATCAAGCAATATATGCCAAAGCACAAGAGATCCGCTGGCAGAACAGTTACTATATGGAGAGACTTGTCATAAGGATGGGAGAGTTTCACACAGCAATGGCTTTCCTCTCCTGCATTGGAAAGATGTTTGCTGATGCCGGCTTCCAGGACCTACTGATAGAATCTGAAGTTGTAGCTGCTGGGTCCATTGATGGAGTCATCACAGGCCATCAATACAACAGGAGCATAAGAGCGCACAAACTCCTGATGGAAGCACTCCAGAGACTGCGCTGGCAGGCATTCCTTGACACCCTCACACAAGAGGATCATGCTGCAGCTCTGAAAATTGCAACAGATTTGCAACAGAAGTTTCCAAGTGAAGATTTCAATGCCACGCTTACATCTGATGCATTTCTGCAGTTACTGAAAGCATATGAAGGATTTGTCAATAAAAGCTCAACCAACCAAACATTCACATTTTGGAGCATTTACATTGAAATGGTGGAAGTTCTGCTTCTATTCATCAGGGCAACCAGAGAGGGGAACTGGACTCTTCATTTGTCAACAGTGCAATCTATGCTGCCTTGGTTTTTTGCGTGCGACAAGGTGAATTACGCCAGGTATTTAACAGCATACTGGGTCGAGATGTCCAATCTGGAAGATACACACCTCACAGCACACCAGCAGCTCCTTTCAGGTGACTTTGTGGCACAAAGGCATCAACAGCACGGTTTTGCTGGCACTGCATGCGATCAGGTCATTGAGCAGACAGCTAATCGTGACTCAAAGACTAAAGGAGGCATCAGTGGGTTTTCTGTAAACAAAGGTGCTGTTCACAGATGGACCCTGACACAGCATGAGCGGGCAGCCATCACACATGAATGTAAAGCAATGGCTGGACAGTGCCCAGTATTACACCTTCATTCTGAGTTGGACAGCGCCAGGATGCAGAGGGATCACGCTGATGTGATGAGCATTACAGCCACGGTCCAAAACATGGTCAATCCTTTCGACTCTTCACTGGATGGAGAGTCTCTTTATCAAATCTCTTCTGGCCAACAAGCACCAGACAGTGTTGCCAGAGATTTACTGGGGGCGAAAGAAAGGGGTATGAAAGCTCTCACTGAGTTCTGTGAGACAAGGATTGCCACGACAAACACGTCCTTCCATGACCCTATAAAGAAAATGAAAATAAAAACATTCAGAGATACTGGCCACAGCACAAGCACAAAAATAAAAGGAAAAGAAATTACACTAAAATCCCACCGAAACCTGTTTGCCAGATTAATTGTAGTTGGGAATGTTAGGGAAATAAATATAAATGAAATGCTCACCTACAGTCTGGGTCCTTTGCCACAGTCACTTGCCAACTTTGACGGCTCTCTGGTAAAGACCAACAAAGCGAAGCTGATGCACACACTGGAGGAGGACATCAGCCCACCACCAACAGTGAGGGACATTCCAGACGGCTCCGTTTGGATATGGGATGCTATGGCTCTGGTGCAGCAGCTAAAGCCACAGCCAACATTTGGCCTATATGCCAACTACGTACTGAGGACACTGGTCAACTCAGCCAAGGAAACGAAGTCCACAGAGCTCCATTTTGTGTGTGACACGTACAAACACCATAGCATCAAACATGCTGAGCGAAACAGGCGAGCAGAACAAGGCTGTCAAAAAATCAAAATATATGGCAATGATCAAAAAACACCAAAACAGTGGAGAAAATTCCTGGCATGTGGGCAAAATAAAGAAAACTTGTTGGAGTATTTCTTCCATCACTGGAGCACATCTGCAAAAAACATAATTGGAAACACGACAGTCATTATTGGGCATGGGGACAAATGTCATGCTATAAAGATGAATGGAAGCAAAAACGAACTTGAAATACTGCGGGTTGAAGACCTGGAGACAACTCAGGAGGAAGCAGACACCAGACTTTTGTTGCATGCAGCTTATGCAGCAAAATACAGCAGCGACCTGGTAATCAAGAGCCCAGACACCGATGTCTTCGTGCTGGCTCTTGGGTTCTGCAGCAAAATTGATGGTCACCTGTACTTTCACACAGTCAAAGGCAGAAATCCACATATTATTGACATCAATAGGCTTCATGCCCACCTGGGAGAAGACAAATGTGATGCGCTTGTGGGTCTGCATGCATTCTCTGGATGTGACACTGTGAGCGCTATATATGGGGTGGGGAAAACCAAAGCATATAAAAAGCTAATTTCCCAGAGACAATACATCACCCTGTTTAGAGAACTGGGAACAAGTTTCTCTCCATCCCCAGAGTTCTGCAAGGCAGTGGAGGCTTTCACATGTGACCTGTATGATCAGGAGTGTATGGATGTTAACAAGGCAAGAGTTAAGCTGTTCAAGTCAGGAAAGTGCTCTGAGAGAGACTTGCCTCCAAATAAAGACTGCTTGCACAAGCACATCCAGCGTGCTAACTATCAGGCTGCAGTCCACAGAAGGAGCCTTGAGTGTAGGCCTGATATTCCCGCCCCTGAATGTCATGGCTGGAAGATGGCAGGAGATTTCTTAGAAGTGGACTGGATGACACTTCCCCCAGCTCCAGAGGCAATCCTTGAACTGGTGCACTGCTCTTGTAAAAAAACAAACTGTGTTAAGGGCAGATGCACCTGCAAAATACATGAACTGCCATGTACAAACCTGTGCCAATGCACAAACTGTGGCAATAGGTCATTTGAAGATGACTAGTGGTTCCAGGGCCAGCATGAGAGGCTAACACCCTTCATCAACCAGTACTGTGTTCAAGAACACGTGGAGAAAACAAGATTACTGTTCATGTTAATGTTATATGTTTCTGTAAATATGTTATGAACCATTCTGATTTATTAACAGTTAGACATTAGAATAAAGTTACTCACCAACAGTGTATGGTTTGAGCACCATTTCTCATTGTCCGCCATGGGAGTATCACCTAGTGGAAATATTGTTAGTCCATTAGTTGAATTCAACTTTCACATAATTGATATGGCACGAAGCTGGTTTAAAAACAACTTAAACTTAGACACAAAGGTGCATCTAATTAATTAATACATTATTAGCCTGACTATTGAAACATGCCATTATGCTCAACAACATTTCAGGGTAGTTTACTTCACTGTTTGAAATTTGCTGACTGGGGTATACCACAGAGAACAATGTTTTTAGATCATTTAAATTCCTTCTGTTATCCCTCTCTCTGGATATGACGGTAACACCAATAGAATAACCAGTAACGTTAATTATACTCCCACACCGTGGTGGCTTAACAACCTCTTAATGACTGACGCTGGTCAGCTGCCAAATTGCCACAGCTTAACCTCCGACAATTTGGGTTATTCACATCGTGTGACGTGGATAATGTTAATATTAACTCGACGAGAATAGTCAATGATACTAAAATGTAGATTCATGTCTCCTATGCTTCACACGTGAAGCTCAAGCAGCACAATTGATGATAAAAGCCAGGATTAGGCTAACGGCTAACAGTTAGCGCTACCTTTAAACGTAATAAATGCCGCCTCGCAAAGGTTATACAAATAAATAGCATAGCTAGCATTTTCCAACAACATTAATACTTACCCACACACATGTAAGCTTCTTATTTAGCTTGTAATATTCCGTGATTTATCGCCGTCTTCACCTCTCTACGCGGTGTCCACCAGGTAAGTTTTGACATCAACAGCTGTTCCTCGCATCTCGGTCTGATTGGTTGAATAACGTCACGTGATTTGTAGCGCTGCGTGCCATTGGTTCAACTGATATAGTAGGCTGCGGCGTTTGCCTGCAAATTTAACGAACTTTAAACTATGATTATGAAAAAATGTGCAAGAATTACGAGTGCCAACAAGGAAAATCTGATTGGGAAAAAAATAAACTTTAAATCATAAAAGATCCAGGTTTTCCCTCCATGGGGATCATTATTTTCAAAATCTAAAGCTGATACGGGGCCTCGGCCCACCGTCTAATGGGCCCACTCACCTCTCCACATGACTGCAGCAGTTGCCTTCAGAAGTCCCAGAAGATCGCGGAGCTGGAGCGGCGGATCTCCAATCTATACTGTATCAGGGACGGAGAGGACCTCATTGACTCCGTGATTGCAATGGGTCCTGGTCCTCCAGGAAACCCCGCGGACATGGACTCCACTGTCCCAGAACTTAGTCCACCTGTCAGCTCCATGACCGCTGCTAACCTGATGGCCCCCGCCATCGACCCCAGTCCAGCTCCCCCTGTCCCAGAGTCTAGCGCACCACATGTCGGTTCTGTGATCGCCGCTGACTCTAGCCCAGTTGCCCCGCCCCCAGCTGAGCTGTCAGTCTCCCTCCCGGAGCCCCGAAATGCCCTGCCCCCGTCAACTCCGCTTCTCCACCAGGATCCGTGGTTGATGTTTCATCCTGTCCTGTTGTCTTCAATAATAAACTACAGGATGTACGGTTAAAGCATAAACTTGCTTACTTGTTTTATTATCAACTGACGATCATAACTGACAGATAGAATGTTCCCAGATCCGCTGTTACCGGTGATACTGTAACCTGGCAACCATAGTGTTCCATTTACAATGTTGCCTGGGAAGGCGCTACTTATAACAACAACAACAATCCTATTGTTACATCTTTTCTTTTTTTTCTTTGAAGTAACTTCCTTTGTCCAAAAATAAATAACTTAATGAACATTAACCTTACACAAATGACATATTGATTAGCATCAATAAGGATATCTATGTCACTCATAAAACAAATTAATCTTTAAAATAGCTGTAGCAATTATCAGTACCAAAGTGCAAACACTCTTTCTAATAAAATTAAAGATCTCAAATATTATCATGTGTATCAAATATTACATTCAATAAAGTTAAAAATGTAGCAAATATTACATTCAATAAAGTTGAAAATGTAGCAAATATTACATTCAATAAAGTTAAAAATGTAACAAATATTATCATGCCTATCAAAGATTACATTCAACTCAAAATATACATATACACACTTTTTTTTTTTTTTTTTTTTTTTTTTTTTCAAAGAGTCTTTACAAGAGTCCCCTTTAATGTCCTCACTGTGTATAGTCTTTCAGATAATGTGGTCTGACCACCTGACGGCCTGACCTGGTAGTGGTTGTGGGTCGGTCTCCTGTTTGACTCTGCTTGACCGTGTCAGTTCTTTGTGTGATTATCTCAGTCCCTGTTTGTGTGTGTGTAGAAGAAGTGCAATGGTCGTGTCTGAGGTGGCATCGATTCCTCCTCAAAACACCTCCCGACTCCATCTTCACCTCATAAGATCTGTGTCCTACAGGTCTCAACACCTGTGCTGTTTTCCATACCTTATGAGGCTGAAAAGGCTGTACTCTCACCCTGTCTCCTGTTTTCAGAGTGTCCAAGTTCTTGGCTGTGCGGTTGTAATATTTTTCCTGTCGTTGTCTGTTGTGCTTCAGTCCTTGTATGTTACTTGTAATCTCTGGCTCCAACAAAGTGTCCTTAATGGGAAGAAGGGTCCTTGTCCTCCTATTTAGAAGTCTTTGTGCTGGGCTGGTGTTAAGACCTTGGCTTGGTGTGTTGCGATGATCCAGTATTGCTAGATATGGATCCTTTCCAGCGGCTGCAGCTTTTTGCATGAGACGTTTTGCCTTTTTCACTGCAGATTCAGCTTTCCCATTACTTTGTGCATATCCAGGTGAGGATGTACAGTGTTGGAATTCCCATGCTTGACTGAAGCATTGAAATTCTTGTGAGGTATACTGTGGGCCATTATCAGAAATTACCACATCTGGTATCCCTTGTCGTGCAAAGTGGGCTTTGAGTTTTCTGATAACCGTGTTGCTCTTGGTGTCTTGTAGATAATCTATCTCCCAAAAGTTGGAGTAGTAGTCCACAGTAATCAAGTAGTTTTTTTCATGAAATGAAAACAGATCAGTCCCAACTTTTGCCCAGGGCCTCAAGGTTATGTCATGAGGGTGCAGTGTCTCTTTTTGTTGCCTGGGGTCTACTGACCTGCATACATCACATTTCATAATAAAAGTCTTGACTTGTTCATTCATCCCTTGCCAGTAGACACAGTCTCTTGCTCGTCTGAGACATCCTTCTACTCCGAGATGAGAAGAATGGATACGGCTGGTGATATCTGCTCTGAGCACATCAGGAATCACTGCTCTCTCTCCTCTGAATACTATGCCATCCTGGTAACTCAATTCCTCCTGGAATGAGTAATAGTGGTGAATGTCTGCTGGGATATCTTTTTTGTTCTTTGGCCACCCTGTCAGGATCACATTGATCAGTTTTTGTAGTTCTGTGTCCTCTTTTGTAGCCAGTCTTATTGCATTCAGTCTCTCAGCAGAGATGGGCAGGTGGTTGATCATATTTACAGTTTCCACCTCTGTCTCAATGTCCTCTTTATTACTCTCTGGTAAGTATGCTCTGCTCAGTGTATCTGCTAACAACATATCTCTGCCTGGTACATAAGTTACACAGATATCATACTTCTGTAACCTGAGTAACATTCTCTGCAGTCTCTTTGGTGCACTAAGCAGGGGTTTTCTGTGAATGCTCTCTAAAGGTTTGTGGTCACTCTGTACGGTCACCTGTCTGCCATATGTATATTGGTGAAATTTCTCCATCCCAAACACAATTGCCAGGCATTCTTTCTCTATTTGGGCGTAGCCCCTCTCTGTGGGTGTAAGGGCTCTGCTCCCGAATGCTACTGGTTTCCCTATCTGTGTAAGGGCAGCTCCTAGACCTGTTTCTGATGCATCACACTGCAGCGTCAGCTCCTCTTGCTGGTTGTAGTATTTCAGGACTGGTGTGTTGGCTATTTTGTCCTTCAACCTCTGAAATGCTTCTTCTTGTACATCAGTCCATTCCCACATGTTCTCTTTGTGTGTGAGTTGTCTCAAAACCTCACAGTCATCTGACAGGTGCTCATAAAATTTAGACAGGTAATTGACCATACCCATCAGTCTCTGTACCCCTTTCACATCCGTTGGTCTCGGCATGTCCTTGACTGCTCTCACTTTCTCTGGGTCGACTCTCAGTCCCTCAGCAGTCAGCAGGTGTCCAATATATGATACTTCTGGCCGTCGCAGCTTGAATTTATCTTTATTGAGCTTGATGTTTTTCTCTCTGCATCTGACCAGGAAGTGTCTGAGTTTCTGGTCGTGATCTTTGTTGGCTTCCTCCTGTGTCCTCCCTTCTCCTGTGATCAGCACATCATCAGCTATGATGTAAACTCCAGTTAAGCCCTCCAATGCATGTGTCAGCTTCCTTTGAAAGACTTCTGGTGCTGGGCTTATTCCCATTGGCATTCTGAGCCAACGGAAACGGCCAAATGGAGTGGAGAACGTGGTCAGGTAGCTTGACTCCTCTTCCAGTTTGATGTGCCAAAAACCGTGCTTCACATCACAGACCGTGAATACTTTTGCATTTGCAAGTTCTGGCAGGACGTCATCAATGGTAGGGAGAGGGAAATGGCTCCTTTTCAGTGCCCGATTCAGTGGTTTAGGATCTATACAGATCCTCAGCTTCCCATTCGGTTTACTCACTGAGACCATACTGCTTATCCAGTCCGTGCTTTGCTCCACTGGTGCGATGATCTCTCTTTTCTCCATATCTTTGAGTTCCTCTTTAAGTGGTTCCATCATAGCCACTGGCACTCTGCGTTTCGGCAGTTTCACTGGAGGTACGTTGTTGTCTATTTCAATTTTGTATTGTCCCTCCATGCAGCCATCACCAGTGAAAACGTCCATGTACTCTGTTTCAATTGTCTCCATTGTCATGCATGTAGCACTGTCCTTTTTTATTACAGGCCCCAGTTCTCTTGTCACGATGCTGTCCACAGCCATGATGTTTTCATACTGTATCTTTATCAGTTTCATGTCCTCACTGGCCTTTCTGCCCAGGATTGGAATTCCACTGACCAGGTCCACAACTTGAAACAACACTCTGTACAATTTATTGTTTCTGGGGTTCCTGATCTTGACTTTACATGAGCCAAGTGGACTCAGCTTTGTCTTATTATACATTATAAGCACTTTGTCTGAGTGTTCCAGCTTTGTGTCTGGGTTTAGGAGATGTACAGGAATGACATTGCAGCTTGCTCCACAGTCTATCTGAAACTTGACTAGTGTTTTGTCAATGAGCATTCCTGCAAAGAGCTGTTTCTCTTGTCTACGGCTGTCCCTCATTTGGTTCACTGTCTCTTTTTTCTCATTTGCCACTGTTATGGTCATAATGTCCTCAAATTCATCACTGTCTTGCTCTGCAACAGCATGCACTGACTTATATTTCTTGACATTTTCATTTTTTGTCTTGCATTTAGAAGCAAAATGATTTTCTTTCCCACACTTTGAACACTTTTTTCCAAAAGCTGGGCATTTACTTTTGTTTCTCTCATGCGTCTTTCCACAAAACTTACAGCAAACCTCGTCATCCCGGGTTTTTCTTGTGGTGTGCTTCAGTGCATGGACCTCTTCCACCATCTGTCCTTGTAGTGTTTTGCAGTTCTCTTTTGACAGCTCCGCAGCTCTACATACTTTCAAGCATTTGTCCAGCGTCAGGTTCTCCTCCCTGAGTAGTCTCTCCCTCAGCGCAGAGTTGTTGGTGCCACACACGATCCGGTCTTTTATCAGCGAGTCTTTAAGCTGACCAAAATTACAGCTGCTGGCCAGCACTCTCAAGTCCGTCACATATTTGTCTACAGTTTCATCAATTCCTTGATCTCTCATGAAGAATCTGTATCTCTCCACAGTCTCATTCAATTTCGGGTTACAGTGGTCATCAAACAGTTTCATCAAAGCGCTCACTGTAACTCTTGCCGTCGCGTCGTCATCTGACAAGGTGTTCAACAGTTCCCTGCCGCTCTGTCCGATGAGGTAGTGAAACAGCTTGATCTTGGTGGTTTCCTCAGTATCTGGCATTGTAAGCTCTGCGTACAATGTGAACTCTTCTTTCCAAGACGTCCACGTCTTTGCCAAATTGCTCGAGTCCAAAGCAAGAATCTGCGGTGGTCTCAACCCCTCCATCTCAACGTCCGTCGTCTCTCGGTGCGCTGCGAGCTGGCGGCACTTTAAACTCTTGAAACTTTCTCTTCGCGTCGATAACTGTAGACGTCGGTGTTTACTCACACGCTGCCACCATGTTTCATCCTGTCCTGTTGTCTTCAATAATAAACTACAGGATGTACGGTTAAAGCAAAAACTTGCTTACTTGTTTTATTATCAACTGACGATCATAACTGACAGAATGTTCCCAGATCCGCTGTTACCGGTGATACTGTAACCTGGCAACCATAGTGTTCCATTTACAATGTTGCCTGGGAAGGCGCTACTTATAACAACAACAACAATCCTATTGTTACAGTTGACGTTTGGGGCCAAGCCAAAATGGGCAACTAAGTCAGCAGAGCCCGTTTTTACCTCAAGCCCAAAATGCGCTAGAGCAAACAGCTCTCCACCCAAGCTATGGTCCTCAGTGCACGGGAAAAAACATCGCTCTGGTCCAATATCTCTGCCACCGTCCGTGATAAAATCAAACAATAAATATGACATCCTGAGTGTTGAGGACTTCCCTCCACCTCAGTCGGCTCCTGATTGTCCCGTGCCTCATCCGCCACTGGTTGTCGGGTCTGCTCCGAGACCCCCGTCTACGACCTCCGCTTCGCGGCGTAGGATCGTGAGGGAGGCCGCTCTTGCGGCGAGACGCTCTGGTGATTTTCCCCGCTGGGAAAAGAATAAATCACCATCTGTCACCGTTGAATTACCAGACTCTCCACCAACTCTTCCCGCAGAGCAGCGGGGCGCGCCCCCTCCTCGTCCTCGCCCCCCGTTTCCCCCAACCACTGCGATAGTGGGCGATTCCGTAATAAAATATATCCACTTCTTCAACTCCACCACACACTGTTACCCGGGAGCCACAGTTGCTAAAATCACAGATCTACTCCCAGATCTAATAAAAACTCTCCCACCCTCCGCTGACCGTCTTGTCGTGCATGTAGGAACAAATGATGTGGTCCGGGGTCAGTTCGGGCCGCTCAGGAATGCCTTTATCAAACTGCTCACTGCATTAAAAGACTGTGGCAAATCAGTGTTCATCAGCGGCCCACTTCCCACTCACGAACTAGGTGCAGAGCGTCTCGGTCGGCTCCGACAGCTCCATTCCTGGCTCCAGGCTGCCTGCACTTACTACGATTTTAATTTCATTGACAATTTTAACTCCTTTCAGAATCGCCCCTCTTTCTATCGCCTCGATGGTCTCCACCCAAGTAAACTGGGTACTGGTGTGCTTGCGGCAAATTTTCAATATGCGGTCCGCACCACCAGTCAACAAGCACATGCATGACTGTTGACAAACAACACCCACGCCCCTTTTCCTGACTCTTCTTCTACTACGGATTATTCTTCGGAGGGCACTGCCTCTCGGAGCTTCTCCCCCTACAGGCCAGGACTTCTCTCTCCCCCCCCCGTATCCCTTCCTCTTCCTCTTCACCTACTACACCCTCCCCGTGTACCACTGCTGCCAGCTTCCCCTGCGGGCCCCCGCTACTACTACACCTATCCACCGCTGGCCTCCCCATTCAGACCATCATAACTGTCAGAGCCCTCCGTCCCCATGTCACCTTCCGAACAGTAAATAAAAATAACCTATCACACATCAAACCGAGTGCCCCTGCCCCCTCATCTCACAAGCATGACCGCACTAGTGTCAAATTTGGTCTGCTCAACATCCGCTCCCTCACTAACAAAGGTCACCTCATACAGGATCTTCTCACCGACCACAAATTTGATTTTCTCTCTTTAACTGAAACATGGCAGCAGCCTAATGATTATACTTCACTTAATGAATCCACTCCTCCAGGTTTTGCTTACAGCTGTCAACCTCGTGTTTCTGGCAGGGGGGGAGGTCTTGCGATGCTCTATCGCGATAAATGGAAAGTCCTGTCGGTGTCTACCTCTGCCTACCCCACATTTGAATCCATCACCCTGCAATTATCTGGTCCCACACCCACCATTGTAGCCACTGTGTACCGTCCTCCAAAGATGAACAAAGAATTTTTTAACGACTTTGCTTCATTTCTGACACACATTTCCACGCTATCTCCAAACATAGTACTTCTGGGGGATTTCAATATCCATATGGACAATATCAGTAACACCCTCACCAGGAATTTTTCATCTTGCATTGACAGCTTTGGACTTCAGCAATTTATCAACTTCCCCACACATTCAAAAGGTCACACTCTGGATTTAATATGCTGCTCTGGTCTCTCTCCTGTCAACTGCCACGCAACTTCCCTCCCCTTTTCTGATCACATGCTGGTATCCTTCAATGTCAACCTTACACTTTCCATGCTCAATCCCCCACGTACTATCTCCTTCCGTAATATCAAGGACATCAATCTGGACATCCTCTCAGCGAGCATCAACTCCCTCCCCAATGCTGATAGTTTTTCCACCCCTGATGAACTGGTACTCCACTACAACAACAATCTCCATAACCTCCTGGACAATTTTGCCCCGCTTAAATCCAGATCTGTCAATTTTACACGCTCCGCCCCATGGTTCACCCCAGCCCTCAGACAACTCAAATCCAAAGGACGCCAACTGGAACGCCTCTACAATAAGACTGGTCTCACTGTTCACAAGGATATCTTCCACAACCATATTCTCCACTATAAGAACTGTATCTCACAAGCCAAATCCACCTACTACTCCAGCTTAATCGATGCAAACGTAGGTAACTCTAAGACTCTGTTCTCACTTCTCAGCAAGATTACCCATCGCCCCGACTGTCTCCCCCCACAGATGTATTCCACCGCCTTCTGTAACTCCCTTCTCTCCTTTTTCACAACCAAAATCCATGATATCCATCAACTACTTGTTCCCAGCTTCTCTCAAGACCCACCTTCCATACTCCACTCCCTGCCACTCCCTCCTCCTCAGTCACTCTCAGCATTTGTTCTGCCTTCAGTCTCTGACATTACTCACTTGATTAAAAAATCCAAACCATCTTCCTGCCAGTTAGACCCCCTCCCAACTTCTCTTGTCAAAGCCACCGCTCCCTCCCTTGCCCCTCACATCACGCACATAATCCACTCTTCTCTCACCACTGGAATTGTTCCCTCACCCCTCAAAACAGCTGCTGTCACCCCAATACTCAAGAAACCTGGTGCAGACCCGAATGATCTCAATAACCTCCGTCCAATCTCCAATCTTCCATTTCTTTCCAAGATCCTTGAAAAAACTGTTGCCTCTCAGCTCCACTCCCACCTATCTCACAATAATCTTTTTGAACAATTCCAGTCCGGTTTTCGCCCACTCCATAGCACTGAAACAGCACTCCTCAAAATCTCCAATGATCTTCTCCTGGCAGCTGACTCTGGTCTCCTATCCATTCTCATCCTGCTTGACTTGAGCTCGGCCTTCGACACCATCTCTCACACCATCCTCCTGGACAGACTCCTCTCTATCGGCATCACTCACACTCCTCTCAACTGGTTTAAATCTTACCTCTCCGGACGCTCTCAGTTTATCCAACTGAGGTCTTTCACATCACAACCACTCCCACTAACCTCAGGCGTACCCCAGGGCTCAGTCCTGGGGCCCCTACTCTTCATCATCTACCTTCTCCCCCTTGGTCACATCTTCCGGAAACATCACATTATCTTCCACTGCTACGCAGACGACACCCAGCTCCATATCTCCACCAAACCGGACTCTACCCTCCCACCTCCCTCGCTCACCGACTGCCTCCTTGAAATAAAATCCTGGTTTTCATCCAACTTCCTCAGACTAAATAGTAACAAGACAGAAATTTTACTCATTGGCACCAAACTCACCTTATCCAAATCTCCCAGTTTCACCCTATCCATCGACAACTGTCCCATTTCTCCTTCCCCCCAGGTCAAGAGCCTTGGTGTCATCCTCGATAGCACACTGTCCTATTCATCCCACATCAGCAACATAACCCGGTCCGCTTACTTCCATCTACGCAACATCAACCGCCTCCGCCCCTCTCTCAGCCCCCATACAGCTGCCGTCCTGGTCCACAGTCTTGTCACCTCCCGGCTCGACTACTGCAACTCACTTCTGTTTGGACTGCCCCAAAAATCCATCCACAAACTACAACTTGTACAGAACTCCGCAGCCCGCATTATCACAAGGACCCCATCCACCCATCACATCACACCCACCTTGCAGCAGCTCCATTGGCTCCCCATCACCTACCGTATCCAGTATAAGATTCTACTCCTCACTTTCAAGGCCATCCACAACCTCGCCCCTCCTTACCTTTCCGACCTCCTCCACATCCCCACACCTGCTCGCACAGTCAGATCCTCTTCTTCCATTCACCTCTCTGTTCCCCCCGCTCGCCTGGCCACCATGGGGAGCAGAGCATTCAGCCGCTCTGCTCCCCAGCTCTGGAACTCACTTCCTCCTGACCTCCGTAATATCACATCTATTAATCTGTTTAAATCCCAACTCAAAACTCACCTGTTCCGACTTGCTCATCACATCTAAGTCACTACACTTGTTTTAATTCATTTCATTGTCTTTTATGCTGTGTTATTAATATTTTATATGTGCTGTTTTTTATGCTGTGTTTTTTGTTTATGAGATGTTCTGATATCCTGTATGTTATTATTTTCTGTGAGGCGACCTTGAGTGCCATGAAAGGCGCCATACAAATAAAATCTATTATTATTATTATTATTATTATTACTTATTTGTTTATTTTTTCCTGTTGTCAGAGGTCCTATGGACCACTTCATGGAGCGGTTGGCATGGCAACTGGTAGTCGTCATGATGTCACATCCTGTTTCTATCGCTTCAAATAACGAATTAAAACAAACTCAAACGGTCCCATCCACTAACATGGAGGGGGTGGAGTTTATGCTCTGTACTGCATGCAGCCACCAGGGGGAGCTCTCCTTACTTCACTTCTGACATCTATCTTTATTTACAGTCTGTGGTACTGTATTTATGTATTACGTATTTATTTTGTATATTTTGTCAGTGAAGCATGTTCAAGATTTACTAGTTGTTTTGGATCAACAGCACAGTTTCAAAGGTCTTGCTAAACTGAATACAAACCAGAATATCCACATTCCTACATTTTATCTTATTTGGCCTTCTGCTATTCATCATTCCCTCATGCCGCCATTTCATCATCGGACGTTTTCAACTGGTACGAGGCAGAATAAAGCTGTGCGTTCAGACTGTAAATTCATGGTGCACATATAACATGTATGACCATGTCTCTATTACTCTTCTGCAACAGGCTACCGTTAAGTATTACTGAGCCCATGTTTTGCAAAGCTTTCTAAAATCTTCCATTGTTTCTTATTTAACACTTTTTCATGCCTCGACAATCAATAAAGATGTAGACTGACACATGACTTTTTTTCAATATAAAACATTTTTTTAAGAAAATCAAACAAAAAACAGCAAACAGTTAAGTATGTGAAAGTATCCAGTGCAGCAGACACTGCAGATAATTGACGTAATACGTGCAGTAGTGATGGGAGGTGCAGGTCTTTTTAAAGATTTGACTCTTTTTGTTTGGCTCCCTTAGAAGAGCCGGCTCTTACGGCTCCCTGATTCCTCATCATTTAGTTTCACTTGAAGCCTTATATTTTAGCCTAATTTAGCAATTATGAACGGTTTGTGTGTTGGTAAGCAATTTTCCCTTTGTTGTTTTCAGCTCCGTTGCTATGTGTGTACCATGCTTGTACCACAATACTTGCTGTCTTTGGAGTGCGTGTCACCCCCTTAATTTTTAACACAATGGTATGATCCTAGTCTGTCCTTGCATATGATTGGTGCATGGGGTGCCTATCAAAATAAAGTCTGCCTGCATGGATTCTCAGGAGAAGCCTAAGGTTCAGCTCTTCCCAATGAGTCGACTCGTTCGCAAACAACACATCACTAGCGATGAGCAGCTTTTCTGAAATTTAATTGTGTTGCAGTAAAACAATCCCAGCGACATGTTCAATGCAGTTATGTTTAATAATAAAGAACAAATTATGAATCTTCTTTCATCCAACTGCTTACTGGTTCTGTTCTGTTGTGTTCTCCCAACATTACAATGTAGAGTGCCCTGAGATTACTTCTGATAAAAGTTGTATTTAACCTCAGTTTCCTTATTGTTCACTCAGCAAACGTGGTCATGTTCAGAACATTAGCATTTAAATAATGTAAATGAGTCAGATGTTAAGTTCAGCTGCATTCTGGCACCCACATCAGAGATAAACTCTTTCTCACAGGATCAGAATAGGAACTGGACATTCGGTACACACATCATCATGTCTTAATTCTACTTTTGTGCAGTACCCCTCAGGTGTCAGATGAGAGAGAGAGTGAGGACTGTGACTGGCTGCTTTTATCAGCTCAGGGAGACTGGCCAGGTGTTCCCAATGTCTCCAAATTAGAGGCGCTGTCCACTGAGGTACCTGCTGTGATGCCCCTGTGGGCATGTGTGGGTGTGCTCACATTCTCTGAGGCTAATTGCAGTAACTCGAGGCACCTGTGTCCGTTGCCCAGGAGTCTTTAGCTGCCACCACTCTTTCAGTTTAAAAGAGGCTGTGTGAGAGATCACGCCCCTCTCCAGACAGGCTTACTCTCTGTTTCCCTCTTGCAGGTTCCTTCGGTGTGGTATCCAAGCCGACCCTTTGTTAATTATTTAAATAAATAAATAATTGTTTCTTTTTCCTGTAACTGATGTGGTGTGTCTCCTTTTTTGTTGTGGCCACTTGAGCCAGGCCCTAACAAATGGGGACTCGTCTAAACTCGTGAAAGTTTTTAGGAACATCGGGGCGCAGGGTGCAGACTGACTGGGATAATAACAGCCCTTAGGTGGATTGAAGAGGTTAATCTGTACAGACTCCATGGCAGCTTTACATCGTCTAGATACAGGTCACTCTTCAAGGGAAGATTTGATTATTGAAATTAAACATCTGTTACTACAACTCAGGAACCTTGGAATCATTATTCAGTTTTGTTGGGTTCCTGCTCACATAGGCATTAAAGGGAATGAAGAGGCAGATAAAACTGCAAAAGAGATGTTGGAAAACAAATACATAGGAATTAGTGTTCCAATATGAAAGGGAGAAGTCAAATCCATTATCAAATTAGTAATTATACAAAAAGGCAAAGGGAATGGGATGCAAAGGCTGATGCAAGACACTACCATACAAATCAGAAGAGTGACAGGGAAAAGGGTTAATTCACTGAGGCTAAGCAGAAGAGAAGAAGTGGTTTATAGACTTAGAGTAGGACATACAGGATTAAACGCTGGATTATGCACAGTATGCCAAGTCAGAGAAGATGTAGATCAAGTACTTTTTAAATGTGAGAAATATAATGATAATAGAATAATCTGGCAAGAAATGGAAGGGGAGAAGTCAGTTCATGAAATTCTGGAAGAAAAGGGCACGACAAGTGAGAGACTGAAAGCTTTATTTATTTAATGAAAAGAAGAAGAACAGGATGGTGTTTGCCAAAAAAAAATCCTGGAACTGTGGAATCAAAGCAAGTTGGAATATGGACCCCCAAAGAAAGAGGAAGGTCTCCACCGTGTGGGACCATTTTGATCTTATATCAGCAAATAAGGGATTTGTTTTTATTTCATCCAGTTGCTCTTAGTTTCCACTTGATCTGTCAGAATTCAAATCAATTTCAAAGGGACTCTTAGTTTAAATTACTCATTTTATTTTCTGCTGCATTTGTTTCACTGAACTATCTCACATAAATAAAAGCACCTCCTCAATGCTGAGACACTATAGAGCTAGGCACGAAAATGAGGAGGCCACAAATACACCTGCAATAAACACAGGTAGGCCTGAACAGGCATAAACAGACATTTTACAACTTCCTCATGGTCACTTTTGTTATTAATGACTACATATGTTGTTTTTATTATTTCATTTTTGACCATCAAGCTTCCAGGAAGCATGTGGTGGACCAGGCCATAGTAAATGTCATCATCAAGGACTGCCAACCCTTCAGCACGGTTGAGAGTGAGGCCTTCAGGGAACTCCTTCAGGACCTTGAGCCGTCATATGTTTTGCCAACCAGAAAGGTTTGTATAGAAAAGGTCTACAGAAGTAATTATATTTAACTAATGTGATATAGAATTTAAATATACTGACGTGCTTTTGGCTTAACTTGGTTTAATTTTCAGACTATCCAAGAAATGGTGGCCAAAAAATATGAGGAGGAACGAGAACGAGTAAAAATGGAAGTACAGCAAGCTGTGGCAGTGAGTCTAACAGCTGACATGTGGACATCTGTAAATATGGATGCTTACTTGGCTCTAACTTGTCACTATATTAATGAGAATATGCAGCTGTGCACATCTGTGCTGGGAGTGCAACACTTTCTGCAAAGTCACACTGCAGACAATTTGGCCCAAGTCACAAGGAGCATGATGTTTTATCAGTTTATTTGTGCATGTATGTGCTTACAAAACATGTGCAGGTTTGTAACTGATGACTAAAACTTTAAGATAACCTCTGGCAGCAGCTCCATGAGGCTGTTGGCAGGCAGACCAGCAATGCCACAGCAGACTCAGTTATTGAGGTGCAGCGGTACCTTGCTGAGGGCAACCTCCCCAGATCCCAAGATCCTTTAAGATACTGGGCCAGAAGTATAACTATCCACAGCTCTTCTGGCTGTCACTACAGTTTTTATGGACGCCAGCATCGTCAGTCCCATGTGAGCGGGTGTTCTCTAAAGCTGGAGAACTAGCATCCAAAAAAAGAAATCGACTTAATGCAAAAACCCTGGAAAAGCTTGTTTCTTTTTTTTAAATAAAAATTTGTAAAATAAAAATAAAATAAAACCGTCCCTGCCTCAAAGACAAGTACATAGGCACATTCACTATAATTTTCACATGTCCACATTATTTATTGACTGTACATTTTAAAGATATCAAAGATTTTTTACACCCCAATGCAATGACAAACAGCTGCCCCCCATGCAGACCTTCATCTCCACATTGATCACCGCAGAACTTAGCTTTAAGTTACAGTATTGGAGAAGTGGGAACAGCTTTCCTCTCTCAACATTTCTTTTGACTCTTACTACTCCTTAAGGTCTATATTCACAAACACTTCACAGTTAAACTTTTTATTACCAGTAATTTCATTTGCTGCTATGCTTAGAATACTTCCCCCTTCACTTTGAGCCAGTACTTCTAATATATCTAAGTATATACTTTATGTACTTTTATACTTTAAACTGCTGATTGTGCTCACTCATGATTTATCTCATATAAAGACACACAAAACATCACTAACCTATGTACACATTTACTTTAACACTGTTAACACTGGTGTTTAAGCTACAGAAACTGCACAGAGCTTAAACACCTCTGCCATGGAATCTAGTTTGAACAAACATCTCCACAACAACAGGAAGGACTGTTGATGCTGGCAGGTTGACATGTGTCTGAATCATTCATGAGGGACTGGACTTGATTTGTTGGAGCTCTGTGAAGAGTTGAAGTGCAGCTCTGTTGATGGTCTTAAATGGAGACCATGTGGATGAAGCTCTCCTCTCCACCTCCCAGTAACATGGTCCAGTCAGAGTCTGCTTCAACCTCTGGATCATCAGGACACAGCTCATCCTCTCACAACACACACCGTCCTGTTTACTAGTATGACAATGGGCTGAAGAGAGGAGGTGAAGGAGTGTTTCCATCTCGGAAGGCTGTCAGCTGGAATCCAGCTTTATTTCCTGGACACATCAACACAACAATGTTGTCAACTCAAACACATGATCACAACAAGCTTCTGACTGTTGTCTCTCTCTCTGTCTTTCTGTCCAATTCTGAAGCCTGTCTCCATTCTCCTCTCACAGCTTCACTGAGAAGCTGCAGGTTTACAGGAAACACTGGATCTTTGATACTAACTGTGTTTAGGACAATACTGATGAAAGCAGCATGGACTGACTGGAACCCTCTACTCACCTCAGAGTCTCCAGTTTATAGTCTGGACTCTTCACAAGATCAAGAAGTTGCTTCACATCTAAATCCTTTAGGTTGTTGAGACTCAGGTCCAGATCTTTCAGATGGGAGGGGTTGGAGTTCAGAGCTGAGACCAGAGAATCACAGCTGATCTCTGACAAACTGCAGCAATACAATCTGAATAAAGAATAAAAGATGAAATGATTGATGATCAGTCAGATGTGTTGAGGTTTTAAATGTGTCCTCATCAATGCGTGTGTTGACCAGGAATGAAGCTCAACATTATACAGTTATTTAGATGAGTTTGTATTTGTCTTCATTTTGAGGAACAATAAAGTTTTACATCAAATACATTAAATTCAGTTGGTGATTAAACATATCAGATAGGGCTGGGTGATATATCACATTAATAAATATATGGATCTATGTTTTAATGTGATACGGTATTTAAACTATATCTGGTATATGGATATAGTTCAAATTAGCCCTGTGATCCTTGCTCCATCAAGCTGCTGACCCGGAGCTCTCTGCACTGCTCCCCCCGTCCCTCCTCTTTCATGCACAGAGGAGAAGCAACAACGTCTGCAGAGTGTGTGGAGGAGAAACTGGTCAGTAAAAGTTTTTGTCTCTCATTTTGACTGACAGGCTCATAAAAATCCCCTCATAATCTATTTTTACCGTCACTTTCATTTTTTTAAAATGCTAATAATGTAATTCAATAGCATTTCATTTTCATTCAAATGTCATTAACATAGGTGGTGGTGGTGCCTACATGATCAACATGCAATGCAGCCTTATTTTATTACTATATATTTTATTTTATTAAATGTTGGATGTGGTATGTATAATGGTTGAGACTTCAGTCCTCTTCTGTGTGGCCCTATGAGCCTATCATGCCAACAAAAACTAGGTTTTTTTTTGGTCTTGGCCTCAGTCTCGAGCTGAACTAGTCTTGGTCTTGACTTGGTCTGTCTTGGTCTTGGTCTTACTCTGTGGTCTTGGTAGTGTCTTGGTCTCGGTTTAGGTGGTCTTGACTACAAGTCTACCACAGGCTCCAGGGTGAAACTAATGATGATTTCATACTGCAAGCCATTATTCAGTCAGCTGCCTTCAAGGCTGATTGTAGAAATGATCCTAAAAATTAAATTCAATATGAAATCATCATTAGCCTAATAACCAGCCTGCAAGGCACCACTCTCTGCAATCAGCCTTGAAGGCTGGAGCCTTTTGTATCAACAAACAAACAAGCTAAGCTAACGTTAGCAGTAACTTGCTATTAAACATTTCTAACATATATAAACTAACCAGTTTATTTACAAAAATACTCTGTGTATAGTCTTGGTTAGCTATAATTTGTCGTTTTTTTTTAACAGTTTGCGTCTAACATAAAGCAGTTCGCGAGTGTGTGGTTTATGCACTAGCTCCCATTGCATGGGCGATTACCCGACCATGCTTCGGGGTAGAAAAATGCTTGGAAGTTTGTACGAGACACGGGAAGTGTGGCTTTCGTCTCGTCTCGTCTTCTCCCGCTTATCCGGGTCCGGGTCGCAGGGGCAGCAGCTTCAGAAGGGAAGCCCAGACAGCCCTCTCCCCAGCCACTTCAGCCAGCTCCTCCGGCGGAACCCCCAGGCGTTGCCAGGTCAGACGAGAGATATAATCCCTCCATCGTGTCCTAGGTCGTCCCCGAGGACTCCTTCCGGTGGGACATGCCCGAAACACCTCCCCAGGGAGGCGTCCGGGACGCATCATTACCAGATGCCCTAGCCACCTCAACTGGCTCCTCTCGACGTGAAGGAGCAGCGGCTCTACTCTGAGCTCCTCCCGTATGTCCGAGGTCCTTACCCTATCTCTAAGGCTGAGCCCGGCCACCCTGCGAAGGAAACTCATTTCGGCCGCTTGTATTTGCGATCTTGTTCTTTCGGTCATTACCCAAAGTTCATGACCATAGGTGAGGATTGGGACGTAGATCGACCGGTAAATTGAGAGCTTCGCCTTTTGGCTTAGCTCTCTCTTCACCACGACAGACCGGTTAAGCATCCGCATCACTGCAGATGCTGCCCCGATCCGCCTGTCGATCTCCCGCTCCCTCCTTCCCTCACTCGTGAACAAAACCCTGAGATACTTGAACTCCTCCACTTGAGGTAGGACCTCCTCCCCGACCTGGAGTAGGCAGTCCACCTTTTTCCGACTGAGGACCATGGCCTCAGACTTGGAGGTGCTGATCCTCATCCCAGCCGCTTCACACTCGGCTGGACCCTCTTTTCCAGCACCCTGGCATAGACTTTGCCCGGGGAAGCTGAGGAGTGTGATCTCCTATAGTTGGAACACATCCTCTGGTCCCCCTTTTTAAAAATGGGAACCACCACCCCGGCCTGCCACTCCAGGGGTACTGCCCCCGATGTCCACGCAATGTTGCAGAGACATGTCAGCCAGGACAGTCCTACAACATCCACAGCCTTGAGATACCCGGGGGATCTCATCCTCTCCTGGAGCTCCACCGTCGCAGAGTTGTTTCACTGCCTCGGCGACTTCTGCCCCAGAGATTGGACGACCCAACCCCAGGCTCCCCGGCTCTGTTTCCTCTATGGAATACGTGTTGGTGGGATTGAGGAGCTCCTCAAAGTATTCCTTCCACCGCCGGACAATATCCCCAGTTGATGTCAGCAGCTCACCACCCACACTGATAACAGTGTGGGCGTGTTGCCGCCTACCACCCCTGAGGCGCTGGACGGTTTGCCAGAACCTCTTTGGAGCCGATCGATAGTCTTCTTCCATAGAAGACAAAGAGAAAGAGAAAGTGTACCCGGCCCGGAGGGTTACTGGGGCCCCACCCAGGAGCCAGGCCTGGGGTTGGGGCTCGTGGGCAAGCGCCTGGTGGCCGGGCCTTTATCCCTGGGGTCTGGCCGGGTCCAGCCCGAACGGGTGACATGGACTCGCCTCCCTGTAGGCCCACCACCCGCAGGAGGTTCATGAAGGGTCCGGTGCTTTGTGGATTGGGCAGCAGACCAAGGCGGGGGCCTTGGCAGTCTGATCCTCGGTTACGGAAGTGTGGCTTTCTTTTCCTGAAAACGGCGTTTACTGTAGATACCTGTTAGAGTTTTCTGTAAATACATTTATTATGTATCTGCTTGCAAGAATCACACACTATGTGCCAACCCATTCTTGAACTGTGAAGGGTCAGTTAGAACCTGAGATGACTTGTTTTTTGTTTGCTGAGTTGATTTGTGCCAGGAAGGACAGCACTAAAGACGTTCCAGCTGTGGGAGTATGACTGAACCAATTCCTTCCCGTCTTTGAGGAGTTCCCGTTTCCACCTTGAGCGCTGCCTGTGTTATGTGTAACTAACAAAAATAGAGAGTTGTCTTCCCTTTGTAGACTAACTGGACCTATGTAACTAGGGACCTCCCAAAGCGTAATAAAAAGAGAGGAGCGAACAAGCAAACTTTCTGCAGGAATTTTCTACTTTATCTTTTATAACTACTCTTTTTGCTCTTATTTGTTATTCTGCCTTTTCTGTAAGCTGTTGTAAACTGTAATGTCCCTATTGTGGGACTAATTAAGTTGTTTTGTTATTCTTATATATCGAACAGCGATTATCAGCCGAAATATATCAGGATATGACTTTTGGTCCATGTCACCCAGCCCTAATATCAGATCTACAACAGTAACAGACAGTGAACTCACCCCAGAGTCTCCAGTCTACATTCCGGACTCTCCAAAAAACCACACAGCTGCTTCACTCCTGAATCCTTCAGGTTGTTGTTAGTCAGGTACAGATGTTTCAGATGGGAGGGGTTGGACTTCAGAGCTGAGACCAGAGAATCACAGCTGATCTCTGACAAACTGCATCTCACCAATCTGAATAAAGAATAAAAGATGAAATGATTGATGATCAATCAGATGTGTTGAGGTTTTAAATGTGTCCTCATCAATGTGTGTGTTGACCAGGAATGAATCTCAACATTATACAGTTATTTAAATGAGTTTGTATTCGTCTTCATTTTGAGGAACAATAAAGTTTTACATCAAATACATTAAATTCACTTGGTGATTAAAATTTCTGTTAGATCGTTGACTGGTCGTTCATTTCTAAATGGATCTGAATCTGCTACCTGTTTACCTCAGATTGTGTTTACTTAAGCTCAATTAAATGCACTTTCATAACTGCATTCAGGTTAAAACAAATTCAGGAGTTTCCTAATCTAGTTAGGTGCTCATATATAGGCTACCTGGGCTGGGTAGGTGTATATGAGTACCAAACAAAATGAAACTCCTGAATTTTGATCATATGTTGTAACTGATCAAAAAATAATTCATGAATAAAACGCTGTGTGGCATACTGCTGACTGTCTGTCCTGGTATTGTTATCCTGCAGAGTTAATTTGGTTGGATGACTGACGTTATTCATTGTCAGGACTTCTCTGTGCATTTAAAGGAGGCTGTTATTCATAGGTAACGCTGTAATGTAACAGATTACTTTGAATTGATGGTAATGTAGTAACCTAACTAATTACTTTTCACAGTAACTCTACCTGACACTGTCACCCAGCCTTAATATCAGATCTACAACAGTAACAAACAGTGAACTCACCTCAGAGTCTCCAGTCTACAGTCTGGACTCTCCAGAAAACCACACAGCTGCTTCACTCCTGAATCCTTCAGGTTGTTTTTACCCAGGTCCAGATGTTTCAGATGGGAGGGGTTGGACTTCAGAGCTGGTCCCAGAGAATCACAGCTGATCTCTGACAAACTGCAGCTCCACAATCTGAATAAAGAATAAAAGATGACATGATTGATGATCAGTCAGATGTGTTGAGGTTTTAAATGTGTCCGCATCAATGTGTGTGTTGACCAGGAATGAATATGGAGTGAAATTAGTCTCAAAATGGCCACAAATGCATGTTCCATGATCCACACGTGAAACATGACATTCACAAATGCGTACCTAGCTATCTGAACGTGTGTGATTGTTTTGTAAATTCACAAATCAGATGGTTCAACTTCACAAAGCTCATTCTTTTCGTTTTCAAAAGACTTCCTGGCTTACGAGTGTCTAAGCCTACGCATACAGATCAGCAGATACGGACAGATCAGGTATATAAATGTAACGACTATCAATGCTAACGCTAATTATGTTATGTCAAAGTTAATGTAGAGCTACTATGTAGGTCTGTAAGAACATGTTAAAGGAGGCTGTGTGTCTGTGTCGCTGAGTTGCAGCATGTGAGAGGCTCTGCAAACGGCTTTTAATGTTTGGTAACACATGAGTGCTCTGACTCTGTGTTACTTTTATTCATAGGTAACGCTGTAATGTAACAGATTACCGTATTTTCTGGACTATAAGCCGCTACTTTTTTCCTAGGTTTTGAACCATGCGGCTTAAACAAAGGTGCGGCTATTCTGTGGATTTTTCTTCCACCGCTAGGGGGCGCTAGGGTCACTCTAACCGGAAGTAGAATAAAAAATAAGATAGACGAAAAATCAATGCAAAGAAGAATCGCAGATAGAGCAGATAAAAAAGCAGATAGAACACATACGACAAATTACTAACTGGTATTTATTTTCAAATCCTCGCCCCTTCATCATGGAAACCCATGAAGTCGTCTTCTTCAGTGTCGGAGTTGAACAGACTCAGAAGCGCTTCGTCACATCTGTCTCCATCAGCCTCGCTCTCCGTGTCACCGTCATCCTCCGGTAAAGTTGGTTCTGAAGGTGCGCCGCTCTCTTGGCGTAGCAGTCCAGCCTTTCGGAACCCGTTGGTAATGGTGGATTTTTTTCACAGCACTCCACGCTGTTAGGATCCACTGACATACATCAGAAAAGGATGCTTTTCACATGCCAAAGAATGGACTGATGGAGACAGATGTGACGAAGCGCTTCTGAGTCTGTTCAACTCCGACACTGAAGAAGACGACTTCATGGGTTTCAGCCAAGATGATTAAAGTGACTTGTGGTTTCAAACGCAGGAGAAATTAGGGTAAATAAATACTGGTTATCTGTTCCATTTTAATCAGCAAAGTTGCTGCCGTGTTAAAAGGCACAGTTCAGAAAGATTCTGTTCAGGTACATACATGTACATTTACAGTACAAAATCGTTCTGTACATGCAGTAAATATGAATTTTTTCAACATAGATATCTGCTGCTTATAGCCTGGTGCGGCTTGTATATCTTTTTTTTTTTTTTTACATTTTTTTTAAAAAATAGAGCGGATGCAGCTTATATACAGGTGCGCTCTATACTCCAGAAAATACGGTACTTTTAATTGATGGTAACGTAGTAAACTAACTAAATACTTTTCACAGTAACTCTATCTGACACTGTCACCCAGCCCTAATATCAGATCTACAACAGTAACAGACAGTGGCGGCTGGTGAATTTTATGTCAAGGGGGGCGCAAAGTTTGTAAATCAAACCCCTGTAGGGGGGTCTGGGGGCATCCTCCCCCTGTAAATATTTTTTTGTGATTTTCACATACAAACTAAGCATTCTGGTGCATTCTGACAAAATAATAAAGACAAAATAGAACATTTCATTACAAAGACAAATGGGGCCATGGAACTAAGTTTTAACTTAATTTATTTGTCTTGTAAAATCCAGCAAGTTTAAAAGTGTTAATACATCAATAAAAATAGGAATTATACACAAGTTAACATTCTCTCTCTGTTTGTATGTGTGTTTGAGAGAGAGTGAGAGTGTGCACATACTGCACATCCAGCTAGCCAGTTCCGTTTAGCATACACATTTGAGGTGAAGCTCCTTGTGTATGTCCTCCCACGATCAGTAGCCTGATACGAAATGTTTAAGTCCGGACAGTCGGGTCCCAATTCCTTCACCCTTTTCTTCTCCACAGCCGACCGATAAAAAAAATTAGTTTTTTTAAGTGAAATAATTTAATTTTCCTTAACCATCACTGAGTCTCCGCTATTAACGTCAGCCATCTTTTCTTTTGGAACGAGTTACAGCTGTGGCGCGAATGCTTCCTGATTGACATGATTGATTGATGAATTGTCCAATCATGCTAAGAGTAAAAAAATAGAAAACAATGCCATTGGTCTGGGCGCAGAGAGCTGCGAACTAGAATCGAATTTTCATGCACCAATGAAAAGCTGTTTCTACTCGTAAACAGTAAAAAAGTTTGCTAGCTCTCATAGACTCCAGCATTACCGGCACCCTTGACCTGGAGGAGGGCTTTATATCGAATGGCAAATCGCAAGCTTAGCCTAAAGTCAGACGCATTTAATGGTTACTGGCAGTGTGGCGGGTACCACTACACCATTGCACAAGTGAAGACGCGATGTATTTTTGTGTATTTATTTCGTATTTGTTAGGTTTGATTGATTCATGGTTGATCTTGGTAGAAATATAAAACAGTCAATATTTCATAGGAGGGGAGGCACCCTAGCGCCCTCTATTGACCAGCCGGCACTGGTAACAGACAGTGAACTCACCCCAGAGTCTCCAGTCTACAGTCTGGACTCTCCAGAGAACCACACAGCTGCTTCACTCCTGAATCCTTCAGATCGTTTCCACCCAGGTCCAGTTCTTTCAAATGGGAGGGGTTGGACTTCAGAGCTGAGACCAGAGAATCACAGCTGATCTCTGACAAACTGCAGCTCCTCAATCTGAATAAAGAATAAAAGATGAAATGATTGATGATCAATCAGATGTGTTGAGGTTTTAAATGTGTCCTCATCAATGTGTGTGTTGACCAGGAATGAAGCTCAACATTATACAGTTATTTAAATGAGTTTGTATTTGTCTCCATTTTGAGGAACAATAAAGTTTTACATCAAATACATTAAATTCACTTGGTGATTAAAATTTCTGTTAGATCGTTGACTGGTCGTTCATTTCTAAATGGATCTGAATCTGCTACCTGTTTACCTCAGATTGTGTTTACTTAAGCTCAATTAAATGCACTTTCATAACTGCATTCAGGTTAAAACAAATTCAGGAGTTTCCTAATCTAGTTAGGTGCTCATATATAGGCTACCTGGGCTGGGTAGGTGTATATGAGTACCAAACAAAATGAAACTCCAGAATTTTGATCATATGTTGTAAATGATCAAAAATAATTCATGAATAAAACACTGTGTGGCATACTGCTGACTGTCTGTCATGGTATTGTTATCCTGCAGAGTTAATTTGGTTGGATGACTGATGTTATTCATTGTCAGGACTTCTCTGTGCATTTAAAGGAGGCTGTGTGTCTGTGTTGCTGAGTTGCAGAATGTGAGAGGCTCTGCAAACGGCTTTTAATGTTTGGTAATGCACGAGTACTCTGATGCGTTACTTTTATTCATAGGTAACGCTGTAACGTAACAGATTACTTTTAATTGATGGTAACGTAGTAACCTAACTAATTACTTTTCACAGTAGCTCTACCTGACACTGTCACCCAGCCTTAATATCAGATCTACAACAGTAACAAACAGTGAACTCACCTCAGAGTCTCCAGTCTACAGTCTGGACTCTCCAGAAAACCACACAGCTGCTTCACTCCTGAATCCTTCAGGTTGTTGAGACTCAGGTCCAGATGTTTCAGATGGGAGGGGTTAGACTTCAGAGCTGGTCCCAGAGAATCACAGCTGATCTCTGACAAACTGCAGCTCCACAATCTGAATAAAGAATAAAAGATGAAATGATTGATGATCAATCAGATGTGTTGAGGTTTTAAATGTGTTCTCATCAACGTGTGTGTTGACCAGGAATGAATATGGAGTGAAATTAGTCTCAAAATGGTCACAAATGCATGTTCCATGATCCACACGTGAAACATGACATTCACAAATGTGTACCTAGCTGTCTGAACATGTGTGATTGTTTTGCAAATTCACAAATCAGATGGTTCAACTTCACAAAGCTCATTCTTTTCGTTTTCTAAAGACTTCCTGGCTTACGAGTGTCTAAGCCTACGCATACGGATCAGCAGATATGGACAGATCAGGTATATACATGTAACGACTATCAATGCTAACGCTAATTATGTTATGTCACAGTTAATATAGAGCTACTATGTAGGTCTGTAAGAACATGTTAAGTACATCCCTTTGTCTAGGGTTTTGGTTCTGACCAAACTTTCTCTTCTGTTGTGTCCATTTTTGTTCCTCTTCAGAGTAAAATAAATAAAAATAGTATAAGCAAAATATTTACAGAATTAATATATGAACAAATGTATATACATAGGAATGATAATAAGGTGATTATACAATATATATGGTTCTTTGGAACAAAAGGATTCATATTGATATCAGTTGTTGTTACATTTACCCATCCAAGCCATCTACGTGTCAGCTAGATCCCCTCCCCACAACTCTGGTCAAATCCTGCCTCTCCTCTCTGCTCCCCCTCATCACTGCCATCATCCACTCCTCACTTACCACTGGAATTGTTCCTCCACTCTTCAAGGTTGCTGCTGTCACCCCAATACTGAAAAAACTTGGTTCAGATCCTAATGACTATAATAACCTCCGCCCCATCTCCAACCTACCTTTCATTTCCAAAATCCTTGAAAAAACTGTTGCCACTCAACTCCATTCCCATCTATCTCAAAACTGCCTGTATGAACAATTCCAGTCTGGTTTCCGCCCCCGCCACAGCACAGAAACCGCTCTCCTAAAGATCACAAATGACCTCCTCATGGCAGCTGATTCCGGTTTACTCACCATTCTCATCCTCCTTGATTTAACTGCAGCCTTCGACACCATCTCTCACTCTATCCTCCTCAGCAGATTATCCTCCATTGGCATCTCTCACACCCCCCTAGACTGGTTTCACTCATATCTCTCAGGCTGCACCCAGTTCATTCAACTCAAGTCTTTCAGATCCCAGCCCTCTCCTGTTACTTCAGGTGTGCCCCAGGGCTCTGTCCTGGGCCCCTCCTCTTCATCATCTACCTCCTTCCCCTTGGCAATATCTTCTGCAAATTCAATATTCACTTTCACTGCTTCGCGGATGACACCCAGCTCTACCTATCCACCAAACCAACTTCCACCCTCCCTCCCTCCTCCCTCATCACCTGTTTATCTGAAATAAAATCCTGGTTCACCTCAAACTTCCTAAAACTAAACAGTGATAAAACAGAACTCCTCCTCATAGGAACCAAATCAACACTCTCCAAAGCTCTCACTATCGACAATTCCTTAATCTCCCCCTCCCCCCAGGTTAAGAGTCTGGGTGTCATCTTTGACAGCTCACTATCATTTCAGTCTCACATCAATAACGTTACCCGGTCTGCATATTTCCACCTACGCAATATAAACCGTCTCCGCCCCTCTCTCAGTCCCCATTCCACGTCCATCCTTGTTCACAGCCTTGTCACCTCCCGCCTTGACTACTGTAATTCTCTCCTTTTCGGCCTCCCCCATAAATCCCTCCATAAGCTTCAAATGGTCCAGAACTCAGCAGCTCGCATTATCACCAAAACCCCTTCATTTCACCCCCGTACTGCAGCATCTCCACTGGCTCCCAGTCAAATTCCGCATCGACTTCAAGATTCTTCTCCACACATTCAAGGCCATCCATAACCTCGCCCCCCCTTACCTCTCGGATCTCCTCCATACTGTCACCCCCTCCCGCTCCCTCAGATCCTCCTCCTCTATCCACCTCTCCGTGCCCTCAGCCCGCCTCAGCACCATGGGGAGCAGAGCCTTCAGCTGCTCTGCTCCCCAACTCTGGAACTCACTCCCACCGGACATCCCTAACATTGACTCTCTCTCTCTCTTTAAATCCAGACTCAAAACCCACCTGTTCCAGAAAGCTTATCCACCGTGACTGCAACGCTACATCTGTTTCTTTTGTCTTGTTTTGTGTCTGTATGTTTTGTAAAGTGTCCTTGGGAGTCTTGAAAGGCGCTTATAAATAAAATGTATTATTATTATTATTATGAATGGAATCAGCAGCATTAGATACCGCCATCTATCCAAAACATTATCACAGAGTTTATAACAAAGTATTAGTTTGCATTATTTACATTTATATTTGATTTATAAACTCACTTCAGACCAACTAGTCAGGGGTCCTGGTACTGTCTGTGGTTACACACTAACCGCTTTTAGCCTGTACCAAAGACTCATTGGACCAAAGATGTTTAAATGTTTAAAATAATTTGAAATTAAAAACTCAATCAATCTGAATAAAGAATAAAAGATGAAATGACTGATGATCAATCAGATGTGTTGAGGTCTGAAATGTGTCCTGATCAATGAGCTGTTCTCTAAAATGACTAGAGTGACTTTGTCCTTGTGTTATTGTGGATCTTCATCATGTCAGCCTTCTACAGACATCATCCAAACGTCAGCACAACATTCAGACAACTATTCATGTCAACACAGATCAATAAGATGCTGCTGACCTCATTACAGGATCAATATCTCCTCCTCACACATGTTGGACTACAAACTGTTGATTAGTTCTTTGATTCCAGGACCTGCTTCTTCCTGGATTTGGTGTCTCAGGAGGTTTGTGTCATTCAAATGTTAAAGGACAAGTTGACATGTGTGACAAGTGTGTCTTCCAACAAGTCACATGTCATGTCAACTATTTTATATGTCACATTTATATAGTATGTAACTCTAACAATATAGGTTACTTTAATAAATGACCACAGCTCTACTTTAAATGCAATAATCCTCCTCCTCAGGTATTTATTTACAAATGAAATAAAATGTAAAGGTTTTGATTGTCCAGTAAAAATAAAATGAGAGGTCAGTGTCAGAAACTGGGGCATCTGAGTTGGCCTCTTCCAGTGCTCACTGAGCGGTGAAAGAGGCTAAACACCGCTACGGCCAAAGACTGGAGAAACTGATGGGACAGTCTGATTCCAGGCGACTGTGGCAGGGACTACAAACAATCACGGACTACAAAGCAGCATACGCCCCCCCCGGTGAGTGCTGACGCCTCTCTGGCTGAACAACTCAACACCTTTTTTGCTTTGAGTCGGGAAAAGAAGAAGATCAACCATGAATCAATCAAACCTAACAAATACAAAATAAATACACAGAAATACATTGCGTTTTTACTTGTGCAACGGTGTAGTGGTACCCGCCACACTGCCAGCAACCATTAAATGCGTCTGACTTTAGGCTAAGCCAGCGTCATCGAGAGAGAAGAGTTATGACACTCCCATAGACCTCTGTTGTAAAAAATGGCGGCGTTTTCAACCACCTACTTCCGGATTTGAAAATCGGATTAGTTCCAAACACCGTCATTTGGGCGTTGGACCCCATTCACTTACATTGCTGCACATTGAATTGTTCCAGAGTTAAGTTGCTGAAATATCGACCTATTTTGAATTGTCAACTGTCTATATTGTATCAGAGGCCCTTTGCGATGCTTATACTGGTCATCATTTGTATATGCACAGCGTAATTATTTATATTTTATCTTGGTTGTTTCAACCTATTTTCTAGCATTGCCTGCTAGCTAATTAGCTAGTGCGACTTCCCCTGCTGTGATGGTAGTTAGGTGATAAATCCTTACCACCTTTATAGCAACTTTTATTTAATTGAATTTTGGGATATAGTAACTTTTCATTATGTGACGTGTTTGCTGTACTTTATTTGTTGTACTGTTTCTGAACGGACCACTATGGCAGACCTGTTAGTGTTATCACGAAGGTAGGCTAATAGCTGAATCGGAAGCAAAATCACGGGAATCAATAGCCTAATACAACCCAGTTGTGCTCAAATGAATATCATGAGACGTCTACCATCAGATGAATGATACAGAAAAGTTAGAGCATCTAAAGCCAGTGCTACTACCCATGCGAACATGCACACTAGCTTTTTCCTCCAAAAATGTAGTTTTCGTTATCACCCTGCCTCTCCAAATGCAAAACTGACATTAACAAAAAAGCAATAATGTAATAACAGCTGAAAAAGTACTTGGGTGTGTGTTTTATTTAATATTTACTGTTCAATAATGCAATCACTGCTGTCTGTCCCATAGAAGAACATGACAGCCAGCGTATGTTTTGGAACTAATTGGGTTTACATGAACCACGTGACAGACATAGCGGCGACATCAAAGAGTGTCGCAACTCTTCTCTCTCGATGGCGCTGGTCCACTGTATATACAATCAATGTACACAAGCCTCCAGTCACTAGGTGGCAGCAGAGCTCAAACTGATCAACAGCTGTGTTGCCAGATCTCAAATAATCAACCAGGCCTGTGATAACAAGCCCACGGTACACAGTTTATTTATGTTTTCTCTCCCCTGAGCTTCAGGAACTTTAGATTTCTCCCAGTCTTTGATATATTTCTTCCCGTATTTCAACCACTTTGTCCCGGGCATTTGTTCCTCAAAAACTCTCCTAAAGCCCACCATCATCCACACGGATTTTCAGTTAAACATCCTAACTAGAAACAAACAGATTGCCCTGCTCTGCCTCTGATTGGCTCGTACTCGTTACCATCTGGGTCAGAGCCAATTAGAAGCAGGATGGAGGTGGAGACAGGCAAGACCAACTCCTATGTTTAAATAACATAATGAAAATATCTGCTTGACAACTTATTAGGGATCTGGGAACAAGCCCAAATAAGCAACTACACTTAAGAAACGATCCCCAAAAAAACGTGACCCGTGACGACCAATATTTGTAAGAGACTTTACAGGAAAACAAGCCCAAAGTCACTTATAATAAGCTGACTTGGCAACGCTGTCAACAGGCTGCCTGTTCAACCCAGTAGAAGAAGAAGACAGGAACGCAGGTGTAGAGCTGATGGAGGGTATCAGAGGGTATTTATCTTTAGAACTGTGTTCATGTGCATAGATCACCTTTTTACTAAATATGAAGCCACTGGTCTAATTCTAGGCTCAGTTTGTCAGTCCCCTGTCAATTTCCATGGATTGATAACAGGCACCTTCAGCATCAGCATCAGGTCAACAGGTATCACCAACAGGCCGCTCATTTTATGAGCACATCATTGACTTTCCTTCTCTAGTCCCATGCTCTAGTCATGTCCCATCATGTCACGTCTTTTACGTCTTGTCATCCGTGGAGGTTAAAAAAGGAACCAGCCTGTTTTTACAATGTAAGGAGTAGAAAGTACACATATTTGTGTACAAATGTAGTAAAAGTAAAAAGTCATCAGAAAAAGAAATACTCAAGTAAAGTACAGATACCTGAAAAATCTACTTAAGTGCAGTATCAAAGTATTTGTACTTGGTTACTTCCCACCTCTGGTGATCACGTTATCACTTCCTGTTCAACCACAGGAACAAGCTGTTCCAGCTGATGAATGAATGAATGAACACTTCTACTTTACCAGTTATGGGCTCATTGTATTGATGGAGACACAACAGCAAATAAAAAGGCACTCTCTCCAGAGGGGCAGCTCAGCTACTAAGGGCAAACGGGCTGTTTCCAGAGCAACAATAGCCCGTACCTGTGCACGTCTGATGACTGAGGAGATACCTGCTGATGTTCAGAAACATGATGCTCCTTCATTTAAACTCTTTGAGCTCCTTTTCTATCTGACAGTCCTGACAAGAGAACTCATCTAAACTGGATCTCCATTCTTCAGAAGCCTGAGAAGAAAATAAATGAAAACTCACATCAGAGTCTCCAGTTTACAGTTTGGACTCTCCAGTCCAGCAGACAGATGCTTCACTCCTGAATCCTCCAGGTTGTTGTAATTCAGGTCCAGATGTTTCAGATGGGAGGGGTTGGACTTCAGAGCTGAGGCCACGACTTCACAGTGACTCTCTGAGAGTCCACAGCGAATAAGTCTGTCATGAGACGAATAAATAAAATCTGTGATAATGGAAGAAGACATTTCTATGAACATGATGGGTTTGATGAGTGGACAGTTGGACACATCCTGTTGGACATTTTGTCTCCACATCAGTGGTTCAGCTCATCTTCTCTGACCGTGTTTGACAGGAAACAATCATTCTCATCATCTCTCTCAGACCTTTGTTTAGTTGAATGTGCAGATGAACAGAATAAAACAGAAACCTGTCCTGCTGAACTTAAAACTGTAGAAATTAATAGAAAACAATAGAAAGCAGAACATTCCTCTTGTAATAGAGCAATAAGAAAAGTGCAAACAGAAAGTGTGAGGAAAAGTTGTTGCTTTGTTGTCTTCTGGTATCTTCTTCTCAAGCAACAGTACCTCGACCAATGAGATGAGAGGGATTCCTGCTGTCAGCTCATTGGTCACAGAGCAGGAGACGGCCTGGGAATAAGTTTACCGTAAATGTTCATATAAAGCGTCCTGTTATTCATTCATTCCATTGACATTTTACACTATTTTGGATTCTCTCTGTAATACGGGACAAAGTGCGTCCTGTTTCAGCTCAATACGGGACGCCTACTTTTGTTTCTAAATACGGGACGATTCTGTTTTTCAAGGGACGGTTGGCAACCCTAATCTGATCCCATCATGAGGACATCTGGATGAGACAAACATCTGGACTGTCTTCACTGTTTAATGGACTCTGGATCTTTTGACTGAGTTCAGCTCAGTGAACAGTTCCAGTTGGAAAGATGATCTCTGCTGTGGACCTGCTGCCGTCAGCTTCAGTCCACAAGTGGAACATTTAGTCTTTAGTCCAACACAAATGAAAGCCATCACTTGACAACCTCAGACCTGGACATCATTCAGTATGAACATGGTGAAATATTTCCATGTGGAGGACACAGGACTGGCTCAGCTTTAGTTGTTCAGCACAAACACAATGAACAAACAATCAGGTTGAATTCTTTTCACCATCAAGTCATCACAAAGATGTTCTCAGGGTTTTATCTGTCAAACTAAACTCTGACCTTTGTGTGTTTCACATCTCTTTAACAAGTCAGACTTCTACCGTTCTGCTCTTATATATTCAGACCTCTGAGCATTTCCTGCTTCAACTCTTCTCTACAGCAACAAGACAGGAAACAAATAGAAAGAAAGACGTAAAAACAAGACCATGTGACTGGACTTCTCTCCTTCAAATGAAACGTTGAACTCAGTCAATAAAATGCTCCATTGATGGGTCAGTCTCTGTGTGGGATGATCAGTAGTTTACGGTGGCTCATGTTGATCTTAACAAGCTTTAGATAGATGTTGATGTGGAGCCACTTCACTGACTTCAGGATTATTCTGTACTTTAGAAACAGCCTTCAATATCCTCTCATCATTGTAACGTGAGGCCTCAGAGGCTGCTTCAGCTAAACTAACTTACTGATGGAGAGAATAATAAGACAGAGAAATAGAAAGAAAAGAGTCAATAACTAGAAGAACAGCTTTAAACAGCTGGAGAACATCTGGGACTAAATACAACTGACTGTGATGTTTGCAGTCAACAAGTGGAACACTGTTTGAAGAAGAATGAGAACGTCTGAAGAACTAAGCTACTAATCTCCACTGATTGATTCTGTTAATGATCACATCAGGACTCACTCAGCCTTTCTGCAGTTCCTCACAGCTGGGATCAGTCTCCATCGTCCCTCCTTTGATGTGTTGTACTTCTTCAGGTCCAACTCCTCCAGAATCTCCTCTGACATCTGCAGCATGTAGGCCAGAGCTGAGCAGTGGATCTCAGAGAGTTCCTTCTCTGATCTGTTCTCTGACTTCAGGAACTCTTGGATCTCCTGATGAACTGAGAGGTCGTTCATCTCCATCAGACAGTGGAAGATGTTGATGCTTCTGTCAGGAGAGATTTTATCAGTGTTCATCTCCTTCAGGTTGTTGATGGTTCTCTGGATGATTTCTGGACTGTTCTCTGTCTGACCCAGCAGACGTCCTAAGAGTCTCTGGTTGGACTCCAGAGAGAGGCCATGAAGGAAGCGAACTAACAGGTCCAGGAGACCATTTTTCCTCTCCAGGGATTTAATCATGACTCTGTTCAGAAATTCATCCAGAGGTGAGTTATTGTAGTTTCCTCCCAGGAAGTCCTCCAGCACCTCTGTCTTCCTGTTGGTGTAACAGTGGATCATGTAGACTGCAGCCAGAAACTCCTGAACGCTCAGATGGACGAAGCAGAACACCTTGTCCTGGTACAGTCCTCTCTCCTCTTTAAAGATCTGTGTCAACACTCCTGAGTACACTGAGGCTGCTCTGATATGGATGCCACACTCTGTCAGGTCTGATTCATAGAAGATCAGGTTTCCTTTCAGCAGCTGATCAAAAGCCAGTTTTCCCAGAGACTCAATCATCTTCCTGCTCTCTGGACTCCAGTGTGGATCTGTCTCAGCTCCTCCATCATACTTGACCTTCTTCACTTTGGTCTGAACCACCAGGAAGTGGATGTACATCTCAGTCAGGGTCTTGGGCAGCTCTCCTCCCTCTCTGGTTTCCAACACATCCTCCAGAACTGTAGCAGTGATCCAGCAGAAGACTGGGATGTGACACATGATGTGGAGGCTTCGTGATGTCTTGATGTGGGAGATGATCCTGCTGGCCTGCTCCTCATCTCTGAATCTCTTCCTGAAGTACTCCTCCTTCTGGGGGTCAGTGAACCCTCTGACCTCTGTCACCATGTCAACACACTCAGGAGGGATCTGATTGGCTGCTGCAGGTCGTGTGGTTATCCAGAGGCGAGCAGAGGGAAGCAGTTTCCCCCTGATGAGGTTTGTCAGCAGCACATCCACTGAGGTGGACTCTGTAACATCAGTCAGGATCTCAGTCTTGTGGAAGTCCAGAGGAAGTCGACACTCATCCAGACCATCAAAGATGAACACAACCTGGAACTCTTCAAAGCTGAAGATTCCTGCTTCTTTGGTTTCAGGAAAGAAGTGATGAACAAGTTCCACCAAGCTGAACTTTCTCTCTTTCATCACATTCAGCTCTCTGAAAGTCAGTGGAAATATGAAGAGGATGTCCTGGTTGGCTTTGTCTTCAGCCCAGTCCAGAGTGAACTTCTGTGTTAAGACTGTTTTCCCAATGCCAGCCACTCCCTTTGTCATCACTCTTCTGATTGGCCCATGTCTTCCAGGCGAGGCTTTAAAGAGGTCTTCTTGTCTGATGCTTGTTTCTGGTCTGTGTGCTTTCCTGGATGCTGTTTCAATCTGTCTGACCTCATGTTCATCATTGACCTCTGCAGTCCCTCCCTCTGTGATGTAGAGCTCTGTGTAGATCTCATTCAGAAGGCTTGAGTTTCCTGCTTTAGCAATCCCCTCAAACACACACTGGAACTTCTCCTTCAGAGCACATTTAACTTTACGTCCACAAACTTCATGAGCAAAAAGTCCTGAATGAAGAAACAAGAAACAAGATGAATGAATAAAAGAATGAGTGTGTAAATATATCTTGGTTCATCTCTGGAGACATTAGTAAATGTCCCATTTCTCCAGCAGCTTCAATGTTTAGAGAAATCCTCTTACTGCTCTGCAGACAGTCAGCCAGCTCCTCCTGCTTCATTCTCCTCAGGAAGTTCATTGTGATCTTCACAAATAAATCTCTGCTGCTCCTCCTCTGCTCTTCATCTTCACCCTCCAACACCTCCTCATCCTCCCTTTGACTCTCTGAGCATTCTGGGTAATCTGGACTCAGAATCTTCTGGATCTTCTTCAGCTGGTTCTTCACAAAAGTCATGATGTTGTCCTCCAGCAGCTGGAACATAATACCATATGAATGACACAAGCAGACTGAAATCATGGAGACAAACATCAGATCCATGTTGGACACACTGACAATCCACTGGTCTACAAAGTGCAGCATGGAGATGATGGAAAGTAGTTGTTGTACATGTACAGACCAGAAAGATGGAGTCCAGCTGTGTCTGATGCTGCTGGGCAGACTGACCACTGAGAACCTCTGAGCTCTGCTGGTGGACTCTGTGGACCAATCATCAACAATTAGCTCTCATCATGTCTGTCCACACAGAGACAAACACAAGTCCTTGGAGTTAAATGTTGTATTCAGCACTGAGAATGATGGTCTCCTTAGTTATTAATGATCCCACTATGATCCCACTATCAACCATCACACCAGTCTCCATCTCTGTGCAGCTACAGTAGCTTCCTAAGTAGTTCACCAGTTCAGTCCCTCCAGCTCTAACTGAGACGTATAATCTCAAGGATGGAAAAGATGTTGTTAACAGAAGCTGTTGTTGCTGGTTCTTTTACATGTATGCAGAAAAAAGAAACAATATACCACCAATATAATCAAAGACACTGATTACAGTCAGTAGGTATAAATACTGATTAGTAAAGAATACATCCAGGAGGCTGCATAACACACTATACACTACATTTAATATACACTACATATATATAGATATGAAAACATTACATAGACATGCAGTGGATAGAAAAATAGACCTCTGTTAAAACAATGTTAACCTGATCTGCTAACACCTGGACCGCCCCCTGACTCAAAGTCTACCTGCAAAGTTTTACCAACAAAAAGAACAACGGCCTGATTTAGTGACCAAGCTGCTAATTCTGCTAGAGAACTAAAGGCCTGTTCAGACCTTCATCCAGATGCCTCTCCAGATCTGATCTCAGTTTCTCTGCTTGAACATAAACCACCACATCACCTGGGGCACAGTAGAACTGAGAACAGAGCTGATTAATGTGTGGACCACTGTCATGGCTTTGGTTTAACATGTTAAGTTATTATTTACTGATCTCCACCCTGATGTTAGTTATTCTAGAGACCTGAACTAAACTCAGATTATAACTCTAAGGTTCTCATTACTAATGAACAGACATCACTGATCCATGTGATCATTTCTACTAGTGGATGAATGAATGAGTTAAACTCCTCTTCCTCAGATCAGCCCTGTTGAGTAGGTGGTCTTTAATGTGACCCAGGATTCATTGTGTGTTCACACTACCAAAGGAAGGAGGTCACATGTGTCCCAGACCACCTCCACATGTGGACTGACACCAGATCTCTCCAATGTCATCTCAATGTGACCTGGAGGTGTTCACACATGTCTCTTATGTGATTGGATCTTAATACAAGGTCTGAACATGATGAGTGAGTGAGTGAGTTTCACATAGAAACAAAGACTAGCATGTAAACTAACATCCTGTCTTCCAACCGGGCACCTTAAGAATCACAGACACAGATACTATGCTAGCTGATTCACATAGACAGAACAAAGTTAAAATACCTAGCTAGAATGTAGGAGGGATGAACAGTCCACCGAAAAGAAGGAAGGTGTACGCTCATTTACGGTCACTTAAATCTGACATATTTTCTTCAGGAGACATTAAAAAAACAGAAGCAAAAATACTTTGTCTCTCATGGGCTTCACAGGTCTATCAGTCAAACGTCAGTACAAAATCAAGAGGAGTAGCAATTATACCAAAAATATACCATTTATCCACTCCCAAACAATTTCAGACCATAGGGGCAGGTATGTAATAGTTAGTGGGACTCTGAACTCCATACCATTAATATTAGTAAATGTCGATTCACTTTTTTTTCAGAACCTTTATAATGCTTTGCAAAATTTGTCAGATTCAAATGTAATCATGGGCGGCAGTTTTAACTATGTTTTAGATCCTGTTCTTGATCGACAGCACTCCCAGGCTAGTACATAAATCCTGTTCTACAACTGATTTCTTTTTGTTGGATTCTAAGTTGCTGCAGTCAGTAGTTGACTACACTTACCATAATATACTAATATCAGATCATGTCCCTGTCTCCTTAAGCCTTGACTTAAACCATAAGAGAGGTGAACATAACTGGCATTTGAATAATACACTTTTAAAAGATGAGGATTTTTGTACCTATCTTTCTAGTAAAACAGTATTATATTTAAGTATATCCAACAAAGGTTCAAAAAAGGCAACTGGACTTGTGGAGTTGAACCTTTGTTGGATATACCATGACCTGGATGACTGAGAACCTTCACAGACATATATTTAAGTACCAATGATACAGGCGATGTGGACGATTCCACTCTGTGGGAGGCCATGAAGGCTGTCCTTAGAGGTCATATAATATCACATGAAGCAGCAGCAAAGAAAAAATCTAAGAAAAGATTAACTGAAACAAAGATTAACTGAAACAAAGATTAACTGAAACAAAGATTAACTGACCAAGCTAGAAGTTTCATACAAAACAGAAACTAAAACAGAAGTACTTAATAAGATAACTGCTCTACGATATGAATATAATTCTATAATGTCAAAAAACATATCACAATTGTTAGTACAAGTTAGACAAAGATATTTTGAACCGATAAGTGGTACAGCCTATTAGCCTGCCAGCTGAGACAAATACAGGCTTCCAGAGCCAAACATTGTATCAAATCTGAAAAAGGCACCTTGCACAGATCAATGAATGTTTTGCTGATTTCTATGCTACTGTCTACCAGTCACCAAGTTTTTGAGAATCTGGATTTACCTAAATTATCATTGGACTCGGTCAATATGTCAAAGATATCAATCTGGATGAAATCATGCATGGTTATCTCTTCTTTCCCCAATAATAAGGCGCCGGGCACAGATGGTTTTAATGTAGAATTCATAAAACAATTTGGCTCCAAGTTGTCACCTCTGCTCCTACGCATGTTCAACCATACGATGCTGACCTCTGGTCTGCCACCTACCTTATACAAAGCTAATATTTCGCTAATCCCAAGCCTGGCTGTAACCCTCAGATGGCATCGTCGAACTGCCCAATTTCGTTATTACCCAATGAAACCAAAATCCTTGGAAAGATTTTGGCCAACAGACTTAAACAATGCATAAGCTCCATTATACATTCACATCAACTGGCTTTATGCCTGGTAGACATATGTATTTCTCTCTACGCCACCTTTTCAACATCTTATATGCCAAGCATACAGGAGAGGCGGTCATTATCTCACTGGATACACAACACGCGTTTGATCAAATAGAGTGGCCCTATATGATGTCTGTGCCCAAAAAATTTGGATTTGGACCCTCCTTCTTAAAATGGATCAAAAGAATTTATTCATGACCGACCGCATCAGTTATCACTAATCGGAATATCTACCCTCCATTTACAGTTCACCGTGGGACCCGTCAGGGTGTCCCCCCCCCCCCCTTTTGTTCATGGTTGTCATCGAACTACTTGCTGCTAGTATCAGACAGAGCCCTTTAATCTTTCCCATCAATATGTTTGGCTATAAACATTATCTTCTTCTCTGGATCAATGACAGTTTAAACATGAATCAGAAACATGGAGGAAACATTTTACCTCTCAGGAGCAAAGAGTTGAGGTCTTTTAAATTCAATCCAGTGATCCTTTGACTGATCACTCTTCAAGGACACACAGCTGGGGTCAGGACTGATCCTGTTAGAGAAGAAGAATCAGTTAAAGTCTGGTTAGACTGGACAGCTTCCAGATGTAACACATGTACATGAGATTAATGATGCTGAAGATAAATAAACTGGTTAATAAAACTTCTCTGGATCAATAACAGTTTAAACATGAATCAGAAACATGGACAAAACATTTTACCTCTCAGGAGCAAAGGGTTGAGGTTTTTTAAATTCAATCCAGTGATCCTTTGACTGATCACTCTTCAAGGACACAGAGCTGAGGTCAGATGAATGAGGACTGACATCAGTGAACTCTTCTTCCAGATGTCTGATTTCCTCTGTGTCCTCCCTCTGGTCCATGGTGATGAATCCACATCAGCTTTCTACCTTCATGTGCAGAGGAAACACAAATCATTCATGTGAACTTGAACTGAAATCATTTGTGCTGTAAAGATTTCAGCTGATCCTCCACTGATTGGCTCTGATTGTGTCAGTTAAAGCTGCTGTGATCCAAACTCTGTAGTGAACATCTTGTCCAAACATCACAGACAGAAACAGTTAGTGAACCCTAACCCTAAGACAAACCAGACTCACCGTTGATTCAGAGAGTCTCCACTCCACACCTGGACACTAGAGACTCAGGTCAGATACTTCCTGGAACCAGTCAGGGCTGCACCTGTGATGGAGGAGGACAGGAAGGAGGGAGGAGGCAGATTTTCACAATAAGAGCGTGTATTATTATTAAAAGATCATTATTATGAACGTGTTGCTTTTTAAAGATCAGAGTGAACCTGGACTCTGATCTAAACATCTGCTGCTCAATTATTCTGCTCTGATTGACTTTGAATCAAAGAAGAAGAATGAGCTTTGATTCAGTTCAAACTCAGATTTAACAGATGTCACTAATAATGACTTCTCTCACTGAAATCAACATGAACTGGAACTAATTAAAGAGGAAACTGGAAAATTAAGAATTTCCTTCAAAATGTCATTTAAAGACAAGAAACATTCATTAATGGATCATTTCTAACTGGAAACGTTTCTAATCTGATCATTGAGCTGAGAAGGCTTCAAGTTTCTACTTTCACTTCTTTAATGTACCTTAGTGTAGTCATGTAATGAAGGGATGAAAGTCACTGCACTATGTGCTGCATTCTACAGTCAAATGTCAAATGTGGACCAGTCTTCACATCCTGTAGATCAGCTGTTCACCCCCTTCTACGTCCCAACCAGGAAACAGATCAGTTGGAGAAACTGCAGCAACTTTAAATGGCTGTGTATCTAACACAACCCGTCATCATAACACAGCAGTTATGGAAATAACATTAGAGATAGTGATTTAATTTAAAGTTACACACAACATAAATATTAGCGGTGTGCATCTCTCTAATATAAGACGATTCGATACGTATCTAGATACATGGGGTACGAAACGATTCAGGAACGATACATTTTAAAAACAAAGGATTCGATTCGATTCAGTACGATTCAGTGCAATATGATGTAATCTGATGAGTCTGTGCAAATTCTCATTTGTCCAGGTCAAAGGCATCTCTAGGCAATTGTATCAGGTCAACTGGACTTGGTTTCAGTCTGTGAAGACGTTTCGCTCCTTATCCAAGTGGCTTCATCAGTTCGAGAGACTAGCAGGTAAATCTGACTAGAACGCAGACACAGACAAAAACCAAGTCCAGTTGGTCAGATTCAATTGCAGATATAGTTCCTTGTTTAAAGTAGACATTTTACTTTATGCATGATACTAAATCAATCCTAAAATGTGACATTGTTTACCTTCATAGTGATAAGTTTAATAAAAGACTAGCAAACAAGTATTTTTGTTGTTCTTGACATGTGAATACAGAACCATGTCACTGTGTTTATTCCACTTTGGGTTGAAAGAAGTCTTGAATGTCTTTGAGCTAGCTGTACTGCTAGCGTCCTCAGTGGCCGTTTCACCATGTCAGTCAGTCAGTCAGTCAGTCAGACAGACAGACAGACAGACAGACAGACAGACAGACAGACAGACAGACAGACAGACAGATACTTTATTAATCCCAGGGGAAATTCAAGCATCCAGTAGCATTGACATATGTTGAAACATACAATACAAAAACTATACAAAAAATATATAAAAAATAGAAAAGTGACTAGAAATAAAGAAAATAACTAAGCGCATGTTGAGATTTATTTATTTTGTCATATTAATAGTTGCTACAGTGTTAAAATCTCTATCCATCTTTGTTTTTATTTTCATCAAGAAAAACTTGTGCACTGCACCTTTACAAAAATAACGCTGTCTCTTTTTGAAAGACGTTATCTTGAGTTGTTTAAGTTGTGCGTGGATGTGGATGTGTGCCGCTCAACTGAGGATATATTGCAAAAATAAAAATAAATAAAGATAAACGTTTGTCTTGCTGTTTTGGAGTTGCAGTGGATAAATGTTTTAGACTAACATCTTAATAAAAAATAAATAAATAAATAAATAAAATGATGTTAATCAAGAAAACATTCAAAACTGCTTCATTACCTTCAGACGGAGTTTGACACGGAGAGAAAAACAACTGCAACACGATCCTGATGAAAGTGAAACTAAACTAAAACGAGAAAACAGCCTGAGAGGAGGAGTCAACACAAATGTTTAATAACGCAGATTCAGAGTCTGAATATTTCTTCACATCCAACAATAAATGTTTTCTGTCATCAACTAAAAACTAAATAATGTTCCAGTTGCTAGGAAACACTGACTTGACTGAGCTCTCAGCTGGACTCGAACCCGCTCCTGAATATTTGTGAATGTTTAGTCTGGGTTCAGCCTCTTAACGTTAAACTGAAGCTTTGAATTAAACTCTAAAGTGTTTCTGTTATTTAGTCCAGCCCACTGACTACTATGTCAAAATATTAGGAACACGAGTCAGTTCAATAGTTGAACAGAAATAAAACCCAGTAGAATCAACTTCTCTGTCAGTTATTAGAAACTAAAGCTGAAACACCAGAACCTTCATAGAGACTAGGTTTAGAGCAGGAACATGTTAATACCACCTTAAACCAGGCCAGCTGACAGTCTTGCCTGGGCCGGGACAAGATAATCTTTTATCAGTCCTCAACACATTCTCAGTGTCACTCTCCAAGCTCTCCATATCCTCACTTCTTTCATTTGACTCCATTTTTTATTTTGATCTCGACTCCAAGTCCTCCTTTTGTATTTCACTTTATTATTTTCAAACTTCCAATGAATTGCATTGCTTTGCTGTTTGCGTTTGTCCAAAGGCGTTTTCCATACGCTTCAGAAATTCCCACTGAATTCACGTCCTTTGAACGCACCATCATTAAACACAGTTGACAGCGTCCGTCCATCCAAGCAGTCTCATTCATTCATAAGTGCAGCTTTCCAACAGGTCCCTTTTTGTTTGTATGTTTGGTTGACACGTTTAAAAAAATGAACCAGTCCATGATTCCTTTTAGTTATATTCAGTGTCCATTTCTTCTTCTTAATATACAAGATGTTCTTACCAGTAGCAGCACGCACAGCAGCATCAAGTAGAAAGTAACAAAACAAAATGCAATAAATGAACTCAAAGAAAAACTCAGTTATTTTGTTTCAAACGGTCAAAAAACCGTGTCTCTACTAAACCAACACAGGGAGCCCCTCACATACCGCTCCTGACCTTTATATACATCAGCTGGTTGATATGATGGCTCCATCCCAGTCAGCTCATTGTCAGAGTGGATGCACTTCAGGAAATAACTTTAATAAATCATCAATTTTGTCCAGAATCAATTCAAAATAATAAGGTAACAATAATAATAATTTTACCAAGATTCTTGAAATGACTAAATTATGATTTTGGCTCCAACATTATTTATTCTTCACAAATTCTCAACAGTTTTGACAAACCACATGACACTCTGTGAAATCCTGCACCATACCTGATTGCAGTTTGCAGTAGTGTTTTGAAGGACTCATAGTCTCTGATGTGGGGGACTGGAAATGTGATGGCGTCAATGCAAGCACTGACAGTTGGAAAGCAAATACTATGAGTCGGCATGTCATTCATGATTGATTGGCACTGCAAGTATAATGCAAAACTAAATGTTTAAGTCACAGCCCTATGCTGTATACGCCTCCCTGTAATTCACTCACTCATTATATATATTATTATATATGATTATATGCTATACTCTGCTCAGGCCGTGACTAGCAGAGACAACCATGTTGCTGCTAATCAGTGTGCGTGCAGCAGCAGGGCATTACATGGACTATTGGAAAAGACCATTATTGATTTTCCTGCACATTTTGCAATCAAAGACTGATCAATACTCACCTTGTTGGGTCTGCACAGAGTTTGCTCTTTGTTTTTTATTAAGATCTCATTTTATTTTTTATGTTGTTGTTTTATTTCATACTGCTGTTGGTGTGAATTATTACGGGAAGGTTTTAAAGGGTGCTTGTACTTTACTGCATTATTTTTACACCGGTCTCCTCTCAGAGCCTCGACATTAGATATACCTGCAGGTTTGGTGAAACATACACCAGGTGGGTTACACATGTTACGGTGTAGACACTTTTTTCTGTTTCAACTTGCTGTGGCATTTCTTCCACAGTCACGTGGTTCTGGATAAATCTGTTCTCCATCTGCAGCATGGTTTTGATGTTGCAGTAGAGCACATCCCCTTGTTCAAGCACATTGTCAAGGTGAGCTGTGTTGAGCTGCACCTTCACAGAGGAAGGCCAGGAATGTGAGAGCATTACACGTACACTGATGGTTTCTGGAAAATTCTGTGTACCTCTCATCACTCTGACAATGAGTTGCCCTCACGGACCAAATACGGTGAATTTGGTCTTTACCTGAACCTGCCTGAACTTTACCTTTGATGCCCAGTCGTCTCTCTGCCTGTGGCCCCTCACATGCATGGTGGAGCAGCTGATCAAAGTTTGATGTATGAATGACTGTCATTAGTATTACTATTAACCTTGACTTCAATGTCAGTGTAATGATATCAATATAGAAACATTATTGTTGTAAATCTTCATTTAAAGTCAGTCAGGCATCTTTAGTTTTATCATATTCAACCATTTTATGTGTTTTTATTTTGATTCCTTCAAATGATTTGAAGTGGACAAGTGTGATTGAAAACAAGGTCAAATCCATGTCAGAATTTACCAGAGAGAGTGATTAGTGGAACAGGATGCAGGTGTGCCAATCACTCTCACCTGGTGCTGCTCTCACTCTCCCTCTCCACACCAATGAACCTAATGAGCATGTCTTTGGATGGTGGGAGGAAAACAGGATCAAGTATCCGCCTCCTCCTCATTGTGTGGTTTCACACATATGCACAATTTCCCGTTAAGTTGTAAAACTTCAACATTATGTTTTGAATTCAGTGCAGGTTTGATGACTGTGATAAGCTCCTGCTAGGCCCTCAGTGAATTAGCTGGTGGCTAACCCGACTAGCGTCCACATTAGCTCCCGGCTACTCCTGAGGGTCTGCAGTTAACTCGCGGTTAGCTAGCAGTCGAAGGAGTAATGTTTTCCTCTACTTCTGCCCAGGTTCTTTATACCTATTGGAAAGGTTAGTCCAACTACGAATAGAGCACTGACAACTTCTCTCCAATCAACAATTTATTTGACATGCAGAGAATAGGTACAGCATCAGCGCTGAGACTTCGACTTAACCACCTTAAGGGTAGAGAAGAGAAGCCCCTAACTGAGTCTGCACACAGGTTTTATTCTATCTGGGCTCCACCCGGGACCAATAGGAGGAGCACGGCCTGTCGTGTATCAGTGGTCTTCTATGTGTGGCTGAGGCCGGCCCTAACTGATATCTACAAGGTGAAATATGAGTGTGGTGCCTCTTATCTAGTGAGCAAGCTGAAGCGAAGCAGTAGATAATCACATATCTGAACAGTACAAGAAGAAGAAGAACACTCCTGACGTGAGCCACAGAGCTCAAATGTCAGCTGTAATTCAAAACGTTGCGATACAAGAAAGACCAACAGTAGAAGAGCACTTGATGGGAGAAAGCCTCTCAACCCTCATTCTGAGAAAGCTGGAGGAGTTTAACATTCCCTTTGAAGATTGTCAGGGGCAATCATATGACAATGGTGCAAATATGAAGGGCAAGTCAAAGGGAGTCCAAGCCAGACTCCTGAGAGTAAACCCTCGGCCTTTATTTGTTCCATGTGGAGCCCATACTCTAAACTTGGGCCTCCAAGGCTAGAACCAAGAGAAAAGAGAAAGGAGAGGAGGCAGAGGAGGCTACTCCCACTCAGGACAAGAAGCAGGCTGTGTAGAGTCAGAGACGTTCTGTGAAGAAGAGGAACAAACACATCCCAGCTGCAAAACACTGCTTACTGCTGTCTCAGTGTTACAGAGGTATGTTCTCTGACTGACTCCTGCCTGTGATAAAGCGTAGTAGGCGCTCATTTTTAAATATTTTGAGAAATTACGTGAACTTTCTTGTTTGCTGGATTTTAGTAAAGTAAAGCTGCCTCAACCGAGGCCAAAAATGACTTTGGCTACTTACAAAGACTGTTCACACTATTCTCTGCTTCCACACAAAGATCTTGAAGCAACTTAGTATATTTATTTTGTTATTGTATTTTCAAACTGTGATGATTAGTTGAACTATTGAATTAATTGTGAACTATGTTGATAGTCATGTATGACTCACGTTTTGAGAAAAAAAAAAATCTGATTCCATCTTAATTGTGAATACTCACATCAGTTTATTCCTGTGTGTGACTCAGTATATCCTCCTAACTTCATGTCTTGCACTTTAATCCTCTCCAACCTGTGAATACGTATGATTTTAGAAAACACAGTTTGTCATGCCAGAACAGTGGAAGTGTGAAGCAACCAACTGTAAGACGACTGACCCCTGTGAACTTTATGAAAATATTAAACATAGACTTTTTTCCTTTGAAATTCCTCATTGATTCATTTTTTCCATGAACTTTTATCTCACCTGTTGATACTGGACAAGAAAAGCAAAATCTGTTTATTGCAAGTGGTGTTTAATCATATTCCATGAAATGAAACAGTTACATGTCTGCACATTACTGCTGAAACGAGCTACAAGGCAAATAGTAAAGTCATGAAATTCATTTTGAAGTATGTAGCTAGCCACCAATAACAAATGACTCTATACTGATGGTCTGCAAATACTCTCACTTAACATTCTCAAGGTATCTGTTCACCAAAGCACAGTAACAATGCAGCATGTTCATTACTGAAGTCGTACACGGCTTATTCAGAGTTTCTGGAACGGTCTATTTATAGGAACTGGACACTTCATTGAAATACTGCATTTAAATAATTTAATGAAAACAATAGTCTGTCTGATGCAGCTAAAATGAACAATGAATATTAACCAGACAAGAACACACCTTGTTACAGCAATACTGCAAAAATGCACAATACTGACAACTGGAGCAAAACAACATGAACAGTTTGAACAAGTCATGCTACACCAGATGCTCAGCTTGTAAACCTGCTCTGGGCTCCAAATAAAACGTACAATCCAATCCATTGTTTTTTCATAAACACCTTTTCTGCCTCAGTGGTTTCTGGAGTGAAGATGTTCCCCAAGCTCCTTCTCTACAAGGTTGAAAAGTTTCAGAACAAAAGAAAATACAGACATTACAATTTTATCTACAAAACAGAATTATCATATAGCTTAACTTCAACATATGTATAAAGTGTAGTAAGACATTTCTAGCCTTAAAGACATTTCCATATGTTTCTGTGTGATTTTGACGCTTTTGTCCAAAGCGACAACAAATACAAAACAATATAATATTTAACTTTAACAGGGAACAGATTAGAATGTTGGTCAAACTATAATAAGGAGGATAGCAATAAAAACAACAATGTTAAATTAATCAACAGCCTAATGGGAATAAATCAATAATATACAGACCATAACGCATAAGAAGCACTTAAATAACTAAGAGCATGTTGAACAGGAATGTCTTTAGATGTGTGTGTGTGTACTGTGTGTTTTACTGGTGTGTTCTTTTACTTACTTACTGTTTGTGAACAAGTTATTGATAGAAATGTATGGGGGAACAGAAACTGGGATGATGAGATATGTTCTGGGTCTGTGGCATTCTCCCTCAAGGTAACTGGGCCTAAGAGCTTGTTGATTAAGATAGAAGGGGCCCTGACTTAGAGGAGCCATCTCCTACTAGGAGGGTTGGTACCTTCATGCACGTTAGACCAGACCTTGTGCTAAAGAGGTGATGTGCTCATGTTGATTCCTGTCATAAATACTTGGAGATGTCATTTGTGAGAATGTTCTAGAAGAAGTGTGTCTTTTCTTTGGAACCTCAGTTGTTTAGTTCTCTCTGACAGTAAACTGAATATTTTGGGGCGATGGACAGAACAAGATACTTCAGGACGTTATATTGAGGTTTGGACGACAGTTTAACAAGTGTCTGATTTTATGGACCAAACTAATCAATTAAGAAAACATTTGGCAGATTAACTGCTAATGAAAATAATGGTTAGCAAACTTAGAGCTTATCAGGGAAGAGATTCTTTTTTAGCCATACTACATTTTACATCCATTTACCTTGAACACAGTCAAGAAATTCTCTGAGCTTAACCACCATTAACTCCTCTCTTGGTCTTCTGTTACTTCTCAGAACAGCATAGTTAGGTTTCAGGAGGGTAGCCACGACATCTGCTGTGACATCACTGGGTTCATATCAAGAAGGACCCTAAGGCAAGGCCTTTGTTTCAGGGCACAACCTGTGACAACAACAAAAGCCCAATCAGAAGCTTTGTTAACTGATTGATTAGCCAATGAGTGTGCTCCTAATTATTGTGGATTCCTCTCAGGTGTGTTTGTCATGTGACCATGCCATGTGATGTCCCATTGAAGCTGCACCTGCTTCAATAAACCATTGATTGTGTGTTCTCACTGCAGCCTGAGTCCAAGCATGTTTGTTCTCTCTTTAGCTGGTATCTAGTCAAGCTCTGTTTAACAGACAGAGAGAGAGAAACACATGTGAGCACACTGCCAGGGGCCAGTCAGTCAGAGGTCAGCAATGAAGAGACAGTTTACCAGGGTCAGGTGATCCAGGGACCAGACTGCCAAGGGCCAGTTATGACCGGGCTCAAGTGGAGGATCTGATGAGGCAACTCAGAAGGAGAGCAGAGAGGGCTCTGGTTAAAGAGAAAAGGAGTCATTTGGCATTAAGAAAAAAACACAATTTGATTATCAAAAGTTTAAAACAATCTTCAACACAGACCAAATTAGAGAACTTGGGCATTCTAGAAAAGGGGGGATACGGTGGAGGAAAGAAACCGTGAAAAAAGCCACTGGAATTACAAACCGGATTCCAAAAAAGTTGGGACACTTTAGAAATTGTGAATAAAAACTGAATGCAATGATGTGGAGGTGCCAACTTCTAATATTTTATTCAGAATACAACATAAATCACAGGTCAATAGTTTAAACTGAGAAATTGTATGATATTAAGGAAAAATATGCTCATTCAAAATTTCATGGTGTCAACAAATCCCAAAAAAGTTGGGACAAGGCCATTTTCACCACTGTGTGACACCCCCCCTTCTTCTTACAACACTCAACAGACGTCTGGGCATTGAGGAGACCAGCTTCTCAAGTGTAGACATAGGAATGTTCTCCCACTCTTGTCTAATACAGGCCTCTAAGTGTTCAATCGTCTTGGGTCTTCTTTGTCTGACCTTCCTCTTAATGATGCGCCAAATGTTTTCTATAGGTGAAAGATCTGGACTGTTGGCTGGCCAGGTCAGTACCCGAATCCTTCTCCCACGCAGCCATGATGTTGTGATTGATGCAGAATGTGGTCTGGCATTATCTTGTTGAAAAATGCAGGGTCTTCCATGAAAGAGACGACGTTTGGATGGGAGCATATGTTGCTCTAGAACCTGAATATATTTTTCTGCATTGATGGTGCCTTTCCAGATGTGCAAGCTGCCCATGCCACACGCATTCATGCAACCCCATACCATCAGAGATGTAGGCTTCTGAACAGAGCGTTGATAGCAACTTGGGTTGTCACTGTCCTCTTTGGTCCTGATGACATGGCGCCCCAGATTTCCAAAAAGAACCTCAAAACGTGATTCGTCTGACCACAGAACAGTCTTCCATTTTGCCACACTCCATTTTAAATGACTCCTGGCCCAGTGTAAACGTCTTCGCTTGTGGATCTTTGTTAGAAATGGCTTCTTCTTTGCGGATGGCACGGTGGATTGTGTTCACTGACAATGGTTTCTGGAAGTACTCCTGAGCCCATGCTGTGATTTCCTTCACAGTAGCACTCCTGTTTTTGATGCAGTGTCGTTTAAGGGCCCGGAGATCACGGGCATTCAGTATGGTTCTCCGGCCTTGACCTTTACGCACAGAGATTTTTCCAGATTCTCTGAATCTTCTGATGATATTATTCACAGTTGATGATGACAACTGCAAACTCTTTGCAATTTTTCGCTGGGTAACACCTCTCTGATACTGTTCCACTATCTTTTTACGCAACATTGTGGGAGTTGGTGATCCTCTACCCATCTTGGCTTCTGAGAGACACTGCCAATCTGAGAAGCACTTTTTATACCCAATCATATTGCCAATTGACCTGATTAGTGCTGATTGGTCTTCCAGGTGTTTGTTGTATGCTCAAATGACTTTTTACAGCCTCTAATAGGTTCTTGTCCCAACTTTTCTGGGATTTGTTGACACCATGAAATTTTGAATGAGCATATTTTTCCTTAATATCATACAATTTCTCAGTTTAAACTACTGACCTGTGATTTATGTTGTATTCTGAATAAAATATTAGAAGTTGGCACCTCCACATCATTGCATTCAGTTTTTATTCACAATTTCTAAAGTGTCCTAACTTTTTTGGAATCCGGTTTGTACATTGTGTTCTTTCCTAATTTCACAGGAGACGCACACAGACATGCTTTTTGCTGGCGACAGAATACATTCATGGTGCACCCCTGGATGCCGTAATCCATTCGAGCAACTGCCTTGTAACGGTACTAGTATTTATTTCAATAAATAATCAAAATTTTATTTGAAATATTTAAAAGACAATGCCTTACGCCTCTGGCAGGCGTACTGCAACTTTGGTCTTTGGTAGTTTGTGGCCAATGCAGTTGTCTCACTAGGTGTACACATTTTGTAAATAGCAAATTCACCTTGCACACTCACAAGAGTGTCTGTACTCTGCTTGTCAAACAAACACACACACCCACATTCAGACTATGCAATTTAGACTGTAAACAAATAGGTCCCTAAATGTCGTATCGCCGGATCTACCAGGGTGGCATAGGGTGGCAAATGCCACCCTAAAAGAAAGCCTTGCCACCCCTGCTGCCACCCCTATGGCAGCAAGGAATTAGAAGAAAGGTTATGACGGTTATGAGGAGATGACGCAAGACGCTGATTTACTTCGAACTGAGTGGCGCGAAGCAAGGGAGCCTCAAGGAAAGGAAACAGGAGGAAAGAGGAATGAAGAAGAAATGAAATTATACTGAACAGTGCTAGCATAGTTGCGATGCTGATTATGAGATGATAAAAATGGTTGAAGAATGTTTTTCGCTAACTATCCATGTAATGTTAGCAAGGTCTGACGTTAGTTCTGTGTAAAGTAGGCTACTAAAGTTAATATTGATTTAACGTCTGTCAAGGAAAACATTGTGAAGTTACTTTGAATCTTACAGAAATGAGGTGGAAAGGTAGCATATGTACTGTTTTCACACCAAAGAGGAAGACGAGAGAAATAGAAAATGAACAACTAAGCAAGGTAGACGGAATAGATGAGGTGGAAGGAGAGAGAGAAGATGAAGATGAGGTGGAAGGAGAGAGAGAAGGGCAACAGAAATGTAACAGAGATAGAATACAAGTCCAAGGTGACCAGGGACAGGAGAAGGTGGGGGAACACCACAGTGGTGAAGATATGGAGGAGGGAGAGCATCATCAAGATGAGGAGGGAGAAAGGGAGAGACAAGATACGGTGCAGGGCTCAGACGGTGAAAGGGAAAGGAGAGTACCTGAGCCATCACCAACCATCTCCAGTCGAGCTGGTCCACATGGTATGGAAATTGTTGCTGTATAGTGTACTAAGTTACATATGAATGAGAACAACAAAAGACAAAGATTAACATTTTGCTATAAGGTGTATTTAAGAGACATTGCTTAGACTTCTAATAAATATAAATATTCACGTTTGCTTAAATATGAATAACTGAGGAAACTTGTCAATGTGAAAGTGTGATGAGATGAGGACAGAGTAATACTTTGTGTACGATGTATTTTAGATCTATTGCTCAGATTAAATTCCAAAACTAAACAAATGAACCTAAAATACTGTCCCAGGTTAAAATGTTAGTGTGTGTTAACACAGTCTGATGGTTATATCTAATCAATGACAGATCCAAATTGATTATGTTTTTACTAGTTGTTATATTGTATAATTAGTTCAGATGTAATGCAGTTTGACTCTTTTCTCCCCTCCATCTTCTAGATGTATCCAGGTCCAGGTGTGAGGTGCCAGGGCGCCAGATTTCCCCTGAGACCCTCCAGGGAGGAGCCAGGAGAAGCTTCCATAGCGACTGGTACAAATCTCATCCCTGGTTAGAAGACTCACAATCGAAAGATGCAGCTCACTGTTTGGCTTGTAGGCATTTTTCCCTCCCTGACGCTCCAAGGACTGTTTTCACCTCATTTGAGGGTTATCGTAACTGGAACAAGGCTACAATGAAAGACAGTGGTTTCTGTTCCCATGCCAGATCTGAAGGCCACGTAAATGCAATGTTTGCATGGAAAGAGAACAAGAAAACTATGGATAAGAATACCTCAATGTTTGGACTAATGGATGAGCAAAAAAAGAAAATCAATACTGCATTAAAACATTAGCTGAACTTTTAGGTCTAACAGCCACAGAAAACTTAGCACAGCGGGGTCATAGGGAGTCTCTGGACTCAGAGAACAAAGGTGTTTTTCTGTCTATGTTAGACTTACTGGGTAACCATAACCCATCATTAAAAAAAGACCTGAACAACAAGCTAAAAATGCAAAATACACGAGTAAAACGATACAGAATGAAATACCCGAGTGCTTGGCTGCAATGGTCAAAGAGGAAATCATCCAGGAAGTTAAAACGAGCAGGCAGTTTTCAGTTGATGAAACTAAAGATGTTCAGAAAAAAGAGCAAATGTCATTCATTTGAAGATATTTCTACAACGGTGTGGTTCATGAAAGCTTTCTAGAGTTTGAAGTGGGAGAACACCTGGATGCTGCCGCCTTAAGTGACTAGATTATATGCTTCCTTGAGAGGCATGGGCTGGAGTACGAGAAACATCTTGTAGGCCAGGGCTACGATGGTGCAGCAGTGATGCGCGGGGCACAAATAAAAGAAGAAGTAGCCAAACATGCTTTCTGTCTTCACTGTAGTGCACACTGCTTGAACTTAGATATTGTAGACGCTGTAAAAAGTGTGGCAGACGCAGGAAACTTCTTCTCATTATTGGAACGACTGGATGTCTTCATGTCTGGGTCTTATGTACATAACAAATGTCTGGAAGTGCAGCGGGAGATGTTTGATGGTGTACCAAGGGAACTCCAACAGCTAAGTGATGCACGTTGGGCCTGTAGGCACATAGCATGTCGCAATGTTATGGACGGGTTGCCTGCAATAGTACAGGTGCTTGAAGAGGTCACATCTGAGAACCATCCACAAAGAGCTGTTGAAGCAAGAGGGATATTAACTCAGATTGATCTGAATTTAGCTGGATCTCTTGTTCTGTTCAGAAAGGTCCTGACTAACATGCTCCAGTCTAAAACAGTGGACTTTGCTAAGGCTTAGGGCCAAAATGATAATCACCATTATTTTGATCAATATCGAGATCACGATTAACTATCATGATTATTTGTTTATTTCAACCAAAACTAATTTTATTGTCACCTCGGCTTATTTAACTGCTTTCACATTTGCTAAAATAAAATAGGTCGTCTTATTCACCAAAATTCAGTGCATCTCCTTAAAGAATAAATAAAAATAAATAAAACAATAAAGAAAATGTAACAACATTTCAACAGGGCACTAGTTTCCATGTTACATTGTGTAAATATATTTTAGGAAGCTAAATGTAATTGGGCAATTGACTCTCCCGTGATCTTGCGGGAAAAAGACGTTTGCAAGCATCGACATCGATGTAATGAACTGTCAAACTCATGGACGGATCCATTGTCCTGCTTGACCACAGATCCGTTGTAGTTGCAAAGTATTTTGCTTTGGCCACATCACTCTCTATTTCCCCTCTGAGTTTTCTGTACATCTCAGGTAGCGCCACCTTGGAAAAATAATTGCGCGAGGGGATCACGTATCGTTTATCCAGAGTGTTGACTGAGAATTTGAAGCCTTTGTTTGTCACCGTGTTTATTGGGCACATATCTTTGGCCAAATGAAATGCGACTGCATTCGTTATTTCACTGTGTCTTTGGGAGGTGGATGGCTATGGTGTCACGCTAAAGAGTACAGAAGCCCTTCTTCTATACTCTCTTCTATGCTGCTTCTATACTCTTTGGTTACGCTAAAGACGCTCGCTTCCATGGATGCCTGAGTTGATGTTGTGGGACGATTAGTCTTTGCGACACATTTTTTGGCCTTCATACATTCATCGTAATGAACTTTATTGTGTTTTTTCAAGTGATTAAAGAGGTTCGTTGTGTTGCTTTGTGGTGCCAACACAACTTTACAGCACTCTTTGCATATTTCTCTTTTTGTGTCACTTGCCTTGAGCCTAAAATGTTTCCACAGAATGGATGACGATCCGATTCTCGGGACAAGCCCCTCGGCTTCGGCCTCTGCTACGTTAGACATTTTTGTTTTCTTTGTTAAGATTGTTTATAGCCTTATGACCGACTGCTATCTGTTGAGACATTTCCCCCACGTTACTCTGGTCTCTGTCACTGTCCACATCTAGAAACTACGCTGCGCGGTGCAGGGACCAACTCTGACTGGCTCATGGAGGCACGTGATCAGACTGTGGTTTACGGAGCGTTAGATTGGCTTTGCAAAAAACACATTATAAATATCGCTCGATCACGCAAATTTGATGGTGGGAAGCCAAAATCGTGATCGTGATTAAAATTCAATTAATTGTGCAGCCCTACTAAGGCTGTTGAACTTATTGAAGCACTTAAAGAGACACTGGTCCACTACCGTAGTCAAGCCTCTTTTGAGGACATGTGGAGTGAAACACTTGATTTATGTCAACGAAGTAACATTGATACAGCTCAGCCAAAACCAAAGAGGCCAAGACAGACAACAAAGGTGCTTCAGGATACTGTCATCCACTCCACCTTGGGACGGCATGTAGTTCCAGATAGCAAACACAATTTTTGTGTCTCTGTGTACTATCCAGTTCTGGATAACATGATTGGAGAAATAGGAAGAAGATTTTCTAACACAAACGGTAACATTCTGCAGGGCGTCCAGGCACTAAATCCATCAAGTCCAACTTGTTTGAGAGAGGAGGCTGTTCTGTTATTGGCTGAAGCTTATGATTCAAATATTGAGGATCTCAGCCTGTGCCCTTTTGTAGTGTGTACATTCTATTTCTCATCAAACTTTGATGACTGATTAAATTCAGTAGATACCCCTCAAAAAATTCCTGCCCTCCTCTCGCCACCCCATAAATATTTTTCTAGAGCCGCCCCTGCCAGGTTTGTACTTTTTGGGCGGCATGATGACAGGTAGATGGCGGGTCATTCAATTTGCGCTCGCTGATGTACTTGTCGCCGGCCGCTGTCTATGGGCGGACTAAACCATTTTGCGTCTCCAAGAGGGGGAGCCCAGAATAACATGTTGGGAGGGTTGTGACAAAAAGTTCATTCTCTCAGTTGGTGTTATCAGTATATCAATATACTTGAAATACGTTATGACACTAATTAATTGGAGGGCCCAATTCATTCAAAAAATGTATATATAAATAAATCAGGATTTTCATAGGCCCCCCTCCCGACTCGGGCCCTGGGTAGTCGGGTCCACTTTCCCCCGCTACCACGCCCATGCTCGTCGTCCCGCCTGCAGCTGCTCGCGGGTCTCCTCCCAGGTCCCGCTTTGAATAGTTGAAGGAGTCCGGAGGTTTTTATGGTCTCTGAACATCAGTCCAACTGTGGCGTATCCTGTAGTGTCTCCTTGGATCTTAGAAGAAGTGAAGGTTGATTTAGGACTGTTGGAGGAAAGGAAGGAAGGTGATATCAGGAAAGTACATTTGCCGATTTTCAATTTTGTGGACAAAATAGCAGACTTCCTGTTGGGTTTAGAATATGGCTCCAAGAGACTTTTTTATGCGTCCTGGGATGTTACATATATGTGACATAGTTCCAGATTTTTAGACGCAACGGAGCCATTTTGCCACGCCCGTGCTGGAATAATAATAAATAGTACGAAAACAATCCTTGCAACTCCGCTGCATGGCCCCGTTGGGCCCCTGCACTTCGTTGCTCGGGCCCTAATTAAAATGAAAGGCTACCCAGAGGGCAACGGAGTGATAAGTACCTGAAAATCTAAAAATGGGGAAAGAAAAGAAAAACAACTTGGAAAAAATAATAAAATGTTTTATAACCAGATCTTCTATTCTTATAGAAATCAATTTTATTTGTTCATTTGCATTACAGCAAAAGGTCCACACTTAAATAGTGTGGAACGACACAAGTCCACTGTTGGCTGTGAATAATGACACAAGTTCCCTCTTGGATAGCATGGAGCGATACTTACACTCCAAAATGGATGAATAACAGAAAAAGCTAAATAAATGGTATTTTTTTGTTTGTTTTGTTTGTTTGTTTTCCAGCTTAAGTCTCTTGAGACATGATTTAATACATTTTTGTAATTGTAACAAAGACTTCCTGACTAGTTTCAAGTTTGAGGCTGTTTTAAATGAAGGGCAATCCTTGCGGCAGCAGAGAATTTTTAAAATTTAGAAGAAAACGTTACAGTAAAGACGACAATAAAAATAAAATGGAACCTGTAAATCTACAGAATTATCCGTTTAAGCATTGACGGAAGCATCCATAAAAGGTACAGTGAATAACCTGTCTACGGATTATCCGTTATTTTTTTTAATCAGACGCAGCCCTTTTTCTGAGTCTAGGTTTTAATAATTTATATTATTTTCTTCATTATATGGCTAGGATTTTAGCTGCAGCTAGGCATGCTCTGGAGGAACTGTTGGTCGTCTATCGCTGTGAAGCCTCAGCAGACTCTAGTGTAGACAGCTCCTGGTTGGGACAACATGAGCACTGTGTTTGTCCAATGCTCCCAAAGTGACGGAGGAAGCTGTTAGGAAGGAAGCTGAGCTCAACAAATACCTGGAGACTCAAATGGAAGAGATGATGTCTCGGCCAGAGGAGGACGGGTTTCCTGACCTGGTAACGGTGATGAGTTCTCCTTCTTTTACTTTCCTTGTCATTTTCCATAACTTTATATCTGCTAAAAGGAATGGATGGGCTAGCCACGGGGCTAGCCGCAGAGCTAACGGCAAGGGTTTGGTTTTATGGTTTTCCATTTTCAGTTTTCTGTTTTATTTTATTTCTTGTTTTCCTGTCTTGTGTCCCTTCCTGTATCTTCCTGCCCTTGTGATTGTCCAATTTGATTTGTTTCACCTGTTTCTCATCACGTCTTGTCCTGTATGTAGGTGTCCATGTGTTGGACATCCTGTGTGTCAAAGATCTGGCCTTTGTGGACCCCGAAGACTGCACCACCTGGAAGACAATCACATCACAAGACCATCACAAAGTTTTACAACCACCCGGTCCACTTGTAGAGAGGAGACAAGTCCACGTATTACCATCCTGACATATATATTTTTGAGAGGAGTTGCGTCTTATAAACTTTTTATAAGGACTTTTGGGCACAAGGGAAGTGTTATGGTTGGAGAGATGTGAGCAGGAGAGTTCAGTTCAGTTTAATTATTGTGTTTTTGTTTGATTTAATTTTCCCTTTTTCTGAGTTGAGGTTTTCATAATTTGTAATATTATTTTCTTCTTTTCATGGTGGGCGAGCGGGTAAACTGTCGCCTGCCAAATCACTTGTGTTTGTTATGAAGTGAGTGTCAAGAATGCAGGTTTGCAGAGCTAACCACGGGGTTAGCCCGACTAGCTCCTGCTAGCCCCGTTAGCTCCCCGTCTCAGAACAGCGCCACCCAATGAGGTTTTGGCAATCAAAAAAAAAATCTCCCTCAGTGGCAAGGAGACAAAAAGAAATGGCAGGACATAATTAAAAAACTGAAATTGATGCAGAAACTTCGACATCCAAACACAATTGAGTACAGAGGCTGTTACCTGAAAGAACACAACACAAACGTTATTCAATGAGAAAAAAAAAATAAAAAAATAATCTTAACCCTAAAAGCTGTACATAGACACTTAAAAGTCCCACAAAACTTTTTACGTATGGGATCCTCCTTCTTCTGACGACTCCCCGTCCTCTAAAAGTTGTTCAGTGTGTGTTTTTTGTCTATATAACAGCTTTACCTTAGCCTTAACATAGTTCTCTCCAGAACTGCAGACAAATGTGAGTGGTGCTGCTGCATTATTAAAGTCCGATGGTACTGCGATCCAGGAGATCCCTTCATCCCAGTCAGGTGACTGAGGTGGCGTTACTGAACAACAGCAACGCGGAGAAGGTCGAGCCGCCTGCGAAAGAGAGTTCCGTACGAGGACTCTGATAAACCAGACTCTGAGTCTGTCCAGAGCCAAGTGAAAATCCAGTGCACCCGTTGAGTTGGACTCCACTTAAAACATTAGAACGGATACACATAAATCTACTAATCATGGAGGGAGAGATGCTATACACACTGAGAGCCATCACTCAGTACATGATTGCCTAACTGCTCACTGAGGCACAAAGTTTAAAATCTCTCCGCTGGTCCAGAGAGATAGAGACATGGGACGAGAGCGGCACTTTTAAGCGGCCTTATACCCTAGCCTTACATGTACCTGGTGGCCCCAGTTTTGCTCAACTTATTTTAACTGCTTATCATACTGGCATTCATGAAGTGATGTACACTCAAATTACACAGTCTGGAGCACTTCTTCTGGCCAGGATTAAAGGCAGATGTGGCGCGTTTCTGCAGGACTTGCCATACCTGCCAGTTCACTGGTAAGCCTAACCAGAAGATTCCTCCAGCTCCTCTATGTCCTGTTCCAGCTGTGGGTGCACCTTAAGAGCACGTCACAACTGTGTTGGTCTACCAAAGTCTAAATCCGGAAATCAGTTTCTGCTGACAATGATGTGTGTGTCCACCCGTTTTCCTGAGGCCATCCCACTTAGAAAAATCACAGCACCGGTGGTGAGTAAGGCCTTGATAAAGTTTTTCACCATGTTTGGTTTGCCACAGGTTGTGCAGACAGATCAAGGTACAAATTTTCTTTGTCAAACCTTGCAGGCCTTAGGTGTGTCACAGGGTGCGTTGGAGCGATGGCACCAAACACTGAAAGCGATGCTACAGAGGTACTGTTTCGAGACAGGTAGAGACTGGGATGAGGGTTTGCCTTTCATGTTGTTTGCGATTCGTGACGGAAAGCAGGAGTCCCTTGGTTTCAGCCCATCTGAACTGGCGTTTGGCCACAATGTGCGTGGGCCCCTGAAGGTGCTGCAGGAGCAGTTTACAGCCAGTTCCTCTCCTGAGACAAACGTCCTTGATTTTGTGAGTCATTGTAAAGCACGTTTAAGAAAGAAAAGTGTAAAAATGCAGCATAAGAAAGGAGCTGAAAATGTGGTAGCCGATGCTCTGTCCGGTGGGTGAGGTGAGAACATTAATTATGTGTCTCATGATGTATAATATTGTGTACCTTTTCTGCCATAGTTGGCAATGTGGTTTATGGTTTACATACAAACCAAGTTTAAATTGGTTTGTCTCTTATAGGAGGGGGTGTTACCGTCCTAGTGCCGCTGTGGTTGTTGTGGTGTGTTTGTGCCTCTCTCTCTCCCACTCTCCTCCTTCCAGCAGCCCCTTTGTATACTGTGTATACTTTTTGTTCTTCTTATAGTTCTCTATTTGCTCATATTGTTGATTTTTAGCTTTTGTTTTATGTATGTATGTATGGAGTTGAATGCTGCTGCAACAAAGAAATTTCCCAGTTTGGGATGAATAAAGAATCTAATCTAATCTAATCTAATCTTTCCACTCAGGTAATCAGCTGATTCTGGTTAAAGAGAGGAGGAGAGGTGCGGCCCAGAGAGAGAGAGATGGTGGACCACAGTGGTGGACGTGTAAGGTTGTTTTTTTTGGACGTTTTTTTTTCCCCAGGTGTGGTGGTGCCTTTAGTTTGTTTGTGGCTGTTAGTTCTGGTCTGTTGTGTTTAGTTTTGTGACCAGCTTTCTTAGTTATCATTAGTATTTTGTTTTTGAATAAAGAACCATTCTTTTACACACAGTTATCGGTCTCTGCGTTGCTTTCCTTTAACCCGGGAACAATTTTCTTTTGTTTTCCTCCTTCATCCCCTGGCTACATACTTGGGAGGTAACAATGGCATACAAGTTAATTTTCTTAGATTACAGAGCAGCTGTTGCCAGCGATGGTATGTGGGACCAAATCAGAGTGGACCACGGAAGAGAATTCTTCTTGTCTCTTTACATTCAAGAGAAACTGTCCCAGCACCGATTCAACACCAATAGGCTACCATACAAACAAACGACATCATCAAAGGTATTTTTCTTTTTTTTTTTTTAAAAAAAAGGAAAAGATATCACAATACTTAAAATGATCTTTTTTGGCTCACGGCTTCACTTCTGTTAAACAGAATCTCTGTGTGGAACAAATTTGGCCCAAAGTAAACACCAGGGTGAACTATCCGTTAAAAAGAGCCCTGGTCCACCTAGTTGATACGGACAGTCTTGACATGCAGGACAACAACACCAAATACTGTGTCTCCTCACGCCTCACGTGTCAAGTGAGCCAAATTGGACTTGAGAGAGCAGTGCAGTCCTGGAACGCTCTCAGAATACCAGGTATGACACTTGCAATCATTGCTCTGGAGCACTTGATTGTGTGTGAAACTGAAGGTTCTTTACCCACATGACTTTTAGGCAGAGGAATACCAAACACACTTCAGCTGGTGGTCGTCCACAAAGGATTTCAATGGAGCTCTTCCCCAGTGCTGCAGAGGCTGCAAGAATGTATGAGGACGAGTTAGGAGCCTCCCTGAGTTGGGCGTCAGCCTTTGGGACAGACCCCTTCTCCTCAGAAGAAGACGACAGCAGGCAGAGCAGGTAGAGCAAGTGTTCTTTGGAGATTACCCAGACATAACAGTCCTCTTTGACAGGGCGATCAACAATGACCTCAGTCTTTTTCAAGACGCGCTGTTGTGCCTCATCAATGCAACAAATAGGTTTGCATGAGATTAATAAATGCATTTTTTTCTAAGTGGATCTGTTTCAATTTCCTCACGTCTCGCTACAATTAAGTACATAGAACCTGTTCTTTCTCCCATGTGTGCTTAGTTTCAGCATCCCTGCTGGTTTGAATGCAATACTATGACACGTCTTCTTTTATACTACATATAACATTTCATAATCAGAATCTCAATATTGTTATCTCACACTTAATTTTTCACCGAATCAAAGGGAAACAAAATGCTTTTGTGAAAACATTACATTTAATGCAAATTAGACCAAAACAGCAAATTAGACAATAACAGGAATTCATTTATTAGAACAGTTTTTCAAACAGGGCCAACGCCTCTGACAGCCCTGCTTCCTCATGGCTCTCCACTTCATGTGCCCGGCACTTTGGGCATGAAGGTCGTTCCTGTGTCCACACACGAACACACCTCTGGCAACCAACAATGCTCCTGCAGCATGTGGCAAACACTGGTCTCACAGCAAGACCTGTCAAACACATTGAATAATTAGTTTGATTCCTTTTCGTTTTATTTATTCACAGGACTCTTTTTGTAGAGTAGGTTACTTTTTCCACTAAGTTTATTTATATGACAATACTGACAGGGAGGATCCATAATTGCTTTAAATAAAGAACATCAACGTTTTGGAGAGGCTCAGTCCTAGCCCAGATCTCTAGCAAAAGAATGGAATGAACGTTTAGGCTACTCACACCAGACATCCTAAATAAATGGCTGAATTAAAGAAAGAATGGGTTAAAATACCACTTGGGCTTTGTTCACTATCTGATTCACAGTTAACGGGCACTTGGTTGAGACTATTACTGTCACATGAGGCTTAAACAGTAATTCACTTATTTTTGTGAGCAGGATGTCAGCTCCGTAGAACAGCAGGTGGCTACTTTCCTCCAATCCAAAGGGATTGAAATGGACTGGAGCAACGTTGAGGCATGCCACCCTCTTCCCCGGAGAGATGACGGTGACAAACGAGCCATGATCATGAGACAGAAAACACAAAACCGCTCTGTTAATACAAGGAAGGAAACTGAAAGGATCAAACGTATTTATCAACAAGCATCTGACCAAACGAAACGCCGATATTGCCAGAAATGCACGCTACATGAAAAAACAGGGAAAAATTCAACACACGTGGACATCAAACTGCAAAGTATTCATTAAACTAAACAGGACACCAGAGCAAGCCAAAGTGCTGGTCATCAGGAACATCGAGGAACTGGACAAACACGAATGAATATCACAATCTGGACTAAGCTATGATGACTCCCCACTACAAAACACATCACCATGACACTGGCTGAAAGAACGCATTCATCTACAGAAGGAGACAATACGGATATAAATAAAAGGATTGCTGATCATGAAAAGAAAGTTGTTTTCATTTGTGGTGACTTCATTATTGATTTACTCAATCCAAACAAGCACTAAATGACCGACGAATTTATCAATACAATGTACAGCATGAGTTTACATCCAAAAATCACCAGACCTAGTAGAATCACATCCCACTGTGCCACTTTAATCGATAACATATTTACCAATGACATTGAAAATAATACAGTGAGCGGACTATTAATTACTGACATCAGCGACCACCTACCTGTGTTTACAGTTTATAACAGCAACTGCCAGAGAAATCAGCCAGAGGAAAAACTATCATACAGACGTGTGAGGACAGAGGAAACTATGCATATGTTTAAGAATGATTTACTGGCACAAAACTGGGACAAGGTATATGATGAAAGTGATGTTGACCTTTTTAAGAATGTTCATATAAATTATATGATAAAAATTGTCCAATAAAACGTTACTACAGAAAACATAAATACAATGATCGACCATGGTTGACGAAGGGATTACAAAATGCCTGTAAAAAGAAAAATGCACTATATAGAGAATTCATAAAACTAAGGACTAAAGAGGCAGAAGAGAAATATAAAAATAAGTTAACCAGTATTATAAGGGTATGTAGGAAAGAATACTATAGTAAAATATTATATTATAACAAAAGTAACACAAAAGGAATATGGGATATATTAAATAGTATTATTAAAAATAGTGCTAAACAGCAGAGCTACCCTCAATACTTTATTGATAATAATATTAAAAAGGACAATATGGATGATGTGGTCAACGGCTTTAATCATTTTTTTGTAAATGTTGGACCAAACCTGGCAAAAGAAATTCCTGAGTCAACGTTATCTGATGACTGGAATGATAACCTTATAGTGAGAAATCCCAGTTCCACGTTCCTTACAGCAGTGGAAGAAAAATAAATAATAGATACGGTAAATAAATGTAAATACAAAACATCTACTGATTTAAATGAAATTGATGTGACAGTTGTAAAATAGGTCATTGAGGGGATTTCTGAACCACTTACATACATCTGTAACTTATCATTCCAAACCGGAAAATTTCCTAACAACATGAAAATAGCTAAAGTTGTGCCGCTTTTTAAAACTGGGGATAAACACCACTTCACAAATTACAGGCCAGTTTCTTTACTTTCACAATTCTCCAAAATTCTAGAAAAACTATTCAATAACAGATTAGACAAATTCATAAATAAACATAAATTACTTTCTGACAGTCAGTACGGATTTAGAGCAAACAGCTCAACATCACTGGGATTAACAGAATCAGTTGAGGAAATCACAAACGCCATAGATCAGAAATTGCATTCAGTGGGAATATTCATAGATCTCAAAAAAGCTTTCGATACAGTTAATCACAATATATTATCAATAAACTTTAACGGTACGGGATCAGGGGGTTAGTATTGCACTGGGTGAAAAGTTATTTAAGCAACAGAAAACAATTTGTGAAGTTGGGTGAACATTCATCATCATGCTTGGACATTGCTTGTGGCGTCCCACAGGGCTCAGTATTAGGTCCAAAATTATTTATCCTTTACATAAATGACATATGCAAAGTTTCAAGTACATTAAAATTAGTATTATTTGCAGATGACACTAGTATTTTTTGTTCTGGGGGGGATTTAGGTGAACTACTGGTGAGGATCACTATGGGCAAACTAAAAATGTGGTTTGACAGAAATAAATTATCATTAAACTTAAGTAAAACAAAATTCATGTTATTTGGCAACTGCAATAAGAACACACATGCACAGTTACAAGTAGATGGGGTGGATGTTGAGAGTGTACATGAAAACAAGTTTCTTGGGGTAACTATTGATGACAAAATAAACTGGAAATCTCACATAAAACATGTACAAAGCAAACTGTCAAGAAGCATTTCAGTCCTGAGCAAAGCAAAACACATTCTGGACCACAAATCACTCCACATTCTCTACTGCTCACTGATCCTACCTCATTTACAATACTGTGCAGAGGTTTGGGGCAATACTTACAAATGTACAACACAATCTCTATCTATACTGCAGAAAAGAGCCATAAGAATAATCCATAACGCTGGTTATAGAGACCACACAAATTCATTATTCTTAAAATCAAAAACATTAAAATTCACTGACCTGGTTCAACTCCAAACAGCACAAATCATGTACAAAGCAATAAACAATCTACTTCCTGGAAACATTCAAACAAAATATTTTCACAGAGATGGGGGTTACAGTCTGAGGGGTGAGCACAATTTAAAACATCAGCGGGCACGCACAACATTGAAAAGTTTTTGTCCTTCAGTTTGTGGAGTGAGGCTGTGGAACAGACTGTGTGTGGAGCTCAAGCAATGTCCAAGCATGATCCAGTTTAAAAAGCGGTACAAACACATGGTTTTCACGAGGTACAGGGAGGAAGATCAGTGTTTTCATAAATGATTTATGTATTTGTTTATTTAATCACAATTTATTTATTTATTTTTCTCTAATTCTTTTCTCTTTTATGTAAATATATATATGTATATATAAATAGATGGAGAGAAAATATTGTTGATTGAGTAGTGGAAAAGGGGTAGGTTCGATAAGCACATGCTTCATCCTACTCCTTTTCGGACATGATTATTTTGTTTTGACTATTGTTATTGTTGTTTTCACAATTCTTATTGGATTTGTTTGTTTTCAATTACTTTGTTATATTACCCTCACATGTTCGAAATAAACAAAACAAATAAACAAACAAATAAGGTTGTCAAAGCTGTGTGTGAGACAAGTTCAGACCATTTTTTGGTACACAATGTCTCGAATGTCTGTGTTGACTGTATCAGTTGACTGTCTTCTGCTACCAGAGCCCTGCAGTGTATGATGGCGCAAATCTTTTGCAATGAGTGACCAAGTTTGAGTGCAAGGCTTGGAGTTTGGTAGCTGTTCTTTCCTTCATCAAACCCAGACACCTTCTTGACAGCTTTGATAACCACATGGAAATTTGCAGGTTTTACAGCATCTTCAAGGGTATATATTGCAGAATCTTTGCTTTAAAAGCTTCCAAACACCATTGGATATCTGTTGACTCCGACATTTTGGCCAAAGACAAAACTCTAGTTCTTCCTGGCTCTGCACTGGCTTTCGAAAGACATTTTCGAACATGTCGCCACAGATCCCTGCGAAGATACAGAGCCTGGCAATACATGCAGTGCACATAATCTTTTGAATTATAAACATTCTTGGGTTGGCATCTAAGCTTTAGTAATCCAGTCCCACTTGTGATAACCTCGGTATTGTGTTCATAGTTCCCTTTATTCCGTAACTTGTTCAGCATTTTTTTTTTGCGTTCACTGGAGTCACGTGGGAGTGCTAAAAGTTGTGCAACCTCCAAACTTGTCTTCTCATGGGTTTTCAAGTGACGTGTAAATTTTGACGTGTGGTTTTCCACAAATGTAGCAAAAAGTTTTTCTTCTTAGTGCTTCAGAGGATGAAGACTGTATGCACTGATCTTCCTCAGGTTCCTTAACAGATGTGTCTTCTGCATTGCCAGCACTGCCAACTTTGACCTGAACACCTGATACTTGTTTGCCTTCCCTACAAGTCTTTTCACACATTTTTGTGCGGATTGCAGATTCACTGCAGGACACTTCTGTATTCTGCACTTCTGAGAGTTGTTTAACACGCATTCAGTTTGAAGGCCCTGCTGTGGTTTTCCATGAATTGTCTGAATCTCTTTGAAAATCAGATACGTATTCCTCCTCTTCTTTGAAAGGCCTTGCTGTGCTTTTCCACGAACTGTCTGAATCGCTGTGAGAATCAGGTACATATTCATCCTCTGACGACACCTCTTCACTTGAACTTGTTTCTTCAGAAAGCTGATAAAAGAAAAAAAAAAAAAGGAATTACTAAATTGTGCTTTTCACGTATACATTTAAGAATAATTATACAAATACACTTACTTAGTGGGGGTTCCAGGCCCATCTTCTGACTTTTCATATAGCAACTTTTGTGCCAGAAGAAAGAACAAACTAGACAGAGGAAAAAGATGATGCATGTACATCATTTTAAATTAATAAAAACATTACCTGCTTTCAAAAGCTTCATGCATTTGATGTGGAAAAACTGCATTATGTATTCATTAAAGGAGAAGTGCTGTTTTTTTTGTTTGTTTGTTTTTACAACCTGGACCTTATTTCTGGCATAAAATACGGTCATTTACTCACCCATATTACTTCAGTGTCATTCGGAGTCCATCGGACGATATTTAGATCCAATCGAGAGCCATATATATGAGTAAACGACTGTATGTTATGTCAGAAATAATATCTAGGTTGTAAAAAAACGGCACTTCTGTTTCACACAATGACTCCATGTTAGTTATTTAATTAAAAATGATGCATATGCAGTCACCATTTTAAAGGGATCAATATATAAGTAATCTATGGAAAGTTATCATAAAATCACCCTGACATGACAGCAGAGATTAATGGATCATGTTCATTTGAAATACTGATCTTACAATAGTACAGCATAAATATTCACATTTCAACAGCATTGCAGGGCCAGTTTTGGTCAGTCCTACATATTATTCCTTTACCCGAGTACTTTATGTCTGTGTAAGAACTGAAGTAGTGGAAATTAGTTAACTAAACATTTTGAAACACTTAATGTGAATTATTATTCAGATTTAACAAAACTACTCACGTTTACATCTTACACCAGTCCACTTAAGAGCAGCCAACGGTCCACTACACCTGACACATTTTTCAAAGCTTGGTACTACTGACGAGACCAAGTCACGTTTACAGATCTAATGAGAAAAAATGTGGTTATGGTGAAGACACATGAAATTCAAAGAACACCATCTTTTGTCTGATAGAGAACATTAACAAAAATATTTCTGTAAGTTGTGGAAATAGAAAAGTTACTTACTTCATGAATGCTGCTGGTAGGAGAGGGAGATGGGTCAGGATCTGTCTCCTGTGGACGGTTCTGGGGACAAAAATAGACAAAGTTTAAATACTAAACATCCAATGTCGAACATTCAAAGCGTAGTTGTTCATGTTGTGCAATCACGACACAATCGCACACTGACATATTTAAGACTTTCCTCCAGAGTTACAAATCATCTCAGCGTACAGACTGACCTCGCAGTCCTGATTTTTTCATTAACCTGCACAATACTGACACAATACACACTATGACAGTAGCAGTAACTAAGGGAACATAATACACAACCGCAGCCCAGCCTTAACATGCAGGACAGAATACTGCCCATCCCTCACAGTACACAGTATGACAGAAGCAGTAACTAGGGGGACACATAATACACTGCCGTGGTCCAGGCAAATTTAATCACTAAACATCCAACGTTGAGCTTTCGAAGTGTAGTTGCTCATGTTGTACAACAAAATAATCATGTACTGAGGCAATGACAGATATTACGCTGCATCTAAATGTCTCCACATGATTAGATACTGGCGGCCATAAAGTCGCAACCAGGAGTTCCGAATCCAGCTTTAAATTTTGAATTTCCTATTCTTTCCATTCATTTGAAAATTGCGACAAATTGCAGGCCATCGCAATATTTAAATTGCGGACTTTTCCCATTGACTTGTATTATGAGTCCCAATGTAGGAGATTAGATTCTCAGAGTGGGTGAAGTTCCCTCAAACAGCCACCAGGTGGTGCCATAGTCAAATAGTTTCACGGACACCCTCTTTATTTCACCCAGGAATTGGAGCACTCTCTGTGCGATCAGCAGCTGCACAATCACCACCCTCCCTCTGGTTCTCTCCCTGTAATCCGGCTTCAAAACTTGTATTTATGGACTCTGGTTCTGGACCTAAATCCCTCTGAGAAGCCTCCAGCAAGTCCCAGAAGACAGCACTTGGGCTGGGCACGGTTACGTTGCACTGGACTGGTAGGAGGTCTTGGCCAAAAATAATTGTAAAAGCTGAGTGATGTGAGCATGGACTCATGTGGCAGTGTAGAAGTCTGGGAAAATTAGCCCCACATTCACCCCCGTTATACCTGGCCATTTACCCAGGACTGGAGCACTCTCTGTCAGGTAAGTACCTCCACATTCACCACCCTCCCTCTGGTTCTGTCTGTTCCTAATGTCGGCTTCAAAACTTGTATTCGTGGACTCTGGTTCCAGTCCAACATTGCCCTGGGAAGCCTCCAGCAAGCCCTGGAGGACAACGTTGGGGCTGGGCATGGACACCTTGCAGTAGACTGGATGGAGGTCTTGGTCAAAAATGTATTAATACAAGTGTGGAAGCTGAGTGATGCTTCTATGGACTTATTTCAGAGTGTAGAAGCCTGGGGTGAATTGCTCCACATTCATACTGTCTATCCTTGACCCTTTACCCAGTACCGGATCACTGTCTGTCAGGTAAGTACCTCCACATTCACCACCCTCTCTCTGGCTCTGTCTGTTCCCAATGTCGGCTTCAGAACTTGTATTCATGGAATTTGGATCTGGACCCAATCCCTCAGAGGAGCCTCCAGCAAGTCCCAGAAAACAACACTTGGGCTGGGCATGGGGAACTGCACTGCTTGGAGATTTTAACCCAGCTTATATTGAGGTGGCTGGGCTTCTGGATTTCACCTGACATAGGCTGAAATTTTCAATAAATTCACCACATTTTTTCTTTGCTTCTTTTAGACAACTGCACTTCAAGATGAGGTGATGTCCCATATGCCAGATTAATTATCAGAACCTGTCTCTGCACCTCCGGGACCAACATGTCCTCCATGACACGGTGCATAGGAGGCTGATTATTTCTTTGCAATCCGGACGGTAAGTAGATGATTTCCAAAGATTCATGTTCAACGGTGCACAAAGTTACGGTATGTTTTATTTAATTATTTATGGCTATGTACTTGCACACTTAAAAATGGCAAAAATTCTAAGTTCTGTGTTAACAGGATGAGGGGAAAAAAGAGCGCATGAAAGCGGCCAGGAAGAAGGCAATATTTGCCAAACTAAAGGTCATTTCCAAGGAAAAACATATGAAGAAAGAGGTGGAGGACCTCAAAGCAGCGGTGGCTGAGCTGCAAAAAGAGGTGGCACTACTGAAAAGCCAGAGAGAAGACAAACTGAAGAAAAAGAAAAAGGACAAAAACACAGGTATTGGTTGGTCATCAAATTGTCACGTTTTGTAAATACTGTGTGGTGCCTTGTCCAAACAATTACCTGTTTTTTTATTGTTTTTAGAGGATCTTTTGAAAATATATAGGGTGATGCTGTTGGGCTCCAACCCTGGCAAGAAGGGTGCCTCCAATGTGACCCAGACAGTGGCCCACGCAAGGCACTTTTTGGAGCACATGTGGGGGGCAGAAGGCCCACCCCCACGCAGCCTGATATTTCTAAAGGAGACGGAGAGAGTGATATCGTACGGTTTTCTTGAGATTTGGTGTTATGGTTTGGTAACTGTCTCAGTGTTACATTGATAACACTTTTTGTTTCAGATGGGTACAGGAGCTCCGGAGGGACAAGGTGGTCACCACCATAAAACATTATGTGCATGACGCGGGCAAATATGTGGCCTTCCTCCGGGACGAGAAGTTCCCACAAGTGCGGCTCACCCATGCCCAATTCCTCTCTTTGGAGAGGACCATCAAAAGGGAGCTGGGAGCGTGTCCAGGGAGATAGTGACCCACCGTCAAGAGGTGCACTCTGAAAAGAGCAGTAAGTACATTTTTCTACATCTTCATTATTTTTACCTTTCTTGTTTAACTTGTCCATTAATGTATGGCTCTTTGTAATTACAAAAAAAGCTTCTGATGGTGGACCAGCTCCGCTCCTTTAAGGAATATGCAGCTGGGGAAATCCCCAAGGCTCTCAGTAAGTAACTTAAAGATTATAAGTCATAATTACAAGGTTTTTCAAAATTCCATAAAACACATAATTTGTCTTCCAGAAATGTTAAAGAAAGACCCCTCAAGTGACATGTACTACAGGGAATGTGTGGGTCTGCTGGCGGGCTACATGTTTGCCATAAGTGGACACCGGAAAGGGGTCCTGGTGTCCCTCCAGGAGAAGGAGGTCCAGCAGTATGACAGGGACGATAATTGTCATATATGTAATTAAATGTTGACCATGCATAAGGTGTGTTTGTACATATTGTTTTTTGTGGATTCACTTATTTTGATTAGCATATATTCAAATAGTAGACTGTGTGTTCACTTTGTGGTTCAGTAACAACAAAGACTAGTTACTAGAATAGCACGTTTTAAAAATAGCACTTAAAAATTACTTAATTTAAAAAAAAAAAAAAAACCTACTCAAGTAAAAGTAAACAGCTCCTGGTTAATTAATTACTCAAGAATACAAGTGACTTCTGATTTGAATAATTTGTGCAAACTAATGAAAAAACTTATTTACGTGAGTCTCCTAGCAACAAGTCTCGTTTCAGAAGTGGATCATACTACACAGGAAAAAACTGGTCATTTAGTGGAAGGAATACAAAAAAAAGTGACCAACTGGGAAAACAAACGCACATTCACAGTGGTGTTGTTTTTCCCCGGTGGAAGACGCTGAAAGCAGAAATAAGACTAAGCCAGACACAGACGTCACTTTTTGAGATTTGTAGTGTGACTAGGGTTGCCACCCAGGGCTGGACTGGTAATCTGACGTACTGGTCATTTTCCCAGTGGGCCAAAATTATTTTGGGCCAGTAAATGCCATCAAATAGCCCCCAAAATGCATTTTCCCTTTGGCATTGTGTAAGCAATGCAAGTCAGAATGCTTAGATGTTTTGTCACTATAGCAGAGGACCACTGAAATATCCCTCATGTCCACCTCTCAGTTTTAGCCAAGTTGACAATGGTTACTGTACATCTTTTGTCTAGCTAACAGAATATAATTGTGTATAAGACTAAAAAAAATTGATTTCAGAGTAGCCTTCAAGGGGTACACCCTGGACAGGTCGCCAGTCCATCGCAGGGCCAACACAGAGAGACAGACAACCATTCACGCACACACCTACAGCCAATTTAGAATCACCAACTAACCTAATGAGCATGTCTTTGGATGGTGGGAGGAAGCTGGAGTACTCGGAGAGAACCCACACAGACACAGGGAGAACATGCAAACTCCACACAGAAAGACCCTGTTGGCCCATGTAGTATAAACACATAAACAAAAAACAAGGACAATTATATGTAGCCTACAGTGCTGTAAACAAATATATGATATTCATTGTATTATATGATATTATTGTAGTATTTCTAAATAACTTTACAGGCTTTTATAAGTTCAATGAAGTATATTGAGTGAATTTTAAACATCCTGCAAGTGAGAACAACTCAAAACATCTTAAAATATAATAATAATCTGAATAGCTTTGTTTGTTATAAGGCAACAAGCCTGTAACTATGAATTACTAACATGCTTGCATTTATCCCATTGTTCTAATGAGGTGTTTCTGTCTTGAAATAACCAGATTAAATGAAAAAAAGTGAAATGTTTTGTCAGACAGCATAAAGCATGGTCATGGCCAGTGTTTCCCCGTCCATGTAACTCCTGTCCTCCTTCCTGTGTCTCTGTTTGTTCTGTGGGCATGGTGGTGTTGTGGTGCTCCCTCTCCCACTCTCCTGGATCCCAGCTCACCCTGCACACATCTGTCCCATCAGCTTATCGCCTTCTCCAGCCTGTCTACCCCTGCTTGACCCTCCCTCATCACCAAATCATTGTCTCAGATACTGTTAAGGTGCGTAGGCCACTAAAGTTGGAGTTATTTTTGATAATCTGTCATTTCTGTGTTTTATATTGTCCTGGGATCATGACATACCTGCCTGCCTTCTTTCTAACCTGCCTGCTGTCCCTGCACCCCTCCAGCCAGCTGCACTAAGTCCTCAGCCTCTGTCATCTATCACCTCCTCTCCATTTCACCTCCATTCTCTGGTAGCCTGCAATAAAGCTCCATAACGTCACCTCACCTCTGTGCCCTGTGTTGTGTCCATGTTGTAACACCACCATAATAATGTTGCTAATTGAAGACAAAGATTTAGACAATAATTATACCACACATTGAGCTTGTGCCACAGACTAAGGCGATTACATTTCAAACAACCACGTCTCTTCCATCCCAAAGTGTGTCTAAGTGAGAGCACATACCACAGTCAACTAAATATAGACTGGGAAGATGTGGAACTTAATAAAATCAAGGATACTTCTGCCAGAACATTAGCATTTAATGTTGCTTTCAACAAGAAATTAATTTGGGGACAGCTCCAATACAAATGCATAGTACAAGAAATAATTATATCCTGTATTTGTTTCTAGAAACAAAATCATCTGTGCAATTCTGTACTGAAGTCCATGAAAAGAAAAGAGCAAAACATACAAACATGCATTAAATGCAAATATCTTTCAAAACAATGCTGCAAGCAGCATTTGAACAACAGGTCAGAGCCAGACAGAACACCTACGTATCAAAAGGTACAAAAAACAAATGAACCAGAAAGTTGTTGCATTGAATTGCATTGCACTCTAAGTGAAACGCCCCTGAACCTTTGGGGCCCTTTAATAAAACCAGTGATCACAGTGATCCCCTAACCCAGACATGATTTGACCCATTACTGGAGAGGTCTTTAAATGCCTCACCACTACCTCTATAAGGAGACACAACAGAGGAGGAAGAGGAGGAGGAAGATGAAGAGAAAGAGGATGAAGAGGAGGGGGGAGGAGGGGGAGGAGGAGGAGGAAGGAGGACAAGGAGGAGGAGGAGGAAGAGGAAGAGAAAGAGGAGGAGGCAAGAGGAACAGGAGTAAGAGGAGGAGGAGGAGGCGGGGGAAGAGGAGGAGGGAGAGGAGGAAGAGGAGGGGAAGGAGGAAGAGGAGGGCGAGGAGGGAGGAAAGGAGTAGGAGTAGGGCGGAGGAGAGGAAGAGGAGGAGGAGGAGGAGGAAGATGAAGAGAAAGAGGATGAAGAGGGGGATGAGGGGAGGAGGAGGAAGGAGGAGGACGAGGAGGAAGAGGAAAGAGAAGATGGGAAGGGGAGGAGGAGGAAAGAGGAGGACGATGAAGAGAAAGAGAAGGAGGCAAGAGGAAAAGGAGGAAAAGGAGGAGGAAGAGGAGGGAGATGAAGAGAAAGAGAGAGAGGAGAGAAAGGAGTAGGGGGGATGATGGAGGAGGAGAAAGAGGAGAGGAGGGGAAGGGAGGAAGAAGAGGAGAGGAGGGGAAGGGAGGAAGAGGAAGGGGGAAGAGGAGGGAGGAAAGGAGTAGGAGAGATGAAGGAGCTATCAGCGACTGTTCCTATCCAAACAGAAGGCCCCTGTCATGGTGTGAAGGTGTAGCCTACCTTTGTAGACATGCTCCATGCCTACACCCTCTGCTCTGAAACAATTCTGTTCTAAACATAGAACCTGACATCCTCCAGTCTCTGCCAGCGAGGGCTTCAGGAGCAGCAGCCATGCATCTCTCACAGTCTTGTTTTCCAGGGGTCTTCCCCGTACGAATGAAATCCATGAGAGACTTTTCAACTGCTTTCACCTCCTCCACTGACCACTTCCGTTTTGTCCCTTCAGCACCTTAGAAAGGAGATTGTAAGGAACAATTAATACACAGGACATTTAACACATGTTGACAACTGTGAGACATTAAAAGGACAGTTTGAATCTTTTGACATGAAGCTTTACATGATAGATTCTCACTGAAGACGTCATCACTATGAATGAACACATGTGTAATTATGTAGTAAACACAACAGTGTGAAACAATAATAGATTCTTCTTAATAGCCACCTGTTGCTCTGGTTACTGGACGTTCTCTGGATGAGCTTCATGAGGTCGTCACCTGAAATGGTTTTCCCACAGTCTTGAAGACGTTCCCAGAGATGCTGAGCACTTGTTGACCCCTTTGTCTTCACTCTGCATCCATCTCATCCTGGACCATCTTGATCATCATTTGCAATTGTCCAGACTAACTGACCTTCAGTTCTTAAAGTCATGATGGTTCTTTCCATAATATGAATTCTAACAGTTGTTAAATAGGGCTGTCAGCTGTGCACTAACCTGACTTTAGCATAACACAACTGATGGTCCCAACCCCATTAAGAAGGCAAGAAATACCACAGAGTAACCCTGACAAGGCACTAATGTGAAGTGAATACCATTTCAGGTGACTACATCATGAAGCTCAAGGGTTTACAGCGCTGTCAACAAAGGGAGGCTACTCTGAGGACTCAGAAATATGAATCATGTTTAGAGTTATTTCACACTTTTTTTTTAACTACATAATTCCATATGTGTTCATTCATAGTGATGATGTCTTCAGTGAGAATCTACAACGTAAATAATCATGAAAATAAAAATAGAAAAACATTAAATGAGATGGTGTGTCCAAACTTTCGACTGGTACTGCACCTAGGCCTGGACAAGTTACCTGTATGTTCATTTCATTTCATTGTTAAGGAGCTACTGCTTATACACATTCTCAATCTATACACAGAATTACCGCGTTTAGATTGAGGATGTTAGCAAAAAACGTTATTGTGTCTGGCACACCAATCAGAAAATACACATAACTGTCACGCCGGCTAGATTTGTTAGGACAACAGTCTCTGACACAAACTTAAGATCCGTATAGGAGTGAGTAACCAGTTTATTGTGGAAATACAAGAAAGGTTTGAATGGAGCTGGTGGTGGTATCTCCGGAGTGAGCTGGAAGAAAGGCTGACAAACGGACGGAGCTGGTGAGGATCAAAAGGCGAAGACAAGCAGGAAATGGCGAGGAGATGGTTCCGGGAGCTGGAGACTCCAGCTCCGCCAAGCTCCAGACCAACCTCAGGGAAAGACAGAACCAAACGAACAAAGAAACATAGATCCTGACAATAACTGCTGGAGCAGCTGGTTGATCTTCTTCCATAACTTCACATTGGTCTTCACAACGGCAAACACAAAGACAAATTATATTAAATGAAATATGCGTCAATCAAAATTATACAGGTGCAGTCAATTTTGCCCTTACAATTAATATTTTCTTACCATTGGAGACGATCCTTGCGTCCCTGCCCTGTTTCTGTTTCTACATCTTTTCTGTCATTTTCTTTTTCTTAGCTCCTGGTGGGCCAGTTTTCTGACTACTTTGTTCTGATGAGTCATCTGAACTGGCCTCTGATGATGTTAGGACATACTGCTCTTCACTGCTGACAGTGGAATGTGACCCAAGCATTTCTTTGGTCAGCTACAAAAGAACAGAGCCATTTATTTTACATGAGAATCAAACAGGATGCAACTTCATAATTATCTTCTCTAAAAATGTGCATGACAACAGATTCATCTGTTTAACTGATTATTCAGGGCCAGTGTAAATAGCATCTGACTGTTGTGTTTGCCACATAGAACTAACACTAAGCATGAACAACACATGTTTTACTTACGCTGCCTGTTCTTGTTAAGGGTGGAACCTCTATTTCATCTTCCATTTGCAAAAGTTGTAAAGAGAACTTAGTCTAAATTGAAGCATTTTGAAAATATTTCTGTCAATTAAAGATTAATTACAGGTTTTTAATTACATAAATAAACTAGACTTGTGGAAGAATAAACTTCATCAATTGTATAGTTCTACAACATCTGAGCCTCACTATGACTGTAACTGATGAAATACTAAATTTGCTACCTAATCAAGTTGTTACAACTTATGCTCACACTCAGTATAATCAGATTGTTGATGTACAGTAGATGGAGGTCATTTCTAAATCACACGGTGTCTTCATGTAAAAGTGATTTTATGTCAATATGTCTTTAGTCACATACTCTAATATAATAAATGAACCAAAGCTTCTACATACATACTGTGGTTTTACTTGTACACCTTTAATTACTTATCATTTTACTTTTTAGGTTTGCACATAACACATGAAGAACTAAAATATTCTGATTAAAAGTTGATCAAATGACTCAACAGTTTGTGTCGGAACAGTTGAAAAGATTAGTTGAGCACTGTGGTGAAATAAAAGTGAGCACTGGTCAAAATGTCCTGGTTCTTAGACCTAAATTCTAAATGCTCTTCACAAAGAGACAAAGATGAGACAGCATTGAGTGTTGACTTTTTCTTTTTTTCTTTTTTCTTTCTTTTCTTTTATTTAGCACATAAAAGATGTATAAAACAGCATATTAAAAAAAAAAGGAACGACAAACGACAAGAGACATACAAAGTATACAGTAGGTAAAGCAAATGTGCGGGAGAAACCAAAAAAAACCCTAAGGGCTTGTCAAGTGGTCCTCCATAAGACAAACATTCAACATAAATTTAGTTTACAGAATGAAAAAACAAAATAAAACAATTAAAAAGAGAAAATCAATATTGTGTGGATATTCAGGATAAACATTTGACATTCAGAATTCAGTTTACCATCATGTGAAAAACAAAACAATTAGAAAAAGAGAGAAAACAAAAATGACGTAAAAAGTATGTGGAATTATGAATCGCTCAATTGGGCCAATAGAAAGTGAATTATTTGTTTCTTAAATGAATTTATACTTGTGCAGTTTCTAAGGTGGATTGGTAGTGCATTCCAAAAATGCGGACCTCTAAATCTGACTGAGAACTGAGAAAAAGTAGACTTAAAAAAGGTGGGATGAAGATTATTTGCTGATCTAGTGTTGAAATTATGAATCTGGGAATTGAACTGAAATACTGACTGCTTCAGCCCTACATGTGACATGTGATCTGATGTTCTGTGTGTTGTTGTTATGTTATGTCTGGTTAGTTTTTATTTGACAACAGCTCATGGCCAGTGTTAATAATAATCTTCCTTGTATCACTGAAACACCCACTGCCAACAAATCTGCTCAGATCCAACATTTAGTGACTAGTATGGCGTCATGTTTCACTGTTTCAGTATCACTCCCACCATCCAAAGACATGCTCATTAGGTTCATTGGTGTGGAGAGGGAGAGTGAGAGCAGCACCAGGTGAGAGTGATTGGCACACCTGCATCCTGTTCCACTAATCACTCTCTCTGGTAAATTCTGACATGGATTTGACCTTGTTTTCAATCACACTTGTCCACTTCAAATCATTTGAAGGAATCAAAATAAAAACACATAAAATGGTTGAATATGATAAAACTAAAGATGTCTGACTGACTTTAAATGAAGATTTACAATAATGTTTCTATATTGATATCATTACACTGACATTGAAGTCAATGTTAATAGTAATACTAATGACAGTCATTCATACATCAAACTTTGATCAGCTGCTCCACCATGCATGTGAGGGGCCACAGGCAGAGAGACGACTGGGCATCAAAGCTAAAGTTCAGGCAGGTTCAGGTAAAGACCAAATTCACCGTATTTGGTCCGTGAGGGCAACTCATAGTCAGAGTGATGAGAGGTGCACAGAATTTTCCAGAAACCATCAGTGTACCTGTAATGCTCTCACATTCCTGGCCTTCCACTGTGAAGGTGCAGCTCAACACAGCTCACCTTGACAATGTGCTAGAACAAGGGGATGTGCTCTACTGCAACATCAAAACCATGCTGCAGATGGAGAACAGATTTATCCAGGACCACTTGACTGTGGAAGAAATGCCACAGCAAGTTGAAACAGAAAAAAGTGTCTCCACCGTAACATGTGTAACCCACCTGGTGTATGTTTCACCAAACCTGCAGGTATATCTAATGTCGAGGCTCTAAGAGGAGACCGGTGTAAAAATAGTGCAGTAAAGTACATGCACCCTTTAAAACCTTCTCATAATAATTCACCACCAACAGCAGATTAGTTTGAGTTCACTGTATTATTTCCTTTGAATTAACTGAATTTCCAACCAGTTGCAATGAATTGTAACTGTGAAGATGGTGTACAGATATAGTACTCAATTACACAAATGAAAAAAAAAAATGTGATCCAACCAATATGAAACAACAACATAAAAAATAAAATGAGATCTCAATAAAAACAAAGAGCACACTCTGTGCAGACCCAACAAGGTGAGTATTGATCAGTCTTTCATTTCTCAACCAAAATTTGTGAAAGTTCAGTTTGTTTGAGTGCACTCAATTTTCCTACCACCCTTTATGAGAACGACTGTCCATCCTAGTCGACAGATGAAGAAGCAATGGTGTGAGTCGGAGAGATGAAACTGACGATGATGAAGATGATGGCGATGATCCACTGGAGAATGATGAAGGAGAAAGATGGAATGGAAACATAAGGCGGCTTGTGCAACTCAAATCCAGTCTGAAATCAGATAAACAAAAAAACAGCCTGCACAAAATGTGCAGGAAAATCAATAATTGTCCTTTCCAATAGTCCATGTGATGCCCTGCTGCTGCACGCACACTGATTAGCAGCAACATGGTTGTCACGGCCTGAGCAGAGTATAGCATATAATCGTATATAGTAATAGTATATAATGAATGAGTGAATTACAGGGAGGTGTATACATATAGGACTGCAGACCAATCAATCAGTCTCCTCGTACGGTGTCTCTTGTACAGTACAGAATGCGTTCAGCTTGCCAGATTTACATATACAGTGTGTTTGATCGCTGGCAGTGTGACTGAAGTGCGGTATGTTAACTACTGACTGCTTTGTGGATTTCGCCTATGGAGGGTTATTTTAACTCCCGCGATTAACGAGGGACCACTGTACTGTAATGTACTGATGTCTTTTTACTATTGTCCATACATGTGAAATCCCTTTAGAGTATGATGCATGTGAAGCCACAGAGACGGCCAGACACCTCCTGTCTCTGATTTCAAGGGCAATGCCGAAGGAAAGTCAGGGACATGTACAGAGTCAGGGACATGTACAGAGTCAGGGACATGTACAGAGTCAGGGACAAAGACAGAGTCAGGGACAGGGACAGAGTCAGGGACAGGGACAGAGTCAGAGTCAGGGACATGTACAGAGTCAGGGACAGAGTCAGGGACATGTACAGAGTCAGGGACAGGGACAGAGTCAGGGGCAGGGACAGAGACAGGGACAGAGTCAGGGACAGGGACAGAGTCAGGGACAGAGACAGAGTCAGGGACATGTACAGAGTCAGGGGCAGGGACAGAGTCAGGGGCAGGGACAGAGTCAGGGACAGAGACAGGGGCAGGGACAAAGACAGAGTCAGGGACAAAGACAGAGTCAGGGACAGACACAGAGTCAGGGACAGACACAGAGTCAGGGACAAAGACAGAGTCAGGGACAGGGACAGAGTCAGGGACAGACACAGAGTCAGGGACAAAGACAGAGTCAGGGACAGACACAGAGTCAGGGACAAAGACAGAGTCAGGGACAGGGACAGAGTCAGGGACAGACACAGAGTCAGGGACAAAGACAGAGTCAGGGACATGTACAGAGTCAGGGACAGGGACAGAGTCAGGGAGAAAGACAGAGTCAGGGACAAAGACAGAGTCAGGGACAAAGACAGAGTCAGGGACAGGGACAGGACAGTCAGCGACTCTCAGTCCAGACTCAAATGTCCAGGTAGACAGTTTTGCACCCATGTAAAGTGACCACCTAAACATTTTCATGTTCCATGTATTTTATCAGGATCACTCTCTTCTCTTCATGTGGAGAGAACATGACCAAGTTAGGCTTTTAACGCTGTACATTGTGGCTACTTTTTCTCCATTGTTTCTACTGCAGACAGTATACTGTACCTACAATTCCACCATTAATGGTGTGTGATTATTCAGGTAAAATAAATGACAGTACTCTGGCTTTGCCATGGTGGTATCGCAATGATGGAGCTACTGATTTAAGTTGTGTGGTTTCATTTGTGTATCTGTATTATTTTCCCTGGATGTGCTGCACGTGGCTTTAGTTGATTTACTTTAAGTTGGAACTAATAACATTATTTTTCAACAATCACACAATCCCTGGATTCTTCCAAGACAAGAAAAGAACACTGCCCAGAGGTCAAATGCCTACAGCCAAGGCTATGAAGATATGGAAGCCGTTCAATGTTTCCTTTTTTTTACTTGGGTCTGTTACAACCCGACTCGAGAGGTGCAACATAAAGTGGAGACAAATGACGGAGTGAGGAATATAAGAGTTTATTTAATTTAAAACAAAGACAAAGAAGACACCAGGTCTGACATAAGGAGCCTCAGCAGCTGAAGTGATCCCTTTAATCAGTCTTCTCAGGTGTGACTGGTTAAGATAATTAAGCACAAGCTAAAGACTTGCACATCCAGTGGAGGAAGCAGAGGAGCGGAACAGGTCTGACTCCAAACCCCAGGGAGGAGTTAACTTTATGCTAGCTGACCTGCTGAAGAGGAGTGTGTCAGTAGATTCTGACATATCACATGCTGAGGTATTATGCATGTTGAAGCAATTCCGTTGCCTAAGTGCCTGTGTCATCAAGGGCTCTGTGCAATGCCTTTCATATACTGACATTTCTCCCTCAAAAAATATTTCATTTTAATGTAGCTGTCCAGCGTACTGGTCACGACATTCCCAAAGATGACACAGCTCCAGGACAGGCTTTTACGTTTGCTGTGTTAATACTGCAGGAAAAAAAAAACATAAATACATCATGGTTTATGTCCTTATATTGTTTTTATTTTAATAGGAGGAATCTTTCAGTCATTCCTTTAGAGGCTGAGGGCTACACTGGGACCATATTAACAAGTGCTTTAAAGGGAGGGAAGTTTGTCCTGTACATTGTTCCTCTTCAGGACTAACTTGACCTTCCACCTCTCCCTGCTAGTGCTCCTGAGTTTGCCCTCATGCCAAAGGCAACGATGCCTCTGCAGATGCTGGCACTCCATGTTGACCAGTGTAGCCCTGAAACACAGGTGAAATGTTCATTATCAAAGTTAGTACAAGTTCATATGTGTGTATATTGACAGTTTGAGCCATCTCTAAGCTGTGAACCAAATATGTTGTAACAAATATGAAGTCTTTTGAATAGACTGAATGACAATGGCACAGTAGTCTGCAACAAGTTACTGTTGGAAGTTTTTAACACCCCTAGTTTAGCTCTGACATAATATTAAAGAGCTGTTATTTTTTTTATTATTTTTTTACTGTTTTACTGTTTTGATTATATAATATAAGAGTTTGCCTGTAGCTTTTTGCTCAGGTTGTTAATTCATATCCTTGCATGCAGGATGCCCTATTTGAAACAACGCCCTCCCTGCCTCAGATGTAGAGGTTCATGCAAGTTTTTTGTGGAGACGGGTAATTGGTCTGACATTTTTATAAGTTTGTGTGTCTCATGTGAAATGTTGCATTTCATATTTTTTGAGACCTGGAAGGCCAGATGTCTGTTCTGTGCACTAATTCTGACAGCATATTATCTGTGAAGATCAGTAATGATTGCCTTTATTGTTATAGTCCTGAGGCCAGAGCCTGTAAAGGAGACACACTTCAGGCTGATTTGGATTGTATTTATTTCTTTTAATATAAAGCTTATATATGTGCCCAAAAAGTTGATCTGATAATACTTTTATAATAATTTACTTTTCCTGTAGTAGGAGTTTTGGTGCAGGATCTTTCTTGTAGTAGAGTGTTTCTACATTGCTGTATTCTCAGCTTCCTACCATTTCAGTGCTACACCTAGGCAATGCTACACGGAGGCAACAGTGTGAAGGTAATTGTTCTGTATTCAGGACAATTTGACTTCATGTGACGACAAAACGCATGCCCATGCTCCAACAACTACATGAGGGCCTGAAAGTGTAGAATCTCATCAAAGTGATTCAGACGAGGCCAGAAGTGATACACCAATGATTTGGTTTGCTGCTGTACAGTGTAGCTTTGAGGTTTTTACAAGTTGTACTACATGGTATTTCCATACCTGACCCCTTGCTTCTTCAGCAGGTAATTATCAGGGAATCTCAGATTAACCCTTTTTTTAATCTAGGTGGACTCACATTACATTCTTTCCCATCTGGCCCCTAACTTCAGCTCAAAGGAACATCTTGGAGTACTTTCAGGACTTCCTTCTTGAACCTGAAGGTATGTACGACCTTCAGTTTAAAGTAAGCAGTAGAATGCCATATCAGCCCTATCTTGTTTTCTCTGCACTGGCTTCCAGTTTATTTCAGGATTCATTTTAAAATATTGGTTATCACCTATCAGACCATTCATGGACAAGCTCCCACTTACATTTCTGAACTCTTGAAAGATTCACCCTCTAAACATCCCATACTTGTGTACTTATTTACTTAGCCTAACTGTTTTTTGCTGAGAAGATAGCTCAACGATGTCTACCTCTTTAACTAGTAGTGCAGTTTAGAATAAATATAAATCACAAGTACCACACTCATTGACATGAGCGTTTACAGCAAACCAACCCAGGCTTCTGAAAAACACTGAGCATTTCACCAAATTGTTGGCAAATAAAATGACTGAACAGATTTGTTACCACTTAAGCTTTTTGTCTTTTCAAGATGCACACGCTGATCGTACAGAAGATACCCTGACTGTGTCCTCAGTCTCAGACAGTGGATGACGGGTCAAGCCCATGGACATCAGCTTTTGGAAGAGCGGCAAAAATTCAGTGTCACTGTCAAGTTTGATCATGAATGTATGAATGACATGAAGACTCATAGTATTTGCTTTCCAACTGTCAGTGCTTGCATTGACGCCATCACATTTCCAGTCCCCCACATCAGAGACTATGAGTCCTTCAAAACACTACTGCAAACTGCAGTCAGGTACGGTGCAGGATTTCACAGAGTGTGATGTGGTTTGTCAAAACTGTTGAGAATTTGTGAAGAATAAATAATGTTGGAGCCAAAATCCTAATTTAGTCATTTCAAGAATCTTGGTAAAATGATTATTATTGTTTACCTTATTATTTGAATTGATTCTGGACAAAATTGATGATTTATTAAGTTATTTCCTGATGTGCGTCCACTCTGACAATGAGCTGACTGGGATGGAGCCATCATATCAACCAGCTGATGTATATAAAGGTCAGGAGCGGTATGTGAGGGGCTCCCTGTGTTGGTTAAGTTGAGACACGGTTTTTTGACCGTTTGAAACAAAATAACTGAGTTTTTCTTTGAGTCATTTATTGCATTTTGTTTTGTTACTTTCTACTTGATACTGCTGTGCGTGCTGCTACTGGTAAGAAAATCTTGTCCAGAACTGATAAAAGATGATCTCGTCCCAGGCCCAGTCAAGACTGTCAGCTGGCCTGGTTTAAGGTGGTATTAAAATGTTCTGCTCTATAACAAAAATACAAACAAAAAGGGACCTGTTTGGAAAGATGCACTTATGAATGAATGACGAGACTGCTTGGATGGACGGACGCTGTCAACTGTGTTTAATGATGGTGCGTTCAAAGGACGTGAATTCAGTGGGAATTTCTGAAGCGTATGGAAAACGCTAGGAGCGGGTTCGAGTCCAGCTGAGAGCTCAGTCAAGTCAGTGTTTCCTAGCAACTGGAACATTATTTAGTTTTTAGTCGATGACAGAAAACATTTATTGTTGGATGTGAAGAAATATTCAGACTCTGAATCTGCGTCTTTAAGTTTACATTTGTGTTGACTCCTCCTCTCAGGCTGTTTCCTGGTTTTAGTTTAGTTTCACTTTCGTCAGCATCGTGTCGCAGTTGTTTTTCTCTCCGTGTCAAACTGCGTCCGAAGGTAATGAAGCAGTTTTGAATGTTTTCTTGGTTAACATCAGATGTCAGCAGCTCAGCTCCAACAGAAGCAGCAGAAATCTGCAGCTCCATAAATTCACGTTAATCTGAGTCAGAGCTGAAAGTTTAGAGTCTGGATGAGGCCTAGTCTGAGTACTAGGATGAAACGATAAAAAGATGTGATCACCTTTTAGTCCAGTCCTGTCAGATCAGATGTGGAGGTTTAAAGTGTTGCAACAGAATGAGAATAAAAAGATCCAGAGGTTAAATCCATCCATGATCTGGAGGAGAACAGCTTCTTTCTACAGTTTATATTTTAACACAGAGGAGGTGAAAATGGAGAAGTCTCTGAGTATGCGCACTTCCACCTCTTATGTAATCGTTTTTGCAAATATGATCAAATGACTGAAATCAGGTTAACTGTCAGGTGAGATATCTCAAGACCAAGTTATGAAGGATATTTATTAGGCATGTAGGCTAACACCCGCCGTCCTCTCGTGTTAGTATTTTCCCGTAAATCTCCCGTATTTTAATCTGCGTTATTAATAAATAATAATACCCCGGGCCCAGGCGGACTAATAAAAAAACAAAACAAACAAAAAAAAAACATTCCCAATCTGAGCTCTGTCTCCAGCCTCGCGATAACTGCCACTGTCTTGTACACCTGGCTTAAAATGTAAGGCAGGGGAGCTCATCGATTGCCATCGACGGTACCTTGCGGTGGTAGTGCGTGTAGATTTATTTATTTTTGTTAAGATGTTAGTCTAAAACATTTATCCATTGCAACTCCAAAACAGCAAGACAAACGTTTATCTTTATTTATTTGTACTTTAAATTTGTAATATACCCTCAGTTGAGCGGCACACATCCACAGCCACGCACGCGCAACTTAAACAACTCAAGATACCGTCTTTCTTAAAGAGACAGCGCTATTTTTGTAAAGGTGCAGTGCACAAGTTTTTCTTGATAAAAATAAAATCAAAGATGGGTAGAGATTTTAACACTGTAGCAACTATTAATATGACAAAATAAATAAATCTCAACATGCACTTAGTGAGAAGACATGGTGAAACGGCCGCTGAGGACGCTAGCAGTACAGCTAGCTCAAAGACATTCAAGACTTCTTTCAACCGAAAGTGTAATGTGTTCTGTGGGCTAGTCAGATTTGCCTGCTAGTCTCTCGGACTGATGAAGCCACTTGGATAAGGAGCGAAACGTCTTCACAGACTAAAACCAAGTCCAGTTGACCTGATTCAATTGTCTAGAGATGCCTTTGACCTGGACAAATGAGAATTTGCACAGACTCATCTGATAACATCATATTGCACTGAATCGTACTGAATCGAATCGAATCGAATCCTTTGTTTTAAAAATGTATCGTTCCTGAATCGTTTCATACCCCATGTATCTAGATACGTATGGAATCGTCTTATAGAGATGCACACCCCTAATATTTATGTTGTGTGTAACTTTAAATTAAATCACTATCTCTAATGTTATTTCCATAACCGCTGTGTTATGATGACGGGTTGTGTTAGATACACAGCCATTTAAAGTTGCTGCAGTTTCTCCAACTGATCTGTTTCCTGGTTGGGACGTAGAAGGGGGTGAACAGCTGATCTACAGGATGTGAAGACTGGTCCACATTTAGCATTTGATTGTAGAATGCAGCACATAGTGCAGTGACTTTCATCCCTTCATTACATGACTACACTAAGGTACATTAAAGAAGTGAAAGTAGAAACTTGAAGCCTTCTCAGCTCAATGATCAGATTAGAAACGTTTCCAGTTAGAAATGATTCATTAATGAATGTTTCTTGTCTTTAAATGACATTTTGAAGGAAATTCTTCATTTTCCAGTTTCCTCTTAAATTAGTTCCAGTTCATGTTGATTTCAGTGAGAGAAGTCATTATTAGTGACATCTGTTAAATCTGAGTTTGAACTGAATCAAAGCTCATTCTTCTTCTTTGATTCAAAGTCAGTCAGAGCAGAATAATTGAGCAGCAGATGTTTAGATCAGAGTCCAGGTTCACTCTGACCTTTAAAAAGCAACACGTTCATAATAATGATCTTTTAATAATAATACACGCTCTTATTGTGAAAATCTGCCTGCTCCCTCCTTCCTGTCCTCCTCCATCACAGGTGCAGCCCTGACTGGTTCCAGGAAGTATCTGACCTGAGTCTCTAGTGTCCAGGTGTGGAGTGGAGACTCTCTGAATCAACGGTGAGTCTGGTTTGTCTTAGAGTTAGGGTTCACTAACTGTTTCTGTCTGTGATGTTTGGACAAGATGTTCAGAGTTTGGATCACAGCAGCTTTAACTGACACAATCAGAGCCAATCAGTGGAGGATCAGCTGATATCTTTACAGCACAAATGATTTCAGTTCATGTTCACATGAATGATTTGTGTTTCCTCTGCACATGAAGGTAGAAAGCTGATGTGGATTCAGCACCATGGACCAGAGGAAGGACACAGAGGAAATCAGACATCTGGAAGAAGAGTTCACTGAAGTCAGTCCTCATTCATCTGACCTCAGCTGTGTGTCCTTGAAGAGTGATAAGTCAAATGGTCGCTTGATTAATTTTAAAAGACCTCAACCCTTTGCTCCTGAGAGGTAAAATGTTTCCTCCATGTTTCTGATTCATGTTTAAACTGTTATTGATCCAGAGAAGTTTTATTAACCAGTTTATTTATCTTCATCATCATTAATCTCATGTACTTGTGTTACATCTGGAAGCTGTTTAGTCTAACCAGACTTTAACTGATTCTTCTTCTCTAACAGGATCAGTTCTGACCTCAGCTGTGTGTCCTTGAAGAGTGATAAGTCAAATGATCGCTTGATTAATTTTAAAAGACATCAACCCTTTGCTCCTGAGAGGTAAAATGTTTCCTCCATGTTTCTGATTCATGTTTAAACTGTCATTGATCCAGAGAAGAAGATAATGTTTATAGCCAAACATATTGATGGGAAAGATTAAAGGGCTCTGATACAACCGTGAACAAAAGGGGGGGGGACACCCTGACGGGTCCCACAGTGAACTGCAAATGGAGGGCAGATATTCCGATTAGTGATAACTGATGCGGTCGGTCATGAATAAATTCTTTTGATCCATTTTAAGAAGGAGGGTCCAAATCCCAATTTTTTGGGCACAGACATCATACAGGGCCACTCTATTTGATCAAACGCATGTTGTGCATCCAGTGAGATAATGACCGCCTCTCCTGTATGCTTGGCATATAAGATGTTGAAAAGGTGGCGTTGAGAGAAATACATATGTCTACCAGGCATAAAGCCAGTTGATGTGAATGTATAATGGAGCTTATGCATTGTTTAAGTCTGTTTGCCAGAATTTTTCCAAGGATTTTGGTTTCATTGGGTAATAACGAAATTGGGCAGTTCGACGATGCCACCTGAGGGTTACAGCCAGGCTTGGGATTAGCGAAATATTAGCTCTGTATAAGGTAGGTGGCAGACCCGAGGTCAGCATCGTATGGTTGAACATGCGTAGGAGCAGAGGTGACAACTTGGAGCCAAATTGTTTGATAAATTCTACATTAAAACCATCTGTGCCTGGCGCCTTATTATTGGGGAAAGAAGAGATAACCATGCATGATTTCATCCAGATTGATATCTTTGACATATTGACTGAGTCAAATGATAATTTAGGTAAATCCAGACTCTCAAAAAATGTATCAAAAGCTTGAACATCTAGGTCGCCCTGTGACTGGTAGACAGTAGCATAGAAATCAGCAAAACATTCATTGATCTGTGCAAGGTGCCTTTTTCAGATTTGATACAATGTTTGGCTCTGGAAGCCTGTATTTGTCTCAGCTGGCAGGCTAATAGGCTGTACCACTTATCGGTTCAAAATATCTTTGTCTAACTTGTACTAACAATTTTGATATGTTTTTTGACATTATAGAATTATATTCATATCGTAGAGCAGTTATCTTATTAAGTATTTCTGTTTTAGGTTCTGTTTTGTATGAAACTTCTAGCTTGGTCAGTTGATCATCAATTTCAGTTAATCTTTGTTTCAGTTAATCTTTTCTTAGATTTTTTCTTTGCTGCTGCTTCATATGATATTATATGACCTCTAAGGACAGCCTTCATGGCCTCCCACAGAGTGGAATCGTTCACATCGCCTGTATCATTGGTACTTAAATATATGTCTGTGAAGGTTCTCAGTCATCCAGGTCATGGTAAATCCAACAAAGGTTCAACTCCACAAGTCCAGTTGCCCTTTTTGAACCTTTGTTGGATATACTTAAATATAATACTATTTTACTAGAAAGATAGGTACAAAAATCCTCATCTTTTAAAAGTGTATTATTCAAATGCCAGTTATGTTCACCTCTCTAATGGTTTAAGTCAAAGCTTAAGGAGACAGGGACATGATCTGATATTAGTATATTATGGTAACTATTACATACCTGCCCCTATGGTCTGAAATTGTTTGAGAGTGGATAAATGGTATATTTTTGGTATAATTGCTACTCCTTTTGATTTTGTAGTGAAGTTCGACTCATAGACCTGTGAAGCCCATGAGAGACAAAGTATTTTTGCTGCTGTTTTTTTAATGTGTGTCTCCTGAAGAAAATATGTCAGATTTAAGTGACCGTAAATGAGCATACACCTTCCTTCTTTTCTGTGGACTGTTCATCCCTCTTACATTCCAGCTAGGTATTTTAACTTTGTTCTGTCTATGTGAATCAGCTAGCATAGTATCTGTGTCTGTGGTTCTTAAGGTGCCCGGTTGGAAGACAGGATGTGAACACCTCCAGGTCACATTGAGATGACATTGGAGAGATCTGGTGTCAGTCCACATGTGGAGGTGGTCTGGGACACATGTGACCTCCTTCCTTTGGTAGTTGTGTGAACACACAATGAATCCTGGGTCACGTTAAAGACCACCTACTCAACAGGGCTGATCTGAGAAAGAGGAGTTTAACTCATTCATTCATCCACTAGTAGAAATGATCACATGGATCAATGATGTCTGTTCATTAGTAATGAGAGCCTTAGAGTTATAATCTGAGTTTAGTTCAGGTCTCTAGAATAACTAACGTCAGGGTGGAGATCAATAAATAATAACTTAACATGTTAAACCAAAGCCATGACAGTGGTCCACACATTAATCAGCTCTGTTCTCAGTTCTACTGTGCCCCAGGTGATGTGGTGGTTTATGTTCAAGCAGAGAAACTGAGATCAGATCTGGAGAGGCATCTGGATGAAGGTCTGAACAGGCCTTTAGTTCTCTAGCAGAATTAGCAGCTTGGTCACTAAATCAGGCCGTTGTTCTTTTTGCTGGTAAAACTTTGCAGGTAGACTTTGAGTCAGGGGGCGGTCCAGGTGTTAGCAGATCAGGTTAACATTGTTTTAACAGAGGTCTATTTTTCTATCCACTGCATGTCTATATAATGTTTTCATATCTATATAAATGTAGTGTATATTAAATGTAGTGTATAGTGTGTTATCAGCCTCCTGGATGTATTCCTTACTAATCAGTATTTATACCTACTGACTGTAATCAGTGTCTTTGATTATATTGGTGGTATATTGTTTCTTTTTTCTGCATACATGTAAAAGAACCAGCAACAACAGCTTATGTTAACAACATCTTTTCCATCCTTGAGATTAAATGTCTCAGTTAGAGCTGGAGGGACTGAACTGGTGAACTACTTAGGAAGCTACTGTAGCTGCACAGAGATGGAGACTGGTGTGATGGTTGATAGTGGGATCATAGTGGGATCATTAATAACTAAGGAAACCATCATTCTCAGTGCTGAATACAACATTTAACTCCAAGGACTTGTCTTTGTCTCTGTGTGGACAGACATGATGAGAGCTAATTGTTGATGATTGGTCCACAGAGTCCACCAGCAGAGCTCAGAGGTTCTCAGTGGTCAGTCTGCCCAGCAGCATCAGACACAGCTGGACTCCATCTTTCTGGTCTGTACATGTACAACAACTACTTTCCATCATCTCCATGCTGCACTTTGTAGACCAGTGGATTGTCAGTGTGTCCAACATGGATCTGATGTTTGTCTCCATGATTTCAGTCTGCTTGTGTCATTCATATGGTATTCTGTTCCAGCTGCTGGAGGACAACATCATGACTTTTGTGAAGAACCAGCTGAAGAAGATCCAGAGGGTTCTGAGTCCAGATTACCCAGAATGCTCAGAGAGTCAGAGGGAGGATGAGGAGGTGTTGGAGGGTGAGGATGAAGAGCAGAGGAGGAGCAGCAGAGATTTATTTGTGAAGATCACAATGAACTTCCTGAGGAGAATGAAGCAGGAGGAGCTGGCTGACTGTCTGCAGAGCAGTAAGAGGATTTCTCTAAACATTGAAGCTGCTGGAGAAATGGGACATTTACTAATGTCTCCAGAGATGAACCAAGATATATTTACACACTCATTCTTTAGAGCAATGACATGTTGGAATATTTACTGGAGAGTTCATTCATTCATCTTATTCCTTGTTTCTTCATTCAGGACTTTTTGCTCATGAAGTTTGTGGACGTAAAGTTAAATGTGCTCTGAAGGAGAAGTTCCAGTGTGTGTTTGAGGGGATTGCTAAAGCAGGAAACTCAAGCCTTCTGAATGAGATCTACACAGAGCTCTACATCACAGAGGGAGGGACTGCAGAGGTCAATGATGAACATGAGGTCAGACAGATTGAAACAGCATCCAGGAAAGCACACAGACCAGAAACAAGCATCAGACAAGAAGACCTCTTTAAAGCCTCACCTGGAAGACATGGACCAATCAGAAGAGTGATGACAAAGGGAGTGGCTGGCATTGGGAAAACAGTCTTAACACAGAAGTTCACTCTGGACTGGGCTGAAGACAACGCCAACCAGGACATCCTCTTCATATTTCCACTGACTTTCAGAGAGCTGAATGTGATGAAAGAGAGAAAGTTCAGCTTGGTGGAACTTGTTCATCACTTCTTTCCTGAAACCAAAGAAGCAGGAATCTGCAGCTTTGAAGAGTTCAAGGTTGTGTTCATCTTTGATGGTCTGGATGAGTGTCGACTTCCTCTGGACTTCCACAAGACTGAGATCCTGACTGATGTTACAGTGTCCACCTCAGTGGATGTGCTGCTGACAAACCTCATCAGGGGGAAACTGCTTCCCTCTGCTCACCTCTGGATAACCACACGACCTGCAGCAGCCAATCAGATCCCTCCTGAGTGTGTTGACATGGTGACAGAGGTCAGAGGGTTCACTGACCCCCAGAAGGACGAGTACTTCAGGAAGAGATTCAGAGATGAGGAGCAGGCCAGCAGGATCATCTCCCACATCAAGACATCACAAAGCCTCCACATCATGTGTCACATCCCAGTCTTCTGCTGGATCACTGCTACAGTTCTGGAGGATGTGTTGGAAACCAGAGAGAGAGGAGAGCTGCCCAAGACCCTGACTGAGATGTACATCCACTTCCTGGTGGTTCAGACCAAAGTCAAGAAGGTCAAGTATGATGGAGGAGCTGAGACAGATCCACACTGGAGTCCAGAGAGCAGGAAGATGATTGAGTCTCTGGGAAAACTGGCTTTTGATCAGCTGCTGAAAGGAAACCTGATCTTCTATGAATCAGACCTGACAGAGTGTGGCATCCATATCAGAGCAGCCTCAGTGTACTCAGGAGTGTTGACACAGATCTTTAAAGAGGAGAGAGGACTGTACCAGGACAAGGTGTTCTGCTTCGTCCATCTGAGCGTTCAGGAGTTTCTGGCTGCAGTCTACATGATCCACTGTTACACCAACAGGAAGACAGAGGTGCTGGAGGACTTCCTGGGAGGAAACTACAATAACTCACCTCTGGATGAATTTCTGAACAGAGTCATGATTAAATCCCTGCAGAGTAAAAATGGTCACCTGGACCTGTTAGTTCACTTCCTTCATGGCCTCTCTCTGGAGTCCAACCAGAGACTCTTAGGAGGTCTGCTGGGTCAGACAGAGTCCAACCAGAGACTCTTAGGAGGTCTGCTGGGTCATATAAAGAAAAGTGCAATCATCCAGAGAACCATCAACAACCTGAAGAAGATGAACACTGATGAAATCTCTCCTGACAGAAGCATCAACATCTTCCACTGTCTGATGGAGATGAACGACCTCTCAGTTCATCAGGAGATCCAAGAGTTCCTGAAGTCAGAGAACAGATCAAAGAAGGAACTCTCTGAGATCCACTGCTCAGCTCTGGCCTACATGCTGCAGATGTCAGAGGAGGTTCTGGAGGAGTTGAACCTGAAGAAGTACAACACATCAGATGAGGGACGATGGAGACTGATCCCAGCTGTGAGGAACTGCAGAAAGGCTGAGTGAGTCCTGATGTGATCATTAACAGAATCAATCAGTGGAGATTAGTAGTTTAGTTCTTCAGACGTTCTCATTCTTCTTCAAACAGTGTTCCACTTGTTGACTGCAAACATCACAGTCGGTTGTATTTAGTCCCAGATGTTCTCCAGCTGTTTAAAGCTGTTCTTCTAGTTATTGACTCTTTTCTTTCTATTTCTCTGTCTTATTATTCTCTCCATCAGTAAGTTAGTTTAGCTGAAGCAGCCTCTGAGGCCTCACGTTACAATGATGAGACGATATTGAAGACTGTTTCTAGAGTACAGAATAATCCTGAAGTCAGTGAAGTGGCTCCACATCAACATCTATCTAAAGCTTGTTAAGATCAACATGAGCCACCGTAAACTACTGATCATCCCACACAGAGACTGACCCATCAATGGAGCATTTTATTGACTGAGTTCAACGTTTCATTTGAAGGAGAGAAGTCCAGTCACATGGTCTTGTTTTTACGTCTTTCTTTCTATTTGTTTCCTGTCTTGTTGCTGTAGAGAAGAGTTGAAGCAGGAAATGCTCAGAGGTCTGAATATATAAGAGCAGAACGGTAGAAGTCTGACTTGTTAAAGAGATGTGAAACACACAAAGGTCAGAGTTTAGTTTGACAGATAAAACCCTGAGAACATCTTTGTGATGACTTGATGGTGAAAAGAATTCAACCTGATTGTTTGTTCATTGTGTTTGTGCTGAACAACTAAAGCTGAGCCAGTCCTGTGTCCTCCACATGGAAATATTTCACCATGTTCATACTGAATGATGTCCAGGTCTGAGGTTGTCAAGTGATGGCTTTCATTTGTGTTGGACTAAAGACTAAATGTTCCACTTGTGGACTGAAGCTGACGGCAGCAGGTCCACAGCAGAGATCATCTTTCCAACTGGAACTGTTCACTGAGCTGAACTCAGTCAAAAGATCCAGAGTCCATTAAACAGTGAAGACAGTCCAGATGTTTGTCTCATCCAGATGTCCTCATGATGGGATCAGATTAGGGTTGCCAACCGTCCCTTGAAAAACAGAATCGTCCCGTATTTAGAAACAAAAGTAGGCGTCCCGTATTGAGCTGAAACAGGACGCACTTTGTCCCGTATTACAGAGAGAATCCAAAATAGTGTAAAATGTCAATGGAATGAATGAATAACAGGACGCTTTATATGAACATTTACGGTAAACTTATTCCCAGGCCGTCTCCTGCTCTGTGACCAATGAGCTGACAGCAGGAATCCCTCTCATCTCATTGGTCGAGGTACTGTTGCTTGAGAAGAAGATACCAGAAGACAACAAAGCAACAACTTTTCCTCACACTTTCTGTTTGCACTTTTCTTATTGCCTATAAGAGGAATGTTCTGCTTTCTATTGTTTTCTATTCATTTCTACAGTTTTAAGTTCAGCAGGACAGGTTTCTGTTTTATTCTGTTCATCTGCACATTCAACTAAACAAAGGTCTGAGAGAGATGATGAGAATGATTGTTTCCTGTCAAACACAGTCAGAGAAGATGAGCTGAACCACTGATGTGGAGACAAAATGTCCAACAGGATGTGTCCAACTGTCCACTCATCAAACCCATCATGTTCATAGAAATGTCTTCTTCCATTATAACAGATTTTATTTATTTGTCTCATGACAGACTTCTTACTGTGGACTCTCAGAGAGTCACTGTGAAGTCGTGGCCTCAGCTCTGAAGTCCAACCCCTCCCATCTGAAACATCTGGACCTGAGTGAAACAACCTGGAGGATTCAGGAGTGAAGCATCTGTCTGCTGGACTGGAGAGTCCAAACTGTAAACTGGAGACTCTGATGTGAGTTTTCATTTATTTTCTTCTCAGGCTTCTGAAGAATGGAGATCCAGTTTAGATGAGTTCTCTTGTCAGGACTGTCAGATAGAAAAGGAGCTCAAAGAGTTTAAATGAAGGAGCATCATGTTCCTGAACATCAGCAGGTATCTCCTCAGTCATCAGACGTGCACAGGTACGGGCTATTGTTGCTCTGGAAACAGCCCGTTTGCCCTTAGTAGCTGAGCTGCCCCTCTGGAGAGAGTGCCTTTTTATTTGCTGTTGTGTCTCCATCAATACAATGAGCCCATAACTGGTAAAGTAGAAGTGTTCATTCATTCATTCATCAGCTGGAACAGCTTGTTCCTGTGGTTGAACAGGAAGTGATAACGTGATCACCAGAGGTGGGAAGTAACCAAGTACAAATACTTTGTTACTGTACTTAAGTAGATTTTTCAGGTATCTGTACTTTACTTGAGTATTTCTTTTTCTGATGACTTTTTACTTTTACTACATTTGTACACAAATATGTGTACTTTCTACTCCTTACATTGTAAAAACAGGCTGGTTCCTTTTTTAACCTCCACGGATGACAAGACGTAAAAGACGTGACATGATGGGACATGACTAGAGCATGGGACTAGAGAAGGAAAGTCAATGATGAGCGGCCTGTTGGTGATACCTGTTGACCTGATGCTGATGCTGAAGGTGCCTGTTATCAATCCATGGAAATTGACAGGGGACTGACAAACTGAGCCTAGAATTAGACCAGTGGCTTCATATTTAGTAAAAAGGTGATCTATGCACATGAACACAGTTCTAAAGATAAATACCCTCTGATACCCTCCATCAGCTCTACACCTGTGTTCCTGTCTTCTTCTTCTACTGGGTTGAACAGGCAGCCTGTTGACAGCGTTGCCAAGTCAGCTTATTATAAGTGACTTTGGGCTTGTTTTCCTGTAAAGTCTCTTACAAATATTGGTCGTCACGGGTCACGGTTTCTTGGGGCTCGTTTCTAAAGTGTAGTTGCTTATTTGGGCTTGTTCCCAGATCCATAATAAGTTGTCAAGCAGATGTAACCCCTTGAAAATTACAGTTGGGTTTATTGCATGTATTTTATTGTTGGCTGGAGCCACTAATTTCATTAAGTGTGAGTTCCTTAAGAGAGCTGTGTCGAGACTGTAGTTGCTTTGAGTAGCCACAAGGTGGTGCTTCATGTATAGTCGATACGGGAAATTCAGTGAAGGTGCGCTTTGCATGCTGGGAGCTAGATGCTAGTCAAGCCCGACACCGATGCCACAGCGATCTTTTAGGAGCGAGACTATGAACGTTTATGGGAGGAATATTGTTTTATTTTCATGGACACGAGTTGCAAGTTGTTTTTTGAGTGTTTATGAGAGTTCCAGGACGACTGCGACCGGAGAAATTGCTGTGATTGTTTTCTTTACTGAGGACTCCGGTGAGTTGTCTGGTTGTATGCTATGTGCTAATATGCTAGTCGATAAGCACATTTTCAGTCATTGTGGATGTTAATATTGAACGTTGTTAAAAATAAATGTTGCAAACATGTTTCAATGGGTAATATGCTGAGTTGAGTTGTAAATGTAATTGTTCACATGACGACCGTAATTTGCACTGCGCCATTTTTTTAGACGCCATGTTCAAGGTTGATGAGTGTAAATTGTCCGCTAAGGTTTATGATATATTTACTAATGTAAACACTGTGTTAAGTTCATTTTTTGAGATGGTTGAAACACGATATGATGAGATGATGAACACTATGATACAGATAAGAGATAATGATTTATGCAACATGGTTCATTTAATACTGTAAAAGACTCACATTAATGGTGACTTGAGGTTTTTTATATATCTCATAATACAGTTATTATAGGTTGCATTTGAGTATAAGAAATATAATTCTGAGCAGAAATTAGTTGATAACCTGATTATTTGTCTCGTGAGATCTGGCAACACAGCTGTTGATCAGTTTGAGCTCTGCTGCCACCTAGTGACTGGAGGCTTGTAAACTGGGTGTACAAGGGGGTGTAGTTGTATATGTCCATCAATTTACAGTGTTTATCAGCTCCATGAATAAAGTGCAGTGATATTGAGTCCAGTTAAGGCTCAGAGTTGAGCAGGCGGATGGCGTGTGGATAGAAACTCTTCTTCAGCCTCTCAGTCTTTGTCCTCAGGCATCAGAAACGCCGGCCTGATGGCAGTAGAGAGAAGAGAGAGTGTCCGGGGTGACTGGACTGTTTCAGGATCTTCTTGGCCTTTAACCTGCAACGAGGAGTCCAGGCCCAGGCCATGCAGCTTAGCAGCCAGTCTGGAGGGAACTATGGTATTGAATGCTGAGCTGAAGTCAACAAACAGCACTCTCACATAGTTTCTCTTACCAGTGTCCACGTGGGAGAGGGTCTTGTAGAGGAGGAGGTTTATGGCGTCATCTGTGGATCTGTCCGGCCGGTATGCAAACTGTAGTGGATCCAGGGTGGTGGACAGTGTGGAGGTGATGAATGTCTTGATGAGTCTCTCCAAACATTTCATCAGCACAGATGTGAGGGCTATGGGCCTGAAGTCATTGGAGCTGCTGGGGTGTGGTTTCTTTGGGACAGGGACTATTGTGGACTTCTTGAAGCAGGTTGGGATCACACACTGTCTGAGTGAGAGGTTGAATATCACTGTGAACAGAGGAGCCAGCTGATCAGCGCAGGTTTTGAGGACACGCCCACTAGTCCCGTCTGGTCCAGCTGCTTTCCTGGTGTTGACAGGATGTCAACATTGTCGGGAGAGAGTGTGGACCTCTTAGCTGTCACTATGTCCCCTGCTGTTGAGAACACTCTCTCTGATGGTACTGAAGATCCTGGCACAGCGAGGCAGCATCTTGCCATCTTTGCAAGACAAGGGTATTTGCATTCATTGGTTTTCCACCATGTCAGTGGATCACCATCCACTGACATGCCACCTGCTGCCTGGTAGGATGCCGCCTCCTCTTTGATGAGGTCAATGCCAGGAGCCTTGGTGTACATCTCTTTGCTGACAAAGGTCTCTCCAAAGAGCTCGGCCATCGCTGATTTCTTTTGAGGAGGAGATGTGTCCAAGTCTCCTCCTGCTGACTCTGCAGCTTGACCCTGCAGAAAAATAATAAAAAATGCTTGTAGATTTACATTTATAATTTTTAAATAATATTCTTTTTCTTTACCTCATCACAGTCTTCAGTACCCAGACGGCTCACAATCTCTGTGGTAAGGTCATTGTATGTCTTCTGACGTAGGGCAGGGTCCATGTGAGACAGGGACTTGAATCTGGGATCCAGGGCAGTAGCTCTGTGAAGGTAGTCCTGCAGAGTAGGGGCTGAAGTGTATCTGGGCTTCAGGTCCTCTCTAATGGCAGCCTTGACATCTTGTGTGATGGTGCTGTCTTCCACACTTGGAGCCATGGATTGTAGAATCCTTGTTTTCAGCGGCAGGATCATTGATACAGATGGTGAAGTTTCAGTGCTCAGCAGAGATGTGACAGTTTGATGATGTTCTTTCCTCAGGGTTTTCTCAGTCAGTGCAGAGTATATAGCTGCCTGCTGCTCCAGATAACGCTCCACCATATCATAAGTGGAGTTCCACCTTGTTGGTGCATTATGTATGAGCTCATGATTGGGTAGCTGTAACATGTCTTGCTTTGTCTTGAGCACGTGAGCAGCTGTTGTGCTTCGGTGGAAGTAGGAAACCACCTTCCTGATTCTCCCAAGGAGCCGATCCATTTTATTGACTGAGATTCCCTTTTGTGACGCCAAATTCACGACATGTGCAAAGCACCCTATCTGTGGGCCCAGTCCTGCCATATTCACTGCATTTATCAGATTTTTTGCATTATCAGTTGTTACTGGAATATTAGTACTGGGCCTCCTTAACTTCCATTCTTCAACTGCTTGTGTCAGTACCTGAACAAGATGAGTGCCTGTGTGACTCTCGTAGAGGGGGCGTGTCTGCAGCACTAGACTTCTCATCTCCCAGCCTTCAGTGATGAAGTGAGCCGTTATCGTCACGTAGCTCTCCGTTCCCCTGGACGTCCACCCGTCTGTTGTGAGCGCAACAGCCGACGCTCGGGATAGTTCATCCACAACTTTTTTCTTCTCCCGCTCGTAGAGATCTGGCACTACCTTCTCACGGAAGTGTGTGTGCGATGGGATGTCGTAACGCGGCTCAAGCACTTTCAGCATGTTTTTAAAGCCCTCGTTTTGCACAACTGAATATGGCCTCACGTCTGTAGCTATAAACACGCCGATAGCGTTTGTGATAGCTTTAGCCCGGTCGGATTGCGCAGGGAGAGGATGCTTAAATGCTGAGGTGATGAGCGGTTGTTGGCCAGCTTTCGTTTTCGACCAGTGAAACACCCGGGTGATGTCGCTTCAAATGAGTGAACATGCTCGATGTGTTTCCACTGTCATATGGCTTTCTTGTGCCACAATGCCTACACACAGTAGCAGTTTTGTCCACTGACCTCTTCTCCTTCGTCATCATAGTTGACAGGGAAGCCAAAATGCTCCCATACAGGGGATTTAAGTGTCGCGGGGCGTTCAAGCTCCTCCTTTCCTACGCTCGCCATGTCTGCTCTCCTCCCTACTTTCTCCACTGGCCGCCAGCTGTATGCGGCGGAAGCACAACTGTTTTTGTTCCCCCCTGGAATCAATCGCGGATGACGTGTGTCCCTGTAAACCGATGACGTCGATCCTGAACGGATCACGGATCACAGAACCATTACTATATTGTATAATCACCTTATTATATTCTGTGTTATATAACTCTCTATTCTTTCCATCTAGGTTTTTGTACCACTTTATTATATATTAATTCGTAACTATTTTGCTGATACTATTTTTATTTATTTTACTCTGACGAGGAAACAAAAAGATGGAACAACGCGAAGAGAAGTTTGGTCAGCGCCAAAAACCCAGACAAAGGGATGTAACTTAAACATGTTCTTACAGACCTACATAGTAGCTCTACATTAACTGTGACATAACATAATTAGCGTTAGCATTGATAGTCGTTACATTTATATACCTGATCTGTCCGTATCTGCTGATCCGTATGCGTAGGCTTAGACACTCGTAAGCCAGGAAGTCTTTAGAAAACGAAAAGAATGAGCTTTGTGAAGTTGAACCATCTGATTTGTGAATTTGCAAAACAATCACACACATTCAGATAGCTAGGTACGCATTTGTGAATGTCATGTTTCACGTGTGGATCATGGAACATGCATTTGTGACCATTTTGAGACTAATTTCACTCCATATTCATTCCTGGTCAACACACACATTGATGAGGACACATTTAAAACCTCAACACATCTGATTGATCATCAATCATTTCATCTTTTATTCTTTATTCAGATTGAGGAAATGCAGTTTGTCAGAGATCAGCTGTGATTCTCTGGTCTCAGCTCTGAAGTCCAACCCCTCCCATCTGAAACATCTGGACCTGAGATACAACGACCTGAAGGATTCAGGAGTGAAGCAGCTGTGTGGTTTTCTGGAGAGTCCAGACTGTAGACTGGAGACTCTGGGGTGAGTTCACTGTCTGTTACTGTTGTAGATCTGATATTAGGGCTGGGTGACATGGACCAAAAGTCATATCCTGATATATTTAGGCTGAATATCGATGTACGATATATAAGAATAACAAAACAACTTATTAGTCCCACAATAGGGAAATTACAGTTTACAACAGCTTATAGAAAAGGCAGAATAAAAAATAAGAGCAAAAAGAGTAGCTATAAAAGATAAAGTAGAAAATTCCTGCAGAAAGTTTGACTGTGCTGATGATGCTGCCGTCCAGTTTCAAGTGTGCGTGGTAAATCATTTTTGAAGGAAAAACATCATCAACCCGGCAACAAAGTGACTGGATGGGTGTGAGTTTGATGTCATGCATGTTGGAGGGTTCAACAAACCAAAGGAGCAGGATGACGAGGATGCAGTAGGCCTGGCTGAGAGAGAGACACTGAGAAGGACTGTGTGAGGTGCTCAACCAAGGCATGAGAAATCTCATGCTCTGTTGCTTGTTGTTCCATTTTTTCACTGCAGCTGCAATGACACAGAAAAACATTTTTAACAACACAATTGATAAGACAATGAACATTTACATTAAAGGGGAACTACTGTTTTTTTACAACCTGGACCTTATTTCTAGCATAAAATATCATGGTTTACTCACCAACATCACTTTCATTTGCTCTTGTTCAGAAGATCTTTAGATCAGCGTGTAGCGGGCGCCCAGGCACCGAGACGCAGCCTCTAAATAACATTATCTGCCGTGAAACTCCTTCATTTCACCAATATTTAGTTATGATAGGCCAGTGCTATTCCCTGTTGAGTCCAGAGTTACCTGTTATCATCATTCCCCGGATGGTGTCTTCTGACCTTGACCATGTCGTCTCTGAAACCACCGCAGTGAAGTTAGTTTGAAGATCCCACAGACCTTGGCTCTGGGTAAACCTCTTTTGCTAGGGTACAGTATCTCCGTGTGTTTACTGTGTAGTCTGCAGTAAGAGTACACTTGAAATGTTGGAGTGGCTTGCTCGGAGTCGCACCGTACCCACAGAGACAAAGAGATTTACCCAATGTCTGTGGAATATCCAACTCTAAACTAACTTCACTGCGGTGCGGTCACTGTTGGCAGCAGCATCATTGGCAAATTTCTGCAGGAATTTTCTAGTTTCATTTTGTAACACACTGGGATATTGGATGATGAGGATTAGCAACGGTACTAACATTTCTGACACATTAAACTGATCAAATTATTCCAGAAGACCTGCACCGCAGATTTGGAAATGATGCCGTTTGAGTTTATTTTCTTTAGGTATCCAGAATCTACAGGAAAATAAATAATAAATAATATTAAACTGGGAACATACCTCTTTTTTATTTCCCTCCATTCCTCTTCTCATCTCTCAGCTCCTGCTCCTCTCCAGCTCAAACCGGTTCTTTTCGTGGGCTTAAGTAGGTTTAACCAATGACAGTGTAGGAAGGAACACACGTTGAGGGCTGGCCAATGAGAGCCATGCTCTGCTCACGGTCCCACGTGACCAGTGGAAACACCCAGACCCATTAATAATAATAATAATAATAATAATAATACATTTTATTTAAAAGCGCTTTTCAAGGTACTCAAAGACACTTTACATAAAAAGAACAAAACAATGTGAAATATAACATTAAAACACGTTTTTAATGAACGAAGGGGCCTGGTTATGGAGGGCTTTGAAGTGAATACGCTGTGGAACTGGGAGCCAGTGGAGTTTCTGGAGGACAGGAGTGATGTGATCACGGGAGCAGGTGAGGGTGAGCAGACGTGCAGCAGCATCTTGGATGTACTGAAGCTTATTTAAAGTTTTGGATGGTGTGCCGTAGAGGATGCTGCTGCAGGAGTCAATTCTGGAAGTGATGAAGTCTGCAGAGAGGAGGATGTCATTGGTGACTTTCAGGAGGGCTGTTTCTGTGCTGTGTTGGGAACGGAAACCGGATTGAAACGGTTCAAACAGGTCATTTGAGCAGAGGTGGGCTTTGAGTTGTGTGGCGACAATACGCTCCAGTATTTTGGACAGAAAGGGGAGATTGGAGATGGGCCGGAAGTTCAACAAGATGTCAGAGTTGAGTCCAGGTTTTTTGAGGATGGGGGTGATAGCAGCCAGTTTGAGTGAAGGGGGGACTGAGCCAGACCTGAAGGAGGAGCTGATGATTTCTGTGATGAGTGTGGAGATGGCTGGTAAAGAGTCCTTAATGAGGTGAGATGGGATGGGATCCAGGACACATGTAGAGGTTTTCATGCCTATCATGATTCTGGGCAGGTCCCCTGGTGACACAGGGGAGAACTGAGACAGAGGCTGAGAGGTGAGGAGGGGAGGAGCAGGTGAGGGAGTGGGAGTGCAGGCCGTGGGGGCAGGAGAGGAGGACAAGTTGTTGTAAATGGTGTGGATTTGTGTTTGGAAGAATGAGAGAAAGGAGTTGCATTTGTCAGAGGTGAATGAGTTGGAGGTATTGTCGCTGGGCTTGAGGAGTTTATTTACTGTAGAAAACAGAGCCTTGGGGTTGGTGGAGCCAGAGTGAATGAGGTGAGAGTAGTAGGTGGAGCGGGCAGTACTGAGAGCATCCTTGTACTGCTGAAGGTAATCGTATAGGCTTGTAGATGGACAGTTAAACCGGTTTTCTTGTGAAGTCTTTCAAGCTGTCGTTTTTGTGATTTCATTTTGTGTAGTTCAGGAGTGTACCAGGGGGCAGAGTGGGTGAAGGAGACAGTTCTAGTTTTGATGGGGGCTAGCTGGTTGAGACAGGAGGAGAGTGTTTGGTTGTAGAATTTGGTGACGTCAGAGGGATTGTCAGTTAACGGAGGGGGAGCAGATATTTTACTGGAAAGAGGCAGAAAGGGCTGAAGGGGAGATGGATTTGAGGTTTCTGAAAGATATTTTTGTCAGCCTTGAAGGCAGCTGACTGAATAATGGCTTGCAATATGAAATCATCATTAGTTTCACCCTGGAGCCTGTGGTAGACTTGTAGTCAAGACCACCTAAACCAAGACCAAGACAAGGAGGAGGGACGGGGGGAGCAGTGCAGAGAGCTCCGGGTCAGCAGCTTGATGGAGCAAGGATCACAGCGCTAATTTGAACTATATCCATAAACCAGATATAGTTTAAATACCGTATCACATTAAAACATAGATCCATATATTTATTAATGTGATATATCACCCAGCCCTATCTGATATGTTTAATCACCAACTGAATTTAATGTATTTGATGTAAAACTTTATTGTTCCTCAAAATGAAGACAAATACAAACTCATTTAAATAACTGTATAATGTTGAGCTTCATTCCTGGTCAACACACACATTGATGAGGACACATTTAAAACCTCAACACATCTGATTGATCATCAATCATTTCATCTTTTATTCTTTATTCAGATTGATGAGCTGCAGTTTGTCAGAGATCAGCTGTGATTCTCTGGTCTCAGCTCTGAAGTCCAACCCCTCCCATCTGAAACATCTGGACCTGAGTGACAACGACCTGAAGGATTCAGGAGTGAAGCAGCTGTGTGGTTTTCTGGAGAGTCCAGACTGTAGACTGGAGAAACTGGAGTGAGTTCACTGTCTGTTACTGTTGTAGATCTGATATTAGGGCTGGGTGACATGGACCAAAAGTCATATCCTGATATATTTAGGCTGAATATCGATGTACGATATATAAGAATAACAAAACAACGTTATTAGTCCCACAATAGGGAAATTACAGTTTACAACAGCTTAGAGAAAAGGCAGAATAAAAAATAAGAGCATAAAGAGTAGCTATAAAAGATAAAGTAGAAAGTTTGACTGTGCCGATGATGCTGCCGTCCAGTTTCAAGTGTGCGTGGTAAATCATTTTTTAAGGAAAAACATCATACTATATCACACTACTCAACCCGACAACAAAGTGACTGGATGGGTGTGAGTTTGATGTCATGCATGTTGGAGGGTACCATAGGGCCCCATTATAAACCACAATTTATTCACATTTTTCCAGAATTTCACCAAAACGTAAACTGTGACCCTGACCAAACCGTAAAAGGTATCCAAACGCCGTTTTCAGGAAAAGAAAGCCACACTTCCCGTGTCTCGTACAAACTTCCAAGCATTTTTTTACTCCGCAGCACGGCCGAGTAATCGCCCATGCAATGGGAGCTAGTGCATAAGCCAGGTGTCAGCAAGTGAGGGAGCAGCTGCATGAGGAGGGAGGAGTGGGTGCTTGATCAAACCTATTGAAATGTAGATTTAGGCCCTGTCCACACGAAAATGCATTTTTGTTGATGTTTTTATTTGTTTTGTTCTATCGTCCAGACGAATCCCGTAAACTCATAGCCCTGAAACGCACTTTTCTGAAACCGGCTCCCAGGGTGGATAAATTCGTAAACGCACTTCTTCTTGTGAATCCGTCTGGACACGGGAAACCAGAGATTTTGGAAAACGATGACGTCATCGCCACCATTGCCTCCATGGCCACACCCCTGGAGCAGCCTTCCACCTCTTATATCTCGCGAAACGTCTCATAACAACATCAACAACAATGGCGGACTACATGCTTGTGTTACTGCTGGAGAAGATATTGAGCCTGTTATGGTTACTAGGGCTAAATCTATTTTTTCCTTGAGTTTGGTTTCTTCTAAAGCCGATTTGTAAACAGCGCTCAAGCTTCATGCGCATGCGCCACCTCTTCCTCTCCGTTTTTGGTGAATTTCTGAAACTGAAACAGCGCCGCCTATAGACCTGGGATATGAAGTAGCATAGATATATCAGATATATATCAGATATATATCAGATATATATCAGATATATATCAGATATATATCAGATATATATGTCTATGGTTTCCCTTAGTTTAGCCCCGCCCACGAGCTCCTCCATTGTCTCTGCTGTCTCTTGTGTGATTGGCCGTCTCCGCTGTCACTCCACCTGCTGCTCAGCCTGGGAGGCTGCTCAAGCGCCACCCTCAACAACAACCAATCAGATCGCGAGCTACAGCACAACCAATCAGCTCATGCCGCATCCATTCGAACGCGAAGCTGTCAGAGGAGTAGACGCCTCATTGAGCGGGTTGGCCCGCTGCTGCGATACGTCAACGTCGCCGCCATATTGGGGGAGGCAACTCTGTCCCGCGAACCAATACGAGTCAATGGAGAGAACTTTATTAAGTGTCTGCTACTAGGTGCTATAAATTAATTCCTCTCATTTACACATTCACATACGGACGTATATATTCAGAAAACTGTTAGGAACCTAAAACAACGTCTGTAATGGTCTCTGATGATTCTAAACGTGAACTATTCTTGATATGTTCAGTGTACAGGTCGGCATCAAACCACTCCATGTATTTTATAATTGGATCTCGTTTTCACGAGTGTTTAGCTGCTACTGTGATGATACAAAATACTGAATCTGTGTCTATAATAACCACCTGACATGGAAATGAGACATCTGTATTAATAAACAGCACCAGCATTTACATGCTACTGATTTTGATTAATCGTTTTTATATTATAACGACTAATATTGACAATCATTGGGACAAAAAAATAACAAAATGAACAAAGTCTGCAAATCATAATAAAATAAAATGAAATAATAATAATGGCATAAAATACTGCGATTGCCTGGTCTAAACCATACTCTGATTTATTTATTTATTTTAGAAGGAAACAGATTAAAGAACATGTATACTTATATTTATACAGCAGTATGTGCAAGGAAACAGATTAAAAAACACTATATCAATACAGCTTTACTCATTTATTTTCTATACCCAGTTATTCCTGTTAGCCACATGCTAAATAAAAGGATAAAATATTGTAATGATCTCAGAGTGTAATACAAAATACATCAGAGTCCTTTTATTATCATTGAACAAGTGTACATCAAAATTCTAGCACGACATCCGAGTATTACGCGCAACATAAATAAGAGTAAAAAGTACAACAGTGCAAATATAAGTTCTGTTCTGTCAAAGTCCTCCGGACTAAAATACTCACTGCAGAGCCTGGATGGCAGGCTAGCAGAAAACCCTTCCCTTCTCAAAGCAATTTCCCACCGCTTTCTCAGCCCTTCATCTTTGGGAAACCTACATAGTATGAGAAAAGTTCGCTGATCAACTTTGAACACTCCGAGTAGTTAGTTCGGGGCAATTTAGTTAAATACGATTGACTTCTTGGTTGTTTGAAGGCTGGTTTTAACGCAGGACTTCATAGTATAATGCGCGGGACTTGTAGTATCAACAAAAGTATACATATTCTGATCTCAAAATGATGTTGTAATGATCAAATACAATCAAAAGTAGTTGTTCTGTCTTACTTGTGAAAAGTAATCCCGTGGGATCGGGTTTCGCTTGTCATTCGACTGAAACATTTCCAAGCAGCACAAGAATGAGGCATCTTTCGCCGGGTGATAGCTGCAGTTTGCCTCCCCCAATATGGCGGCGACGTTGACGTACGGCACAGCGCTCAATGAGGCGTCTATGTATATATGTCTATGGAGTGAGCCACCGAGCGAACTGCTTTACGTTAAACGCAAACTGTTAAAAAAAACGACAAATTATAGCTAACCAAGACTATACACAGAGTATTTTGTAAATAAACTGGTTAGTTTATATATGTTAGAAATTTTTAATAGCAAGTTACTGCTAACGTTAGCTTAGCTTGTTTGTTTGTTGATACAAAGGCTCCAGCCTTCAAGGCTGATTGCAGAGAGTGGTGCCTTGCAGGCTGGTTATTAGGCTAATGATGATTTCATATTGCATGTCATTATTAGGATCATTTCTACAATCAGCCTTGAAGGCAGCTGACTGAATAATGGCTTGCTGTATGAAACCATCATTAGTTTCACCCTGGAGCCTGTGGTAGACTTGTAGTCAAGACCGCCTAAACCGAGACCAAGACACTACCAAGACCACAGAGTAAGACCAAGACCACAGAGTAAGACCAAGTCAAGACCAAGACTAGTTCAGCTCGAGACCGAGACCAAAAAAAAAACCCTAGTTTTTGTTGGCATGATAGGCTCATAGGGCCACACAGAAGAGGACTTAAGTCTCAACCATTATACATACCACATCCACCATTTAATAAAATAAAATATATAGTAATAAAATAAGGCTGCATTGCATGATGATCATGTAGGCACCACCACCACCTATGTTAATGACATTTGAATGAAAATGAAATGCTATTGAATTACATTATTATCATTTTAAAAAATGAAAGTGACGGTAAAAATAGATTATGAGGGGATTTTTATGAGCCTGTCAGTCAAAATGAGAGACAACTAAAAAGTCTAGCTCAACCTCTGCATAAAACGTCATTTTGTTGCTCATCTGATACTTTGAATCTGAACCATCTCCAAATTACTGAGCCACTGCTTTTTCTTTTACTAACCAGTTTCTCCTCCACACACCCTGCAGACGTTGTTGCTCCTCCTCTGTGCATGAAAGAGGAGGGACGGGGGGAGCAGTGCAGAGAGCTCCGGGTCAGCAGCTTGATGGAGCAAGGATCACAGCGCTAATTTGAACTATATCCATAAACCAGATATAGTTTAAATACTGTATCACATTAAAACATAGATCCATATATTTATTAATGTGATATATCACCCAGCCCTATCTGATATGTTTAATCACCAAGTGAATTTAATGTATTTGATGTAAAACTTTACTGTTCCTCAAAATGAAGACAAATACAAACTCATTTAAATAACTGTATAATGTTGAGCTTCATTCCTGGTCAACACACACATTGATGAGGACACATTTAAAACCTCAACACATCTGATTGATCATCAATCATTTCATCTTTTATTCTTTATTCAGATTGGGGAGCTGCAGTTTGTCAGAGATCAGCTGTGATTCTCTGGTCTCAGCTCTGAAGTCCAACCCCTCCCATTTGAAACATCTGTACCTGAGATACAACAACCTGAAGGATTCAGATGTGAAGCAGCTTCTTGATCTTGAGAAGAGTCCAGACTATAAACTGGAGACTCTGAGGTGAGTAGAGGGTTCCAGTCAGTCCATGCTGCTTTCATCAGTATTGTCCTAAACACAGTTAGTATCAAAGATCCAGTGTTTCCTGTAAACCTGCAGCTTCTCAGTGAAGCTGTGAGAGGAGAATGGAGACAGGCTTCAGGATTGGACAGAAAGACAGAGAGAGAGACAACAGTCAGCCAATCAGATGAGCCAGAAGCTTGTTGTGATCATGTGTTTGAGTTGATGTGAAGACGACTGTTGTTGTTGTGTTGATGTGTCCAGGAAATAAAGCTGGATTCCAGCTGACAGCCTTCCAAGATGTATAGAGACAGTGGTGGTCATTCATCAAATGTGATGAACAACTGATCACAGCTCTGAGATCAGTCTGACTGAAGCCTGCACATCACAGAAGCAGCATTACATTTAGTAACCATGAGCAGAGTCATCACATGTGTCATTAGTTTGATCAGATCTCTTCAATGACAGCCTCCATGTTTATTAGTCAGCTGATCTTTGTTTAAATGGAGCAGCAGTAAATCCATCACTAAAGTGTTGGTGCAGTAATGAAGCGTTCAGGACTCTCAGCAGTTTATTAGTCAAATCTGCAGAGGAAACAGACTTGATGCTAAAAGTCTCTGCAGGTCTGTGTGTGTTCACTCCAACACTGTTAACATGAAGCTGAAAGGAAGCTGGCTGAGCTCCACAGCTGCTCCACTGCTGCTCTGAACAGGACTGAAGTCCCTGCTGCTCTTTCTACTGGATGTGATGATGAAGGGAGACTCTGGAAACACTCCTTCACCTCCTCTCTTCTTTCTCCTCCTCTCTACAGGCATGGAAGATCATTGTTAAACAGGACGGTGTGTGTTGTGAGAGGATGAGCTGTGTCCTGATGATCCAGAGGTTGAAGCAGACTCTGACTGGACCATGTTACTGGGAGGTGGAGAGGAGAGCTTCATCCACATGGTCTCCATTTAAGACCATCAACAGAGCTGCACTTCAACTCTTCACAGAGCTCCAACAAATCAAGTCCAGTCCCTCATGAATGATTCAGACACATGTCAACCTGCCAGCATCAACAGTCCTTCCTGTTGTTGTGGAGATGTTTGTTCCATGTCTTCTCTTGTCTCTGGTGAGTTTAGAGACTAAAAGATGATTTAAAGCAGCTGAAGATAAAACATGAAGCTGTGGACTGTAAAGCTCACAGTCAGACCAGAGTCTCCATCAGATCCATGCTGGAGCTGGAATGAGTCTTCTTCAAACCGTCCCTCCAGAGGACATTTCTTTTCTGTGTCTGAACTGCATCTGTTATTTCTTTATATCACTGTGATGTGTCTTTCCTCCATATGTTCTGTTCAAGGTTTCTTCCTGTTAAAGGGAGTTTTTCCTGCCACCGTCTCCTTCAGGTTGCTCTGGAGGTTTAAGGCCGGGTTTTGTAAAGCCTCTTGAGACAATTTGTATTGTTATTGACGCTATATAAATAAAACTGAATTGAATAATCTGGCCCGCAGCATGAATCTGCAAAGTACGTAGAAGACTACTGGTATTTGGGAAGGTTCATTAAGTATCTGGAATGTCTACAGTTCAACATGGTTCCTGAACGCACCATTTTCTTGTGGCATTAATGGTATGGACAGGTGCCAATCTGTTTGATTAGCCAATCAGTGATGTTCAAGTTAACCTACCTAGTAACCAGGTGGGTGGGACTGAGAGGAAAGAGACGGAGCGAGACAGAAAGTCACCTCTAAAACTTAGTCCAATAATCTCTATTTATTTAAGTTAGTGTGATTTAGTTGCGTGTCTGCCTGAACCACTTAGTGTATTTGTTTGTTGGAGAGACTGGACGCTCAGTGGAGCCTTTTCTGTCTGGAATTCTACTTATTGATGCTAAACCGTGACCACACTGAGGACTGATGCTAGTTAGCTCCTCATGCTAACAGTATGAGAGACTTGTTGTTGGGAAACACTTCCTGCACCAAGCTGCTGAGAACCTACTGGATGCTTCTGAACGTGGACGGAGCCTGAGGACGTGTTTCTACACCACAGTGGACGGGACACTGCTGAAGGAGGCTTTACCAAACTATATCTAACAGCACTCTGCATCCCAGGAACTGTGAGTACTGTTAAGACACTGACAACTGGATCCAAATGGGCTCCAATGTGCTCCATTGAGGAAATGGTGCTGTCCTGTGGGTGGCTCTGTACTTTGGTGTGGGGCCTCTGGTCTTCCCGGGTCAGGGCTGTCTCTATGACGGCGCTCCCTGTAGTCGTGGGCTGGAGGCCCTCTCAGTGTGGTCGGCCCCCAAAGGTGGCTTTCTGCTTGCTCCAGGTCTCAGTGCCTGGCCATGTCTCTCTCTAGTTGGGGTTGGGTTATTGTCCTTGTTGTTTTTAGCCTCTGAGACACTTTGTTTTGCTTTTATGTATGAAAAGTGCCACATAAATAACAATGATTTAATACTCTATACATGTTCTCATTCTCATAGTACTTCCTTGTACATACACACTAGCTTTTAGGGTTGGTGCCATCTTTGTATTTCTTTGTGTCAGGTTTTTGTTGTGTTTCAGTTGTAGCCTCAGTATAGGCCTAGTGTTGTTGTATGTTTTTATGACTATTTGACACAACCACATCGTCCCACACTCCTCCACCACTGTGTTGTTGTATTAGTAGTGTTGCTTGGTTAATAAAGCATTTTTCTTTTCTTCCTCACACAAACTCTGGCATCATTTCTTCTGATTGTTGTGTTTATGTCTCCTTGCTCTTAAAACATCTCAGGAGTCGTACCAAGACTGAGGCACATATCCTGTTAATAAAGATCAGTTTATCTGGTTCAGTATGGAGGTGTTCATTAGTTGGGATTGGATCTAGAAGACAAGTTGATGGTTTAGATGCTGTAATTGTTGAAGAGAGCTCAGAGAGATCTACTGGAGAGAAGGATTCCAGATGTTGATTAGGTCTTCCAGAAGTTTCTAATGTCACTGTACTTCCATCTTTGACAGCTGGAGGAAGGATGCCTTGAATGTTTTCTCTAATGCCAACAATTTTCTTAGCAAAGAAGCTGATGAAGTCATTACTACTGAGGGCTAAAGGAATAGATGGCTCAACAGAGCTGTGGCTCTTTGTCAGTCTGGCTACAGAGCTGAAAACAAATCTGGGCTTGTTCTTGTTTTCTTCTATTAATGATGAATAATATGCTGCTCTAATATCACACAGAGCTTTTTAGAAGCTGTTCAACTATCTTTCCAGGCTGTGTGAGGTTCTTCAGAATTAGTGGAATGACAGATTCTTTCCATCTTTCAGACTGTCTGCTTTGAACTGATCAGCTGTGAATGATACCAGGGAGCTAGCCTCCTCCCATTCATCAGCTTCTTTATCAGAGGAGCAGCTAAGTTTAGAGCTGAACTAAGAGATGCTGCAGAGCCATCAACAAAATAATCTGTTAGTGCAGGAGTTAAACTGTGGTTGCTGTCGTCCACATCATTGACACATGGCACTGAGGGAAATAAAGAAGGAATGAACTCCTTCTATCTAGTTCCAGCATCATCAGATAAACATCTACTGGAATGAAATGTCTTTTCAGTTCCTGTGTAATCCATTACTGTAAATTCAAATGTTCAGAGGAAATGATCAGACAAAAGAGGGTTATGAGGAAATACTGTTAAACCTTCAGTTTCTATGTCAGGACAAGATCTAAGGTGTGATTCAAACAGTGAGTTGATCTGTTTCCATTCTGAGAAAAGACCATTGAATCTAATCATGATGGAAATGAGGAGCTAAGGCTGTCACTGTCCTACACAAAGCAGAGAAAATCCTGAGTGGTCCAGGAGGTGGTCTGAACTGTTTGGGCCAGTTTATCACACAGACTGTATACAAGGGCAGAACATCCACGTTCAGGCTCTATGTTATTAGAGGTGAGAATGTGAACAAGCTGCTCAGCCGGCCAGCATCTTTAGCAACGGGGCTAATAAAGCCAGTGTATGAGATCAGGACCAGTGAACAGGAGTTTGTCCCACTGAAAACACAGCCTGTGAAAATGACACTGCAAGATAACACTCAACCCTATGCAGTGGCCACAGTACGCTGGGACTTCCAACAGACTTCCGACATTCCGACGACGGACTTCCGACATTCCGACTTCCGACATTCCGACATTCCCGACGACAGTCTTCCAACTTCCGAGATTCCGACATTCCGGATTTCCGACATTCCGACCTGACGGCCTTCCGACATTCCGACCTGACGGACTTCCGACATTCTGGACTTCCGACATTCTGATGACAGACTTCCGACAATCTGACATTCCGACATTCCGGACTTTCGACTTCCGACATTCCAACAGACTTCCGACATTCCGACTTCCGACTGACTTCCGACATTCCAGACTTCCGACATTCCAGACTTCCGACATTCCGACGACGGACTTCCGACATTCCAACGATAGACTTCCGGCAATCCGACATTCCGACATTCCGACCGACGGACTTCCGACCGACGGACTTCCGACATTCTGACGACAGACTTCCAACATTCCGGAGTTCTGACGACGGACTTCCAACATTCCGGCCTTCCGACTTCCAACCGGACTACGACTTCCGACCGGACTACCAACGACGGACTTCCAACATTCCGGACCTCCGACTTCCGACATTCCGACGACGGACTTCCGACTTCCGACACTCCGACATTCCGGACTTCTGACATTCCTACAACGGACTTCCGACATTCCGACGACAGACTTCCGACATTCCAACATCCCGACATTCCGGAGTTCCGACGACGGACTTCCAACATTCCAGACTTCTGACTTCCGACATTCCGGACTTCAGACTTCCAACCGACAGACTTCCGACGACGGACTTCCGACTTCTGACATTCCGACGACGGACTTCCAACATTCCGGACTTCCGACTTCCGACATTCCGACGACAGACTTCCAACATCCCAACATTCCGGAGTTCCGACGACGGACTTTCAACATTCCGGACTTCCGACATTTCGACGACGGACTTCCGACTTCTGACATTCCGACGACAGACTTCCAACATTCCGGACTTCCGACATTCTGACGACGGACTTCCTACTTCCGACAATCCGGCTTCCGACATTCCAACGGACTTCCGACATTCCGGAGTTCTGACCAGGACATTCCGACATTCGGGACTTCTGACATTCCGACTTCCGACATTCTGACAACGGACTTCCGACATTCTGGACTTCCGACATTCCAACGACAGGCTTCTGGCAATCCGACACTCCAGACTTCCGACATTCCGACCTGACGGACATTCGACATTCCGACGACTGACTTCCAACTTCCGACATTCCGGACTTCCGACCGACTTCTGACATTCCGACGACGAACTTCCGACTTCCGACATACCGATGACGGACTTCCAACAATCCGGACTTCCAACATTCCGACATTCTGACAACGGACTTCCGACATTCTGGACTTCCGGAGTTCCGACGACGGATTTCCGACATTCCGGACTTCCGACTTCCGACCGGACTACCAACGACGGACTTCCGACATTCCGACTTCCGACTGCTGACATTCCGGATTTCCGACATTCCGACCTGACGGCCTTCCGACATTCCGGACTTCCGACATTCTGGCGACAGACTTCCGACAATCTGACATTCCGACATTCCGGACTTCTGACATTCCGGACTTCCGACTTCCGACATTCCAACAGACTTCCGACATTCCGACTTCCGACTGACTTCCGACATTCCGGACTTCCGACATTCCGACGACGGACTCCCAACATTCCAGACTTCCGACATTCCGACGACGGACATCCGACATTCCAACGATAGACTTCCGACAATCCGGCAATCCGACATTCCGACTTCCGACATTCCGACGACGGACTTCCAACATTCCGACAACGGACTTCCGACATTCCGACATTCTGACGGCGGACTTCCGACATTCCGACGACGGACTTCGACATTCCGACGACGGACCTCCGACATTCTGACTTCCGACATTCCGACGACAGACTTCCGACTTCCGACATTCCGGACTTGCTTCCGGAATGCTAAACACCTTGTAGCATTCCACAAGAGAGGATGCAGGAGTGGATCTGCCACACGTGTGATAGGCATCCATTGCAATTGCAAATAAGATGGGTCATAGTTTCAGGTTCTGACCCCCTACAGTACTGCAGTAATGGTCTAATGAGGGGTTCTAATGTTGTGGTAGATCCTGTTATCCACTGAGAACCTTTTTCCCGCCTCTTTCTGTGTGCACCTGTGCTGAGTTTGCTCATCAGGATGGTTGAGGGGTCATAATGTTTTGGCAGTCTGTGTCTGTGTGAATGTGCTCCTCTTCTGCTGCGTGTGTCAGCATGTATAAGCTCGTTAGGGTCTGGTTGTCATGGCCACCAGGGCCAACTGCCCTGAAGTCTCCTTCTGCCTCTCACTCTGCCTGAGTCAGAGGGAGGACGTGTCAGGGATGTTCTGTCAGGAGTTGCAGCAAAGCAGCCAGATAGAATTTGTATTTAAAATAAAGGAAAACGTCAAACATGGCTGAGAAGTTGTCATTCCCTCAATGAGAGGAGCTCTGGCTATGGAGGAGGGGGTTTCATGGGGTGTTCTGCCTCCTTACCGTAGTGATTGTAACAGTCTGAGAGTCCATAATGTTTTGTCATTCTGTGTCTGTAATGCTATACACACCGTGTCCCAAAAGTTCATGCAGCCCAATGCACAACATTTTTGTCTGTGTGTCTCCAAAATGGGTTGCACCTGTTGAGCCAGGTGTTGTGAGGTTGTTTAATTAGTTCATCTGTTTGTGATAGGCCTATAAATTTCTTGGTTGACCATGAAGCATGTCACTGAGAGAACCTCTTTGGAAGTGTTGCCACAATGGCCAAACACAATGTTTTTTTATTTGGCCTATATTGGTTGTTAGGGTTTTCCTGTCCTGCTCCTTCCATCATAGTTCTAGCTTTTGCATATAAATATTCAGGCATCGATTCACTAGCTTGCGCCTTGGTGTTGTGTATAGAGATGGTACAAGACCAGTGACTCACCGGTAGTTGTGATGGTAGTCTCCCTTACGTCAGCTGGTTCTGTTGTTTTTGTCTGAATTTTCGCTTTGTGGCTGTTGGAGGGGGGCCCCCAAATCCCAAACAGCCCGTCAGCTCTCATATCGTTACACCACTTTTTAAAATCTTTCAGTTCTCCTTGGCCTTTTTTCCTGGTAAGGATCGTTTTATTTTTTCTCTCCCTTTCATTAAACATGGTCCTAATGACCCTGCTTCTAATGGTTCTGACTCACACATCCTGTGTTCTCTCGCATTCAATCTGGTCGGCTGAGAAAAGCAGCACGCCATGTCCACAGTACTCACCCCAAAGACCGATCACAAGGATTCAGTCCCGACACCAGAACTTATTCAGACCTGAGCAGCCTACTTCAACAGACAGTGAACTTGTGTTAGCACCATGAGGTTTCTGTCCACCCGCTGCTTCAGCGTGCTCTCTGGATCTCACACACAACAGTAAATACACAAAGACAACAATATACTTATTTCCCTGTGAATTCCTTTAAATGAAAAAAAATATTTATTTCTATCCCTACTAGTCACTTTTCTCTTATACCACACACTCCACAGAGGAGCTTTTTACACCACAACACCCAAAATATTTTTCACACCCTCCCCAAATGAGGGAATAACTCGAACTGCTGGACTGGGGAGCTGATCAGACCCCCTGGCCTTTCTCTTATTACTACACAGAGGGGAGCTTTTACATTGAGACACCCAGGCAGTTTTCAGGCCTAAGTATCTAGATGAGGGGCCTTTAAACCCACCTCTTTTAACTCGTTTTCTCTCTAAGCCGTACAAATTTTTCTGCGTTATATCTCGTTTTAAAACAACACTACTGTTGGATCATACTCTCACAGCCAAAGAATGTCTCGAAAGACATGCAGAAATTGGGTTAAAAGGTTTACTGCTTACCTATTATTTAGATGCGGGGCCGCTGGCTGTAAGAGACGGTTCCTCAGTGTAACTATATCCTTTCCAGGTATCCCGGACAAGAACCCAATTTGTTGAAGGAGGAATGTTTCCTCTCCTTCAGCCCAGGTTCTTTATACCTATTGGAAAGGTTAGTCCAACTATGAATAGATCACCCGACAACTTCTCTCCAATCAACAGTTACTTGACACGCAGAGAATAGGTACAGCATCAGCGCTGAGACTTCGACTTAACCACCTTAAGGGTAGAGAAGAGAAAGCCCCTAACTGAGTCTGCAATAGGGGGTAGCACGCCTTTCGTGTATCAGTGGTCTTCTATGTGTGGCCGAGCCGGTCCTAACTGATATCTTCAAGGTGAATTATCTAGTGATCAAGCTGAAGCGAAGCAGTAAATAATCACATGGAAAGAAAGAAGAACACTTCTGACGTGAGCCAAAGAGAGCAAATGTCAGCTGTAATTTGAACCGTCGCGATACAAGAAAGACCAACAGTCAGGGCCGCCACTGGCCAAACTGGGGCCCTAAGCAGAAATGTCTTTTGGGGCCCCCCCACCAGACACGCGCACACACACACGCACACACACACACGTGTAAAGAAATGACGAGCACAAAATACCATTTAGGTTTACAACCTTCATTTGGGGTAACAAAACAAAGAATTTTCAACTATGTACATGTATTTACAAGCATTTACAAGTTAACCCGTCTGCATTTTTTTTGAACCAAAGTCATCAATGAGGTCATCGTATGACAGCTGCTGTGCCAGTTCAGAGTTTATGCTTATGACAGCAAGGCCACTTAAGCGTTCTTGTGCCATTGATGAGCTGAGGTATGTTTTGATGAGCTTCAATTTTGAAAAGCTCCGCTCAGCAGAGGCAACTGTAACGCACAACACACACACACACACACACACACACACACACACACACACACACACACACAAAATAAGAAAAAAAAGTATAGTAGTAGTATATACATAATAAACTGCGCTGGTTAGGCTGCAGGTTGTTTATGTCAATTATGTAAACAAAGAGCTACAGAGCGACGCTATGCAGCGGGTTAATGTAAAGTTGAGACTTGGGATTGGCAAGGGAACAGCAAGGCTCAGAAAGCTTTTGTTTGTTTGTTTGTTTTTTACACCAAACATACCCACCTTCAAGTGAAGC